>ML682021.1:2033174-2266958 GCA_007922195.1 Podocnemis expansa | reverse complement strand
CGTGGGGTCCCTTCCAACCCTATGATTCTATGATTCTATGATTATTAGAGCTCAGGGGAACAGGAATTCTCTTCCTATGGATGGTGACAAGTTCCAGAGGGTAGCTTGTTTCCACAAGTCTTCCTATGGGAAATTTAATATTTCAACAAAAAATAAATAACTCCAAATCATAGTTTGTGAATCTCCCTCTGCAGGGCTGGGCAGCTTGTGGCTGGAAGCAGCTTCCAACTGGTCACCAGTGTGCAAACAGCCAAGGTAAGGGCTGGGGGGAGGAGGGGGCTGGGGATTGTCTGTCTGTCTGTCTGTGTGTGTGTGTGTGTGTGTGTGTGTGTGTGTGTGTGTGTGGCGGGGGGTGGCTGGCGGTGGCTGCGGGTGGGTACTGGGGATGGGTATTGGGGTGGTACACCCATGGCGGAGGGTTCCAGGGCCCTCTAAATTATACTTTAACCCCTGGGCTTACCCAATTCCCATGGTTCTCAGGCTTTGTGGCTATTCACAGGGAACATATTAGCCAGGACTCCAAGGTTCTAGAGTGCCTCAAATTCCTTCACAGCCTGTCTAGAGGGCTCCTCCATTCTCTGGCACCCGATTTGTCAGGAATCTGGTTCTGCTGTAGGTCCTATCTCAAAACAGGGCCTGCAGAGCCAGTCTACAGGCTTCCTAATGAGTGCAGTCGCCCTATAGATGGCTGCCTGAATGACCACTCTAACTAGTCGGAGGAGTCAGTAAATAGGCTCTTATGAGCTGTACATGCAGCAGCTTGGCAGCTGGTCAAAGTATTTGCCCACAGCTGTATTTGCTCCCAGACAAGGGTTAAAGTATAATTTGATGGGCCCTGGAACCCTCTGGCACAGGTGGGCCTCCCCTCCAGCATGGGTGGGCCTTCCCCAGTACCTATCCCTAGAACCCATCCCCGGCCTCAATACCCACCCCCAGCCACCCCCCAACACACTAGCTTGCACACTGGTGACCAGCTGGAAGCTGCTTCCAGCCACAAGCTGTTCCACCCTGCACACACTCCCGGCCTGCAGCACCTCTCTGCTGGCTGAGCTTAAGGCGGGGCACGGTTTAAGGTGGAGCCACAGGAATGCTGCATTTCAGCTGCTCATGCTATTTTTAGCAGGGCCCCAGAACACAGCGTTCCTGTGTCTTCCTCTATTTTTAGTGTCCCCGGAAGACTACCAGCCTAAAAATAGGGCCCTGGAACTGCATTCCAGTGCATACCCCCTTACTTTAACTCCTGGGCAAGTCTAATGGAACAGATAGATTCCCAGCAGGGTTTTCTGACAGAAGTACTTTTTCAATGGATTTAGAAAACATACTGACGAATTAACATGCAGATTATTGTAACTGTAAAGTTTTCCTATATTGACATTTATATGCAGTTGAATTTGTTTGTTTCTTTCTTTGTCACTCAGTAATTGTTTTCAATTGCCACTCTTTATAAGTCACCCATACATAAATCTACTCAGTTTATGCAGCTGTATTTATTTGATTTACAAATTAAACAGTATTAAAAAGTGGATCTTTTCATGATTTTTATTTTACCAAGAGCAAGGGTGTTCTAAGAACCAGAAAGTAAAACTATGTGACAGGCAGTAAAACTAGACAAGCAGACTGAAAATTTAAACAAATAGCATAAATGGAAAGTAGTTATTTGAATTATTTTGTTTGTTTTTAATTCCCTTCCATTTTAATTATACATTATCTCAAATCAAATCCCCTTATTTGAAAGCTTCATTGTGCAGGAATTTATTTCCAGCTCCAGAGCCAGAGTTGGCAACCAGTGGTTAAAGAAAGGGGGAATGCCCCAGAACGCTGTTCTGGCCCCCCCATTTTTAGGGAGCCAGTGTTCCAGGATCCCTAAGTATAGGGGAATGCCTGGGAACACTGCATTCCAGGGCCCCCAAAAATAAGGGGCTGCACCGGAATGCTGCATTCTGGGGCCCCCTAAAAATAGAAGGGCATGCCAGAACACACTGCTTTGGCACATCCCCCCCAGGCCAATGGAAGGGAGGGACTTCAGACTGGGGCCAGCCCAGCCACCCCTCCCTCCCTTCCCCAAAGCCTGTGGAGGCGTCGCACCTTCCAGCCAGGGCCTGGCTGTGCCCACTTGCAGGCCCACTGACCAGCCCACACGCAGCCTCCTGCCCTCTGCCCAGCTCTTTGGCCAGGTAAGGGGGGCTGGGGGAGGGTTGGGGTAGTCAGGCAGCTGGTGGAGAAAGCGTGGAGGCAGGGAGGGTGCATGGGGAGGGGGGAGAAGGGGTCAGGACGGTGTGTTGGGGAGGGCTTGGGGGCTGAAGGGCATGGCATGAAGATGGGGCACTGGGGGCAGGGGATTAGGAGGACTGGAATGGGAGCAGGGAGCTTAGAGAGTGGGGACTGGGGCTGAGAAGGACATGAGGAAAGGGGTCTGATGGGGTAGGTGTTTTGGGGGTAGTAACTGAGGTGGGGGCAGTAGCTGGGGTGGGGGGCTAGCATGTGGGGGCAGTAGCTGGGGTGGGGGGCTGGCATTTGGGGGGCAGCAGCTGGGTTGAGGGCGGCATTGGGGGGGCATAAGCTGAGGTGCAGGAGGGGGGCCGAGACATGCAGGAAGGGGGCCCGGACATATGGGGGGCCCACTCATGCGGGACAGGGGCCTGCCTGATTAGGAGGGTTCTGGGGCCTGCCAAATTATACTATAACCCCCTACCAGCAACTAAAGTTCTATTTCAATTGTAAGACGCTTTCACTGTCACAGGCAGAGAACCATTTTAATCTATTATTTTTATCCTGACACTATACTACTACATAAAAGCTTATATATAACAGGTTTTCCTTTGAATGGCATATTCTAGCACTGCCGTCATACAAAGTATCTATAGATTTCCATTTCCTCACTTACTGTGATGGTATGAATTTTTTTGGGGGGGGGGCAAGATACTGAAATATCCAGTTTACTTACCCTTTCTTACATACACTTCATTCTGAAGACTGATTTTTTGAGCATGTCATGAAACATGAAGAATGATAATGCTTAGTTTAAAAAACACAAATCTTGAAGTTCAGAAATCTGAGTTATATATAGACTTAGGTCTGCTTCCTGTAAGACTAATGGAAAGTTATTTGTAAAACTGAGATAATGACTGCCTGGCGTGCTGTGAGGTTTAAGTCATGAATGTTTGCAAAGCACTTTGGCTATGTCTATACCTAAAATCTTAGTTCAGACTTGGTTAGTTCAAACTAAGTAGTTCAAAAGTTAGTTTGAACTAAGTGCTTTTTTCAGTTTGAGCTAACTTTTGGCTAAATGTTAGTTCGAACTAAACAAACCTGCTTAGTTTGAACTAACCACTAGTTCAAACTTGTTTAGTTCGAACTAGAATGTCTACATTGTGCTAGTTTGAACTAAATATGCAAATTAGTTCAAACTAAGCAGTTAGTTCAAACTAACTAGTTCGAACTAAGCAAAGCCTAGTGTAGACAGGGTTCAAATTAGTTTGAATTAAGGCTCCTTAGTTCAAACTAATTTGCTAATGTAGACATAGCCTTTGAGATTTCCAGACATGAGAAGTTATATGAATGCAAAATATAGTTATGAATGATAAGACCACTAGATCATAGAAACTGAAGAACTATCACTTTAAAAAGAAATTCCCTAAAAGTTAAAACTCTGAATTTTCCCATGAGAAATGTCACTGAGGAAATCCCAAGTGCTGCTTTGGCATTTGGTCTAACTTAGACATTTGGGTATTAAAGCTGTGTGATGGGGACTAAAGCTTATTCCTATGTCCTTTCTTCTTGTAACCATTCACCATTATTCAGCTTTAATAGGCAGTCCTTTTTCCTATCCTCAGTCTCCAGTGTTAGTGTCTCAATTCCAATTAAAAAGATAAGAAAAGTACCATTTTAAGTATAGCACTAACCCTTTCCCATAGTAACAGTGAGTGGAAGAGGGCAGAGCAGAGTAGGAGGAGGTAGGCACACTGGATAAGTACTTACACCAATAAGTGTAAAGATTATTCATTTTGACAGGTGGCATCAGTTGGATTCTGCATGGACTGTGCTCAGCAAGATGTTATTAAATTGGTGCCTGTCTGAATTTTTAAGTCCTGAATCTGTGCATCAGTTTGATTCCTGAAATGTGTGGGGGGGAGCCAATTAATAATGTCCATACTGATAACACATCTTATCAGATTGAGTTCTCACAGCAGGCACTAAAATATGACTTTGTGTGTCCTCTGTTATATACCTCCCTAGTGTTCCTTGGAGGGGGTAGAGGGAAGAGAAGCATAAAGGCCTGTAGTAGACCAATACAAAGACTTCTCTGGTACAAATTACAATAGCAGAATTGTATTCAAGTCTACAATGCATTTGGTGAATTTATTCTAAGGGAAAAAAAAAACAAAAACAAAAAAGTTCCTCTGCTTCTAAGTCTTTATTTCAGTTTCTGACATTAGTGAAGAAGGCATGTAGTATTCCTATGGTACTGGAAGTAAGTTTGTTTTAGTAAGAGACATCTTTGGTTTACACTAGATTTTGCTTTCACTCTTGTGAAGGATGGTACATAGGTGTGCCAGCCCAAGAGCAAAGCAGAAAATGAATCATGCTATGAAGAGCACAAATCTCTCTCTGCTTTCTCTATGGCTATGTGGAGATGACAAGTAAGAGTCTTATGCTGTTGGTCCTTATCTGTAACAAGTTACTACAGCTGCTATGCCTCAATGCTGGCTGGTGATCTGAGAAATCAGAGCCAAACTCATCACCCATTGGAATGGAGTAGCAGGTATACAGCACCTGTTCACTCTTGCAGACTTATGTCCCAGTATGAGGGCACACACTGCCTCACAATCAAGCCTTTAGGAATACAGTTAAAAACAAAGAAATATCTTCCTTCATCCTAGGACCAACATTGTTCTTGAAGTGAAGACAATTCACTCCCCCACAATATGGATCCCAAAAGTGGCCCACTGACTAATAATGATCTGGGGAGCAAACATTTTCTGTTAGCCCACTGGTCTGATCACATTGAGCTAATTGTTCCTCCCTATTTCTAACTTAAGAATTCATTAAAAGACAACTAAAAAATCATTTAGTCTTTTTCTAACATTACTTGCCCACATAAGCAATTGGAGTTGCCAAGAAGATGTAATGGAAGGCAGTTTGCAGTACCAAGAATGGGAGATCAGGTGTCAAAGAAACACTGTTTTAGCAAGATGTAATCTATGCTAGTCCTAGGCCTCCACAGAGACACTGGACATGTTTCAGGAAGCACGAAAATGAGAATGCCATCACAATGAACAGAAGAATTTATTCATGAAACACATGGACAAAATTTGAAAACTCACACTAAAGTGCAATGGAGCCTCCATTATCTGAACTCTGGTTAAATTAAACTCAGTTCTCAGAAGAACAGATATACTACTCAAAGTTTAACTCCAGCCTAATATATTTAATAGAATTATAAAATGCTCCTCACAGTATATAAGCACCATTTCTCTCATTGAAAACTTTCACATTTCCATTACATCTGGATAATAACGATGATAGAGAATAGCTTTTGCCAGTAGTAAACACAGAAATGGTTGAGATGTAGTTCCCAGAATACCACCACTCTCTTCTCCATAGTAACTTTGGGTAGGAACAGTAGAAAAGAGAAGGAGGCATCCACCAAACTATACACTCCAGTAGCTTCTCTTTATGCATATAATGACAGGCAAAGTTACTGGGAACAATTCACAAGCGGAAAAGAACAGAGCCTGATTTTCAATTGCTCATTGCTGTTGATAGCCTACAAGTCAGAATAATTGTTGTACTCCTTATAGTCTGAAACTATATCACAGAGATTCACTGAGGAACAAGCAGTTATCAGCTACTCGCAAAATACCATTTTATCTGTGAGTTCCTAAAGGGGCCCACTTTATAGTGTCAAAACAATATGACCTATTTGGTCAGATAACTGATTAAAGTCAACTAAACGATATCCTGGCATAAGTGTCAGAACATGTGACAGAGGAAGTTAATAAAGATATTGTGTGCTGCCATCCCTTTATTCTGACATATTTGAAGTGGCTACAAGAAAAATGAGAGCCAAATATTTATGGAGCTAAATTCTCCAAGGTTTTGTTCCCTTATCATGTATTTGTGTAGTTCATCACACTTCTGTGAAATAATTAGACTATAAGTTCCCTCTCTAATGCACTGTATCAGTGCCTTATCATGTGGAGCAAATAAGATGGTGCTAATAGAATGTGTTAGAAACAATTAAAAGACTATCAAATATTAATAAGATATTTCTACAAGATCATTATACCCATATACATTTCTTGTCAGACTGAAAGACAGGCACAGTTCCTTTCATGAACCTATCCCCGTACATGCACTAAAGGTTGACAGGTCACCACTCCTACATAAGGTAAAATACAGCATGTCTACCTATGTGTATTAATGTGGAGGCTTTAGCCCAGACCTTGGCTATAAAGGGAAAAAATAGTATGTAGCTACACTTATACGTACACAAGAAGTTTCTTATTAAAACAGGCCATGAATATATAATTTTATACATGCTAATTTAAGCCATAGTCTTAATGTACGTTAGAATGAACTTTTGTGATAACTGGAATGCATTTGTTTAACTACCAATATAACATTATATCAGTTGCTGAAAGTTTTACAATCAGTCAAAAGTCAAATAACCTGTCTATCATAGGTGAGTGGTTACAGACAACTATTAGTCACAGATTCAAATTATTAACTATCCAGTGCTAGTTCTGAATACCTATGACCATGGGGTTTCTTTCTTTAGGTCCATAGGAGGTTGCAGAGAATGTGCCCAGTAGGAAAAAAAAAATCACACTTTTAAAAGCCGCTTAAATCTTGGGAGGGATTAATTGAAGTCAATAGAGTAGAAAAGGAAGGGGGGAAAGCTAGGACAGATGAGTAAATACAAATAGAAGATCCATAAATTGAATAATTCTTTATTTAAAAGAGTGAACTTATAGACTCATAGACTCTAAGGTCAGAAGGGACCAGTATGATCATCAAGTTTGTCCTCCTGCACATTGCAGGCCACAAAACCTCACCCACCCGCTACAGCAATAAACCTCTAAACCAGTGGTTCCTAACCTTTTCCAGGGACCCCTTTTTAAATCAGAAAAACTCTGCGGCCCCCCTGGCTGCAGTTTCTATGCAGTGGGACACAATGCGGTCCCTGGGGGCAGAATGCAGCCCCCGCTGGAAGATTGCAGCCCCTGCTGCTCCAGGGGATCCTCCACCAGGGGGATCCAGCCCCAACCAGAAGAATGCGGTCCCCACTGCTCCAGGGGAAACTATCAGTTGGATCCAGCCCCCACCGGCAGAATGCAGCCCCTGCCACTCAGCAGGATCCTCTCTGTCCCTGCCCCTTTCCCTGAGCCTTTCCCACCCACTGGCCCATTCTCCTACCCCCCGTTCTCCTCCACCTCTCCCCAGGGCCCCTTTCCCCCCTTTACCTGGCCAGAGCTGCTTCACCTGGCCCCTCCCACAGGTTACTGTCCCTGAGCATGTTCTAAGCATGCTCAGGGCATGGGAGTTTTAAAAACTCCCAGCTTGGGGGAAGCTCCCTTTTGGCTGGAAACCTGGGTCTCCATAGGAACCCAAGACTCCAGCAGCATCCAGCCCCTGCTTCCAGCCTGTCCGTGGACCCCCTGGAGCCACTCTGTGGTCCTCCCCAGGAGTCCACAGACCTCAGGTTGGGAACCACTGCTCTAAACTATGACTGAGTTATTAAAGTCTTCAAATCATGATTTAAAGACTTTAAGATACAAAGAATTCATCAGCCGGTGAGCCATGCCCCATGCTACAGAGGAAGGCAAATAAACCCCAGAGCCCTAGCTAATCTGCTCTGGGGGGAAAATTCCTTCTTGACCCCAAATATGGCTATTAGTTAAACTCTGAGCATGTGGGCAAGTCTCACCGGCCAGTCACCCATGAAAAAATTCTCTGTAATAACTCAGAACCTACTCCATCTATCTTCCCTTCTTAGGCCACTGGCACATCCACCACTAGTAGTCAAAGATCAGTCAATTTCCAAACTAGGCCATCCCATCATATCATCCCTTCCATAAACTTATCAAGCTCAGTTTTGAAGGCAGTTATGCTTTTTGCCCCCAGAACTCCCCTTGGAAGGCGATTCCACAAGTTCAGTCCTCTGATGGTTAGAAATCTGCAACTAATTTCAAGCCTAAATTTCCTAATGGTCAGTTTGTATCCATTTGTTCTTGTGTTCCTCTCCCTCCTGGCATTTTATCTCTCAGATGTATTTATAGAAAGCAACGACATCACTCAACCTTCTTTTGGTTAGACAAAACAAGCCAACATCCTTGAGTCTCCTGTCATAAGGCAGGGTATCCATTCTATGCACCATCCTTGTAGCCTTTCTCTGTACCTGTTCCAATACGAATTAATCGTTTTTAAATGTGGGGGACCAGAACTGCACATAATATTTCAGATGTGATCTCACCAGGGTCAGTGCTAGGCGGTAAGCAGCCCCTGCATTGCAGGGGGGCGCTGGCATTTGAGGGATGCCAAAAGGGGACCCTGATGACATCACTCATCTGCGCCAGCATCGCTCTGCTGTGAGGGGGCACCACAATCCTCAGCTCCAGCCCTGGATCTCACCAGTGCTTTGTATAGCAGCACTAACACTTCCCTATCTCTACTTGAAATACCTCTTCTGATGTATCCTATGACCGCATTAGCTTTTTTACTGCCACATCATATTGGCTGGTCATAGTCATCCTGTGATCAACCAGTTGTCCCAGGTCCTTCTCTTACTTCATCCCTACCAACTGATGCTTCCTCAACTTACAGGAAAAAATCTTGTTATTTGTCCCTAAATGCATGACCTTGCATTTCCCATAATTAAATTTCATCCTATTCCTAATTTTCCAGGTTACAAGGGCATCCAGATCTTATTGTATGATACCCCAATCCTTCTCTGTAGTGGCAATACCACCCAACTTGCTGTTATCTGAAAACTTAATTAGCACACTCCCACTTTTTGTGCCAAGGTCAGTAACAAAAAGGTTAAATAAGATCAGTCCCAAGACCAATACCTGAACGACTCACTAGTACCTTCCCTCCAGCTTGACAGTTCACCCTTTAATATGACCTGCTGAAGCCTCCCCTTTAACCAGTTTCTTATCCACCTTACTATAGTCATATTAACCCCCATCTTTTGTAACTTAATGAATAATTCCCTGTGTGGAACTGCATCAAATGACTTGCTGAAATCTAAGTCAGTTAGGTCCATTGCATTCCCTTTAAAAAAATCTGTTAGCCACTCAAAAAAGGAGACCAGGTTGGTCAGTTAACCAAAAAGAAAAAAGCTGATTCACACTTGTAACAAGCTTGAGTTTTGTGTTATTTAAGGGGCTTCCTCCCCCACCCCACCTTTTTTTTCTTAAAGCCAGTTGGCAATAAGAGACTGTCTGGCCTTTCAGACAGTCAGCTCCTTGTCAAAGAAGCCAGGACCATAATGTATTGCTTGTGTGCTATGAGAACTTTCCTTTCCACTGAGTTGTAGCCTGTCATCTTGAGCTGACATTACACATCACTCAGAAAGGTTATGCCAAAATAGCTAGTGCATAATACCAAGGTGTGTAACAGTTTTCCCAGTGGGCTTGATATAGTTCTCAGTAAAATCAGTGTCTTCAAAGATAATCCAGGACTAAAAGCTTGACCGTGTCTATACTGAAAATCCTGCCTGAAAGGGGCCTGCAGTAGAGTAATAAGAGATGAGTTTATTTTCAATTTTACTCTATTTTTTTTCTTTTCAAGGTCCAGTTTCAATCTGAATGTATTTCAGTTGCCCTCAGTGTGTGTGTTTACTTTTTCAAGTTGCCAAGACTTACTGGTACTCACAGAATTGTTTATGGAAAGCAAATCTTTAGGACATACTCATATAGTCACACCAGAAGCGATAGAAGCATGGAGTCCTGTGGCACTTAAAGCCTAGCAAATTAATTTATCTCATGAGCTTTCATGGTAGAAAATCCCACTTCATCAGATGCTTTGAAGAGTTTCCCCATCTTCAAAGTATCTGATAAAGTGGGATTTTTTTCCCCACGGAAGCTCATGTGATAAATACATTTGTTAGACTTAAAGCGCCACAGGGCTCCTTGCTTCTTTTGCTGAACTAGACTAACACAGCTGCCCCTTTGGAACTAACCAAAAGTGATGTATTTCACAGAGTACAGGTCGTTGGTTGACACATCACAGGGATAACAGTTCCCCCAAACCACCTTCAGAGCCTTGGCAGAGGAATTCCCATGAACGCTCATGCAATAAATAAAGTTGTTAGTGTCACAGGACTCCTTGTTTGTTCAGCAGAGGAAATTACATCAGCCAGAGAAGGTCTGACAGGACTATTGGGAACTGTGCTTCCCAGACAAATCTGGGTGGGGTATTGTGAAGCTCTGGTTTTATATATATAGGACACTGACCAAAGATCTCTGGCATGCATGTTAAGCATTGAGTAATTGCTAAATACCATATGGCACCAGGAGTGAAGAGGGACTGAAAAACAGACCCTGAATGAAAGAACTGAACTGTTAAAAACCCCACCAGTGTGGATAGTCTGGAAAAGTGAAACGTAACAGAAGAAGGTTTCAACAGTACTTCATTCTGTATTTGCAAGCAATGGGTACCAGAAACAAGGAAGACAGCAAAAGATTTTTGTTTGTTTGTTTTGGTTTGGGGTTTTTTTTTGGCAATAGCTGGCTGTGAAGCTCTCAGTGGCTATGTCTACACTATAAAAGCTAAGTCAACTTTATTAAGTCGACTTAATAAAGATTACTTAAAGTCAACTTTAAGTAGACCTTATTAAGTCAACTTAGTGAGTCCACACTGCGTTAAGTCAACTTTATAAAGTCGACTTAAGTGAGGGGACCCATTTAAAGTCAAGTTAATAAAGTTGACTTTAAATGGGTCACCTGGCTTAAGTCGACTTTATAAAGTCTACTTACATGGCCATACTGCACCAAGTCAACTTCAGTAAGTCAACTTTAATGTCCATATTGTGTTAAGTTAACTTACTAAAGTGAACTTAACCCCTAAAGTCAACTTTAAGGGCAGGAGTTATTAAATTGACTTAAGGAAGCACCAACCAACTGTACACAGCATTGACAAAGTGAAAGATGGTGCACCACTAGCTCAGATCAATTGCTCAAAGGAGCAATAGACAATATTGTAAAGAGAAGACAAATGGATGGTCAAGTGGAAGGCAAATGGACATCTATTAATTTAATGTTGGACAATATGCACGAGCCAATCAGGTGCCAGAATCAGTCTTTTTAACACTAAAGAAAAAGCCACAGGTAATGGAAAGTAAGCTGCTAAAACTTAGAGTTGACAGTGATAAGGTTCCTCACTAAAGGTGTACTTAAACTAAATATATGGGTAAATAAGTCAGGAAAAATATACCATTTGTAACAGTAAGAGGGGAAAAAAGCACCTATTATAGGGTAAGAAAATAAGTCAAGCCATTGGCCTCATCACAGAATGCACTTTGTAGTGGGGCCTAGGATCAAAACAAATGAAGAAGAGTTTGAGGCTATCGTACAGGGAGTAGGGAAGCTCTCAGCAGAGTATATAGCAGATGTGAAAGAGTCCAACCACCCCACAATTTGCTTCCCTAGTTCCTCAACCTAAGGCAGAGAAAGAAGAGTTTCTCTGAGAATCAGGGCAGATCTACGCTGTGTGCTCTTTTTGGCAGCAGTGGAACTAATAACATGCGTACCTCAGTTTGAATGCCTAACTCCTGGCTTGTTCACTGCACTGAGTTGAAGGGATGGCCTCCCCTCTGACTCAGCACTATTCATTTTCTGAGGTGGTGTTCTGGTATCAAACTTCCTGGTTGACTGAGTAAGTCTTCACAGGCTTGAGCAGTCAATCAGGAAGTTTGAATCACCTCTGTCAATGAAGACCTTGACTCAGAATGAGTGAATAGACCAAGGCTATGTCTACACAGTACTTTTATTTCAAAATAACAAGTGTTATTTCAAAATAAAAGAAATTAGGTCTACATGACGACATGATGTTTTCTTATTTCGAAAGGACAGATCCCATCCTTTTGAAATAAGAAGCGCCGTTTTGAAACAGGTTAAACCCCGATTGTTTCAAAATGGCCGTTATTGCAAAACAGTTGTTTCAAAATAACACTGTTAGGACGTGCACAGCACCTACAGGAAGAAGGAAGTGCTCTGCCCTGTCAGCATGCTGACAGGCCTCTGCAGGCATGTCAGCACATGGGGCTGGAGCTGCTGATGGCAGACGGCGCAGCCCCGTCTGGACGCCTGAGGAGATCCAGCTGCTCCTCACCATCTGGCGGAGACCAGACATCCTTGCCCAGTTCCGGGCTAGCCAATGGAACCGGGCAGTGTACGCTGACATAGCAGCGGAGTTGTCTCCTCAGGGCCAGGAGCACAGCACCAAACAGGTGTGCTCCAAAATCAAGGCCCTGAGGCAGGACCATGTGCACACCAGGGAGGCACGGGAGCTCCAGGGGGCAGGTAGCACTGCTACCTGCCCCTTCTTCAAGGATCTGCATGCGTTCCTGGGGTCTGAGCCCAGTGGCCAGCCTGCCTGGCCCATGGAGATCGGGCACTGCCCCAGCACCTCCTCAGCCCCAGAGGGACCAGACAGCAGTCCTCAGGCGTCCCTGGACATCGAGGGGCCTGTGGACCAGCCACCACCACCAGAGGCTGAAGCAGGGATCCTGGAGCTGATCCCCCCTGGCCAGGGTGGTTGCAGTGAGGAGGAGAAGCAGCAGCCAGCTGGAACTACAATGCCAGGGGACTCGGAGATGGAGGAGGGGACATCCTGGCGGACATACAGAGCTCCTGTCGGTGAGTCTCCATGCCCCATACAAGCAGGCAGGGCTAGGTCTGCCCAGGTCACGGACAGCAACAGGGTCTGGCACAGTGACAGGCAGGGCACAGGGCCGGGGGGGGGCAGAGGCCTTCCCGTGGGCACAGATACCCAGGAGACATGTGGCACCAGGGTGACAGCCCCCCTGCGTGCTGGGGTTGGGGTAATCTTGGATGGCTGTGACAGATGCAGCTGCATCCTGGGCAGGGTGCACAGCATGCGGAGCAGACTACTGGGAAGTGGCCTTGGGAGACTCACCAGAGCAACTCTTCTGGGTGGGTCCAGCTCACATTGTGGGCACCACTAGGCCCTGCGTCCCTCTGGGGCAATGTCCCACAGGACCCAGGTCTGGATTCCTGCTGACAGTGAGGGCGGAGCTGTGTGCTGTAGACAAGCTGCACACAGGCAAGGCCAGCAGGCAGCAGGCTCCAACCTTGTTTGATGTCTCCTTCCAGTGGTTTGTGCCACTGGTAGCCAGCAGGCGCGGAGTCCACCCGGCAGCCCCAGACCGAGACGGAGGAGCAGGAGGGGCCCCCGGACGCGGGGTGAGGTCCTCACCAGCCTGGAGGACTTGGGGGAGTGGGCCAAGGCATCCGCCCAGGCCTGGCGGCGACGGCAGGCCACCCATCAGGGCACCGCCCTCCAGCTGCTGCGCTCAGGGGCTACCACTGACGACCGCCTGGTGGCTGCGTTTGAATGCGAGGCCGTGGCCATGGAGCACCAGGCTGTGGCCATGGACCAGCTTGGGACAGCTGTGGAGGATGTGGCCGGCAGTCTGCGCTGCATTGTCAATAACACGGGCCTGCCGGCAGCTGGCAGAGCACCACCACAGCGTGGGCCTCCATGGCAACACTGGGCCCGGGGTGGTCCTGCGCAGGGCCGTGCCAGACCCTCCTCCCAGTGACCCCCGTCTCCCAGTTGCAGTCCCGACCCCCAATGACCCCTACCCCAATGCCATCTCCCAGTTGCAGGCCCGACCCCCAGTGACCCCTACCGCAACCCCATCCCCTAACCCTCTCCAGCCCTTCTTTCCCCCAACCCCCCTGTTCTGTTAAAATAAATAGATTCACATATGTTATTCGTGCATGTGTTGTACTTTATTGGTTGTGCTGCAACAGTGCGGATGGATGGGTGGGGGCTCGCTGTGGGAGGAGGGTGGTGTGTGGTGGGGCAGGCCTGGCCTTCAGAGGTCCTCCTCAGTGGCGAAGCTGGCTATGAGTGCCTCACGGATGGTGACGGCCCTTCTGGAGGCCCGCTCTCGTGGGGGCACAGGTGCGGGCTGCTCATACTGCCACCCGATGGGCTGGGCCTCAGCCTCCCAGGCAGCTACAATGGGCTTGCCCCACAGTTCGCAAAAATTATGCAGGGCCAGGCACGTGCTGATGACCTCCGTTGCTGTCTCCTCTCCAAGGTGGAGGCAGGCAAGGAGCACCTCCAGCGTGCCTTCAGCCGTCCAAAGGCCCGCTCAATCACCTGGCGGCAGCGGTTCAGACAGCAGTTAAAAAGCTGGTGGCGAGGATCCAGGGGCCCTGTGTAGGGGCGCATCAGCCACAGGAGGAGGGGATAGGCCGCGTCTGCCACAATGAGGACGGGCACCTCTACTCCCCCGACATTGATGTTATTGGGGGGGACGAAGGTGCCTGCCTCCATGCCCTGGTACAGGGACAAGTTCCGAAGCACGCGGGCACCATGCGCCCTCCCTGGCCAACCCACATAGCAGTTCTGGAAGACTCCCCCGGTGGTCCACAGGGCCTGCACGATGATAGAGTGGTAGCCCTTCCTATTGCAGTACTCTGCTGCTCGGCGGTCTAGGGCCCTCACGGGGATGTGCGTGACATCCAGGATCCTCATGCAGTTCGGGAATCCCAGGTTCTTGGTGGCCTGCAGCTCCCCCTATGTGATGAGGCACCGCAGCAGGACTCTGTTAATGGCCCTGGTGACTTGGATCAGGATGACACCAATGGTGGACCTGCCAACCCCAAACAGGTGTGCCACAGACCTGTAGGACTCCGGGGTGGCCATCCTCCACATGGCTATGGCCACTCTTTTGTTGACGGGGATGGCTGGACACATGGCGTTGTCCCTGCGGCGCAGCAGCGGGGTCAGTTCTGTTACCAGGTGGTCAAAGCTGGTCCTGGTCATTCTAAAATTCCGAATCCACTGGTCGTCGTCCCAGGTTTGGAGCACTACCCACTCCCACCAATACGTGCTGGTCTCCTGGGCCCAGACCTGGCGAAGCACAGAAAGGGGCAGGGGAACTAGAGCAGCTCTGAGGCCCAGGGGTGCTGGCAGCCCAGGGCACACCCCAAGCAGAGTGTCCCCCAACAGGAGCACACTCTGCAGGCATGCAGCAGGCCTAGTGGCCACACAGCGAAGGCTAGGCAGCCAGGCAGCGTCCATCTCTGTTGCTTGCAGAGTCCTGCTAGCCAGAATGGACAGGGAAGTGAGGTCGGGGCCAGCTTTTATAGGATTGGCTACGAACATGGCTGCCAACATGGCCCAGGGAGGCAGCCATGTTGCCAAACCTCCCATGGTGCCCTGCCCCTGAAGCAAAATAACAAGTCCACTGTGTGGACATGCTATTTCTTTTCCAGCTTTTCCCCTTATTTCACCTAGATTTGTCATTATTTTGATTCCGGTTATTTTGAAATAATGTTCTTATTTCAAAATAACTTATTTCAAAATAAGTTATTTCAAAATAATGGGCTACGTGTAGACATAGCCCAACAGAATGGGTAGATGCATCAGTCATTGTAGAATGAAAGACTAAACCCTTCACTTATATATTAACCCAAAAGAATTAAATAAATGTTTTAAAAGGAAATATTTTTCCACTATCTATTTTGGGAAGATGTCTGAAGTCAAATGTTTCTTCACTTCATGCATTGGTGGGGTCCTGGCAGCTGCCCTTAGAAAAGCAAAGCACACTCTTTTAAACATTTAACACTCTCTTTTTGGGTGACAATCCATATACAGGAATTTAGATTTTGACTGAGATCCAAGGTGTTTTACATGAAATACAGCAAAATTTTGGTGGTATAGAAGCTACTGAGGGTTACATATGTAAACGGGGGGATGGACCCGCTCTTGTGGGAAACTTCCTAGACTTTGTATACCACCCTGGTGAAGGTGGGTAGCAAAAGGATCTGAGTCCCTGCTCCCACTTCCTTTACCCCAACGCCTGCCTGACCTATACGGCTTCCCTCCCAATCTCTTGTTTGGAGGAGTCCCTGTAAACCCAACAAGGCTGGGCCCCAGAATTTCTGGGGGCTCGACCCCCCACTCTTATCATTGTCTCTGAGGACAGGGCTCGGATGTCCCCACTCTGGGGTGCTGACTGCACTGACCACTCTTCCGGCCCAACAGTCATTATATATAATTTACTTAAGCACACAGAAACAAAAAATAACCCAATAAGAAAATAGAGAAAAAGTGGAAAAAGGTGAAAAGCCCCCAGTGCCACTCCCTGGTGTGGAGGCACTACACACAGGCTATGTCCACACATACATCATTATTTTGAAATAAGTTATTTCAAAATGAGTTATTTCGAATAAAGTCCTTATTTTGAAATAAGTTAATTCAAATTAAGGGAAAGCCTGATTTTGAAACAGCTATTATTTCGAAATTGTTAGTTCGAAATATCGCCTTTTGGAGATGTTTCAAAACAGTTGTTTTGAAACAATGGTGGTGTTTCGAAACAACATGTCCAAACGGTGTTATTTCGAAATAATCATTTTGAAATAACAGCCATTTCGAAATGAATGGGGTTTAAGCTGTTTCGAAATGACGGTTCTTATTTCGAAATGACAGAGCCTGTCATTTCGAAATAAGAAAGCGTCGTGTGGACATTCAGTTTTCTATTTCAAAACAACCAGTGTTGTTTCAAAATAAAAGACCGTGTGGACATACCCACAGAGTCTCTGGGCCTGAGAAACAGTCTCACAGTCTGTTCTCCACGTTGCAAGCCTTCTGCCCAGGCCTGGCTGTGACTGGATGATCCAGGGGGGCCAGATGCAGGTTCTGTCTGTGGCCACATGTCCCCAAGCTCCAGGGGCAGGACCCTTCTTCCCAGCGTCAGCCCCTTTTCACTGTTCCCCAGTTGCTCACCACACCCAGCTCCAGATGGCTGCAACTCCAGCTCCCAGCTGCTGCTCTGGTTCAGTGTGGCTCGTCTAGTTCTCCTGCTGTGGGTCTCCACAGATGAGCGCAGCACCTTGGGCTCCTTCTCTGGCCTCCTGCACCCAGCTTCAGACAACTCTGGCTCTGTCACTGTCTCCAGCTCTGCTCTGCTCAGCTCCACTTGGCTCTCTGCTGGTCCAGCTGCTGTGGGTCTGCTCTGCACAAATCAGCTCAGCCTGGCCTCCCTTCCTGGGTCCTCTGGCTCCCAGCTGCTGGCTGCTTAGTGCTGCCTCCTTAGCTCGGCCCCACACACACTCTGGCTTACCCAGGCATGTCCAGCCTGCATTTTCAGCTCAGGGGCGGGGAGCACTTTCAATCAATCAGGCCATCCTGGGACACTGGCCTCTCCCACTGGCCCTGGGACTGTCTGTTTCAGAGTCCTGCTTCCAGGTGGTAGAGGTCAATCAAAAGGCCCATTCAGTCTCAGGAAGGGGCTATCAGTCCCCTTACACATAAATGTTTATGTCTGAGGGAAAATAATAGAAAAGCATGAGCAGAGGTTCCTAGAAGATTTAGAACTGCTGGGCTAAAGTTAAACAAACAAAAATGAAATGGAAGTAACATATCTGGGAGAAAGGGTCTATAGGTAGATGATAATAATTCTAAAGCCATCACCTAAATGTGTACCCCAATAGTACCCAATCTAACAGTATGAGAGTGTCACTATGAAACAGTATACAATGCACATGGGATGCTTTTATGACAATAAGAGCAAAACAAAGTTGTTCACAGATGTCTCCAAGGAGATATTGGTTCAGGCCTCTTACAATAACAAGCTCAAAACTGGAGGCTAGTGTCTTACACATAATGGATGTTTGCAAAAACAGAGTGTCAGTGTGCTCAAACACGAGAGGTGACTTTGCCCTAGCCTACACTTGCCTAGATTTTCAGCAGCAGTTGGCAGCACATATGCAAGGCACGTAAAATACCTTGTGTATCTGCTGGTGACTGTCTAAGCCACTGGGACACAGTTGGGAAAGCAGACCATAAATGGCTTGCAGTCAGCTTTCAGCTACTTCTTTAGGGGGCAGGAGTTCCAGATCTGACTTTCAGAGTGCAGTAGCGAGTTCATACTTGCTGCTGAATTGCACCAGGAATGTGGGGCTGATGGCAGTGATTTTGCTGCAGTCGGTGTAGACATACCCTTTGACTTCATCCACTGGCATTAAAAACCTTCAGGAAGAGGCCAGTGTTAGCCGAAACTGACAATAAACCACCTACTGCCCTTGTCAAAAGAAGCTTGGCAAAACAGCTTCTCCTTTCTTTCCCCCCCAAAACCAGAGAGATTGTATCTTCAGCTACAACTATGATTTACAAATTGCATACAATTAGGAGAAAATTTGTGGTTTCAGACACAATTAGCAGAGATTTGATAGTTTCAGGCACAGTGGAATAAGTCCAGAATAAGATATTGTACACATCAGTTTGATAACAAACTGGTCCAGTTGCAAATGAAAGGCGGACTCTGATTGCTAGAGTACTCACAATGAGGTCTTGCAGAAATTATGTTTATTAGCACAGGGCAACTGGGACAGCACATCGCAAGCCCCCACTGTCAATTTAAGAGGGACTGGATTTTGTTTAAAGGCACCAGGACTGGTCCATATGATGTTAGGGGGAAAAAAAACCAAAAAAACAAACAAACAAACAAAAACCTCTTTAAAAAGCATACATGCAGATAATTTAGGGATTGAAAAATCTAATCTTCTAATGAACAGCAATGTTGAAAAAAGTTGTTAAGGTTTGTTTTACATGCCAAAAATACAGGCCAAATCAAACAAAAGAGCCCATGTTGGCAGCAGTGGAAAACTGCCCCAGAAAAAGCAGGCATGTTTATATTACACGGGGAGAAAAACACTATGTACGTCTCTTATTTGTATCAAGAGATAACCACAGGCAAACAGTTGACTGTTCATATCAACACTATTTTTGCTACACATGGTATACTTGACAAAGTAATATGTGTCAATGAGCTATCGTTTTCAAGCAGTTAGCAGTGAACTACAGGTTTAGACATGGAACCCTCTGCTCCAGTTACCTCTAGTTCAACTGGCTGGTGGTAAAATAATGAAGTTGTTACTAAAAAAGGCTGCAGAATCAGACACTGATTCATATGTAGCACTATTAAACAATGGAACAGCCCCAATGAAGCATGGGTTGTCACCTGCTGACATTTTGTTCAACAGAAAACTGAAAACAAGAATATCTGTTCAGTTAGAAATTTACTTCAGAAGCACTATGGTCTTGCAGATGTCCAAAGAAACAGACAAAACAAAATATTATTAGTTTAGATAGTATTTAATTGTGAGTAGTTATAATACTGGGTAACATTAAAGTTGCTTTAAAGTATTATTGTTACTAAAATTTGGCTCAAGGGAAGATGCAGTACTGCGGATTCTGCCTTTAAGTGCTCAGCTTCCAAGACAGAGAATTGAGGCAGGATGATGTGAAGCTCCTGTTTTAATGCTTAGCTAGATGGAGCAGACCTTTCTCAAGCACCTTAAACACTGAATGATCACTGAACATCACAGTGACAACACCCTTCACAATTTAGCCATGGTTTATACTGTGGCAATCGAAGGGAGATACACCATGTACTTAAAATACCTTCAAAACAAGCAAGGAGTCCTGTGGTACTTAAAGACTAAAACAAATTTATTTATAGCAAGTGTCTGATGAAATGGGCTTTTTTCCCATGAAAGCTCATGCAATAAATACATTTGTTAGTCTTTAAAAGTGCCACAGGACTCCTTGCTTGTTTTGCTGACCTAGACTAACATGTCTTCCCGCTTGGAACTTAAAACACCTTGTATATCTTCCTCCGACTGCCTACCGCCTATTTACCATGGTGTTTTCAGCCGGCTGAGTCGAAGGGAAACTCCCTCCCTCCTAGTCAGTGCTACACTTGTTGCCAAGGTGGTCTTACTTGATCAACTTCCTGATTGGCTAAGTGGATCTTCATAGACCCGCTCAGTCAATCAGGGAGACAGATCTGAAAACATTGAACTTGTTGCTGTTAGTGAAGACAAGCCCTTAAACAATGCATATATATTCAGTTCTAGTTTGTCATGATTGTGGTGTGTGTTTGTTTTTACAGGAAGTTATAAGCCAATTCATACAATAATGCATTTGGTATAAAATATTTACATGGGACATCATTAATAAAAACAGCAGGGGAGTGGGTTACCAAAACCTTTGTCAGAGAGCTGGTGCAGAGATAGTTAAGCTAATCATACCGTGATCTGCCTGCACCTTCTACAACGAGGTCTCTGCAAACATGGTACTTTTAATTTGATGGGAGAAATTCAGCTTCATAGTCAGCCAATAAATCTTGCAGTAGCCTTATTCTTCTATAATAATGTGTCAGGCAAATCTTTTGTGGCCAAGAACGAAAAAGGATTAGAGCTCTCTAAAATTCCCCAATACTGCTTATCTTCTACGTCTTTCTAAGCCATTACCCCTCCTTGAGAAATGCAGAGTCCCATTGTTCCTCACACCCTCTGCCAATTGGGAAATAGGAAATGCTAAACATCTATGTATGATTTAGCTGACCAATCGCAACTTAACTAGCAATCCTTGAATTTCAGGCATAGAGTACTATTTACAACAAACTGTAGTCAAGGGACAGTGTAAAAAAGTTGCAGAAATGGAGTAATTGAAAGTAATGCGTATTTTTTTAGGAAATCTGCAGACAATCTGCTCACAGACATTCCCCATTCACTGCACAGCAGCCCTTCAATCAATCAGCAGCCCTTCCAACTCTGACAAAACGCCCATTCGATGCACCAGACCTGGCTAGCTACCAAAATCTTCCATATTCAGGCAAATTCACAGAAAAACTAGCTAAAGGCTGATTTCAAGCTCATCTAATCGAAGACACTACCCTAGCCACCGCACAATCTGAATTCAGGCCTGGGCACACAACAGAAACAGGATTACTAATGCCAATGGGTGGTCCTGGCTGTCTGCGAATGGTGAACAGACACCCATTCTCATATTCCTGCATTGCTCTGCAGCATTCAAGAGGCCCATTATGAGGTAGCATTGTCCCACCTGAAGCAGGTGGATTTATAATAGTGTGTTAGAGATATCAGTTCTGATGGCTTTCACCTGTAGTGATATACTCATATAGAATCAATCACTCCAAGAAGGAGCAACGTTTACTTACCTGTATAGTTACTGGAATTCTTTGAGATGTGCTCTTTCTATGTGTATTCCAGTGTAGGCATGTGAGCACACATACAGTAGAATCCACATAGACACAAATTACTCAAAGAAGAACTACATGTAACACAAAATGCAGCAGTGTGTGTCCATTCATTAAGGGATCACAATGAACATCTCAAATCTCTCCTGCCCTCACTACACTGCCTCCCCAAAGAATGTCATATTAAATTCATGATCTCATGCCTTATCTTCAAGATACTTAATGCCAAGATACCCAAAACAAGGTTTAAATTTCCTGAGTGATGACCATGACTGACAACTTCACTCATCAAGTGCAATAAAACTGTCTACCTCAAGGGTTACTAAAAGCTTATTTGAACCAAAACCAAAATATTTTCAGTAACTGGTGCAAAACTACCCAGTCAAATGCCACAAGATCTCAGTATCACCACCACAGAACACACACATATGTGACCTTCCCTTTTCTAGAAAAGAAATACATAGCATGACACATGCAACTTTAAAAGGAATTTTGATTTTTAAAAAATTCATATATAATTATCCCCCTGGAGAAAAGATGACAGAAAAGTAGGAAAGAATCATGTTGATTAGACTATTTGTTGTGAATTATTCACAACTGCACTATTAACATTACTTTATTATAAAACAAGTATTCCCTGTTTAAGGTATTTGAATAACTGAGCAGGTTTTCTTGCCAGTCAAAAAATGTATGTCCAAGTGATACCAAAGGACTGATTATTTATACTTCTGGTACCTTTAAATAATGAACTATGAAGTTTTATTTTACAGACAGTGTTTATTCTGCCCTGGAACAGTCCAGGAAGCTTTTGGAAATTTGTGTTTCATTTCTAGATTATTGAGCTGCCTCTGACTCAAGAATTGTTACTAATAAATAAGAGGAAGCAGACTCCCACTCACGTCTTCCATGTGTTTCCTCACATCCTAAGGCTTGCTGTGATTTTGTTGCTCATTGTCAATTTCTAGATCTCAGATGTATTTGTCAGTGATAATGAGTCAGTGCTAATCATTTTCAAAGAAGAGCTATTTAAATGTGCACATGTTTAAGTAATTGGATTTTCATGAAACCAAAAAATGAATCATTGGAACTTGGAAACTAGCAATGATTCAGCATTATAAACAAGAGATGGTTAGTGCAGCCTCCTGCATCTAACCATTTGTTCTTAACTATTGCTCTAATTTCAGAAAAGGGAAAAAAAATGAACACAGTGCCATAAAGATTAAAAAATATTTAGAGGACAGATTGATTGTTTCTGGAAGGATCCAAGATGTATTAGGTCTTTTCCAAACAGATACAGTATAGCACGCGAGCCATATCTCCAAGAAAGTTATAGACTAAACATGGACAGAGTTTAAGAGGCGAGAGTACAACATAAGCAGAAGCCTCACAGTGGTGACTTAGCCATTTAACACTCTTGTTTTTTATAAGCACAATGGAAATCTTTTGGATTATCCATTTCACAGCATTAGGCATCCAATAAAGGAACATAACCCTTAAAGGAATGTATCAACACTACACAATTCCAATCCAGCTCAGGAATCTGGGATGCAGCACAATCTGTGAGGTGGGGCACTGGATTGGGTCATAGCAGATTAGGGGTCTGTTTCTAACTCTACCAGCTACCACCTGTCTATGCTACATGGACTGTACACAGTTTGTGGCAAGGACTGTCTCGTACTATATGTTTGCACCATATCTAGTACTGCCATGCCATAACTCAGCTGGAGTCTGTAGTCACTCCCATAATATAAATATCTTAAAATAAAAAATCCACAGCTCAGGGACTTGTGATCAAGCCTATCTGTGACACAAAAGATTGTCACTGTGGAATATGTGAGAAATACCACCATCCAATCAGAGACTCAGGTGGCTACGTTTTCATTAAGCTACTTAAACACATTACATTTTTGTCCATTAGAAATAGTTTGCTTCAGATATATCAGCAAAATGCACTCGAAACCAAAAAACAAACAAACAAAAAACAAAGAAACAAACAAACAAAAAAAGATTACTGGAGCAAAGCTGTTCATTTTGTAGAATGCAGGACATGAATACTTACAGAAGCTAACATTTTAACCCTGAATAACTGTAAAATAGAGCATCATAGCAGTAGTGGCTAGTGCTACAACTAGGAATTGTTAGTGCATCTCAAATGTGTTGCAGATCTGTTTTCAATGGAATTACTCCCCTGCGTAAGGGTTTATAGAACTGGGCTCTAAAGTAAATTGTTTAAATATCGTAAATATTCTTCTTTTAAATAACCCATGACATTTAATTGTAGTTTTCAACTGAAAAAAAAAAGGCAATATATATTAAGCAGAGCTGAGTGGAAGACAATTCTAATCCATGAGAGCTTTAAAAATTTTGACATTTGTTTTCATTGTGCACAGGAATCAAAACAAAACCTTTTGAAAATTCTCATGAGACTGAATTGTGTTGAAAGGTCAGGTCTTCAATTCAGGGATGGGAGGGACACTCGCTTTCTCTGTCTCACATGCAAGTCTATCTTGTACCTCCAAAACCTTGCTGTTGAAAAAAATTGTCATAGATCAATACATCTTTGCTAAAGGTTTCTTCAGTGAGAAAACAGCCCATTCAAAAAATATTATCTTCAACTGAAAATGTTCTGACCAACTCTAGTGTTAAAAGAAGGCCAATGGAATTTTCATTTTTCTAATTCTAAAAATAGAAGGAAAACACTTCACTGAATCCTTTATACTGGCAACACACAGGCAAAAATATCAATGCAAGATACAATTATACTAACTGATTTAACACTCATTTTCTCAATATCGCAATTGTTAAATGTTGAAAATTGATGGTTACTGATAACAATGAATGTACGACTGTGAATAATCCTATTGACATTAGTGACAACCAGGCACTGTAAGGAGGATGTTCAATAGTCATGGGTTTCAGAATCAGACATGAATTATATAGACTTTGCACTGTATTCATATTGATTTACTTTTATTTGTGCTTTTACTTGAAAAATAGCAAAATATATTATAGCTTTCACAGATTCCTATTCAAAACAAAATAACATGCCTAAATATTAAACGAATAATTGGTGTATCTTTCAGGGTGAAAAACACAAGATTCAAACAGAACCAGTGCCTTACTTTCTTTTCAGTATTTACAGAGTACCCATAACCATAGTATCAGATTTCAAGCAAACCAAAAGATTTTAAGATACGCTTTGAATGAAAACCATACACAGAAAAACATAGAGGTAGAAAGCTGAACTACAGTAAATCAGACACAGCCATTTAGTAACTCTTTGATGCCAATATCCAATATGTCCACCTAACATAGGAAATGGTCACTGAAAAATTATTTATAATCTGTTTGGCTTTGTCTACACTTAGACTGTTAAATCCATTTAACTTAAATCAATCTAATTGAATAGAAATAAAAGTCATTAAACTGATTTAAGTTAAATCAATTTAACATGTCCCCACCATTAACCCAAATCCATGGACAGGACTTGCTAGTTTTATTTAGGAGAGGGGCTCCATGGGAGGTGTGGCAAGGTGGCCCCTAGAAGGGCCATGCCCCCACCCAATATACAGAAAGAGGAAGGCACCTCGGAAGGGAGAAGGGCAAAAAGTGTTAAATCGAAATAATAGTTAAATCAAAGTAACACAGCTACACTGCATTATTTGAAAATAATATTTTCAATTTAACCATCATTCTGATATAAAGCAAGGTTTTATTATTTCAAAATGGCTGTTCCTTATTTCAAAATGAGGGATCTCATGCACTACTTTAAATCAATATAATCATCATTATTTCAATTTAAAGTGTTAAGTGTAGACCTATCCTGTGTGTTCTTTAAAATTATTAAGCTAGCTGCTGCCTGTTTTAAAAAAGTATTTTGATAATGAATATCTAGACAAAAAAAGTCTGATTGATCATACATGTCATATGAAACTAGATGTTAACCACTTAATGACAGGACCCCTGCACCATTGAAATTAATGGCAACATTTCTATTGACTTCAGAAGGAGGAGAAGTTGATTTTAAAATCAGTATTACATTCCTCTTCCCTCTTTAGAACTCCATGTGGATTATATGTGTTTGAACACAATATATGAGATGCACTAGAAGCAGCTCTTTTTATAAAACATTTAAGGCAATTTAAGGCAACTTCAAGAACAAACATTTGGGCCAATAAACATTTTAGAAAAAATAGAAGGCAACTAAAAACTGCATATTCTCCAATTTAGTCCTATAAAGGTGTCCTCTTGCTGGAATGAGGCTGGTGCCTATAGTTTACTAGTGAACAGTATACTGAAAGGCACAGGAAGTTTTGGGCACTTCAATTGTCATCAATGTCCTTTGTCACAGGAGCTGTATACATCCATATTTCTGAGGGACTGATACTCCATTGCCTTGAGCTTTGGTAGTCATTTAAAGTGAGCACAACATGGGTCAAAGTGGTATAAAGTCAGATCTCAAGAACATAGCTAAGAAAATGTTCTTTGACAGATTTAATGTCCTCAATTTTAGTCTAACATGACTCAGATCAAAATCTGAATCCCTTGACTGAAAAAACTTTTAAACCATCTGCACAGACAAGAGACAAGGGCAGCCATAAAGAAATCCTAGCAAGGAGGAAGAGCTTTCATGATTATGGATCTTAGGTATCTGATATTGGGATTATCTCACTTGTTTTGTTAGATAAACATTGATTAGGTCAATAAAAGTAGCGTCAAGCAAAAAGAACAGAAAACCATAAGGGAACTATATGTTGACAGAAAAATAAACTAGTCTGTAGTATCATACAGCCACAACTGAAAAATCACTGTCCCTAGCTCCCCAAACAGTGGATGAATCCATTTTTACAGGCATTTTTTCACCCCTGACTGCCAACTTAAACAAGCATTATGAAGAACAGGGCTGTGCTGAGGCCAAGGCAGGGTCACATTTCCCATACGAGGATTCTAGGAAGCATTCTACATAATGCCTCCAGAGCCTCTAGCTCTAGCCTCATCCAGGAAGGATGTGCATGTTGTGAAACCCCTTAAGACAATGCAGCATGCTTCCCTCCTCAGCTGACCAACTCCAGGGCTCACATGGAGTGGGATGAAGTCCTACCTAATGCCTAGTGTGGTGAGTGGAGAGGGACACTAGCAGGTAGAAGTCCTTACGTTAGGGCTACAAATTTTAAGTCATCCCAATGTAGAGATATTGGAAGTTGGAGGCTTCTTGTGCCCTCCCCTGCTTTTATGGAGCCACCCATAGGTCAGCCACATTCTTGCCACACTCTAGAAAATAAAAGTGGTTGTAGCACCTTGAAAAACTTAGAAGAGGTAAAGGAGGGAGGGTGGAATACTCCAGAGGGCGAAAAACTGCTGAGATAATCACAAAGTTGGTACTACTAAACATCAATACTATAGCTATTTCTAAATAAAACCATAAAACACCATATTTTAGGAGCTCCAACATGCTGTGCACAGAAATGCAACAAAACACTCCTAAATGGCTACATGACAACAAGAAATACATTTCTCTAAAGGATAATATTCCCTTGAACAATAAGGAAACAGGCAATGAAAACTGACCACACAACTGATCTGTTATATATTTTTTTCTCACGCTAAGCCAAGAAATTTCATGAAATAGCAGGATCCTTTTTCAAATATATGCCTGTTAACTGACCAGACCTGTGGAAGGGAGAGCATTTTGGTGCAACAAATTGTTCATTTGATATGTTTTGACTGTAGTTTCATCTTCAAAGAATAAAATCTAGCTAAGTGAATATCACAAAAAACTCCATGGAAAGACAGAGAATCACAGTGCTTTCATTCTAACTGACAGAGTCTGTATTATTCAGAACATTATAGAATGGAACCAGTTCAGTTCAGGAAGTCACTGCTGAATGCTGAGATATATCATTTAACAAAATGTTAAGCAGGAAAGAACAAAACTGCACTGCATGAAAACTTCAGAATTAACCAAGACAAGTTCACTGGCAGTCACCCCACCAGCTGTCCTACCACTACCAGCTCCTACTATGACTTCTGTTGGTCAGTTTCTGGTGGTTCCACCTAGCCCACAGGGATTTCAGCTCTCAGAGACTGTCAGTTAATGGTGGAGAAATGTCGGTGCTGAAGTAGGCAGGAGCACTGTTCCACAATAGAGAAGGTCTGTTCTAGCAAACACTTAACAAAACAAAAGACTCCCAATGGAAACTTAATTACCTCTATCTTTGAATTGTGGAAGAAGAAGGTTAAACCACACCTCAGGCTCAGACCACATTTCAAGACAGAATAGACTCATAGGGTTAGAAGGGACCTCATGAGATCATCAAGTCAAAGCCCCTGGGGCTTGAACCCAGGACCATCTGCATATTAAGCAGAGGTGCCACCTACTACACTATTTGCAGATACACCTAGCCCCACACCCATCAACTTTCACAGGAGTCTGGTATGAATCTTTGCTTACCCAATTCAGTTC
This sequence comes from Podocnemis expansa, assembly GCA_007922195.1. NCBI lineage: Eukaryota > Metazoa > Chordata > Testudines > Podocnemididae > Podocnemis > Podocnemis expansa. The sequence goes on along the minus strand of ML682021.1, from coordinate 2,239,224 downwards.
AGATGAGAGTGACTCTTTCATCAGAGCAGACTAGGCACAATTCTGTTCCTATTTGTTCATACAATAAGGAGAACAACATTTCCTTAGCCCTACAACTAATGTTATAGTAATTTGTAATCCAATAAGAACCAAAATGATCATATGGACAAAACAGCATCATCATGCTGAGTACCTAGACAAGGCAGAGGTGCTCACGCAAATACAGCCTGGCCCGGAAGCCTTTTGTCCCCAGCTAGCTCAGCAAGGAAGAGGTCATTCAGTCCCTGCTTACAAGCCCAATGGGTATATAAATTGTTGCTGGTGAATTGGTCAGTGCTATTACTTATAGGAGGTAATGAAATGTTCAGCAGCTGAAAGCTCTCTTTCCTAGGACTGAGGCATCTTCTCCATAATGGTAATACAGTCAAAGGGTTTGGTTCTTGCTTCAAGAACAATTTCTACAACTGGCCCCAGTTGTCCAAAATGCCCATATACTTAGGACTGCATGGAGTGCTTCTTCCTGATAGACAAAAAAGGGTACATAACAAATTGGTGCAATTTCCTAATTACCTGCAACTGAAGAGGGTCCAGCCCATTCAGTTTTTCAAAGATGTGAGGTGATGAGAAGCTTCCCAGGCTCTTTCTCCTTTTAAAACTTTTAATTGACTCCTAGCTTCAAACCAGCTCTTCAGATGAGGTTTATTTGAGAGACTGTTATGAGACATAAGACATTAGCCAGATCTGGAACACTGAACAGCATATTTAGAAACATAAACAGTGATGACTTAGGAATACCTGAATGGTACATCAAAACTTCCTAAAGGTGATCTGGGGCACTTGATAATCTTTAGGGAGTTCATGGAGGGATTCAAAGAGCTTTAGAAGTCCATTAGACTATTCAGTTATAGTCCCCCAGTGGGCTCCCCAACACACATATTCCCATCCAGAGAAGGCAATGTGCCAACTTTCTATCTGTATTGGTATAACAGAGAACTTTTAAGTGGGAAAAAAACACCAAATTTTTAGAGGCTAAAGAAGAAAGAAAGAGCACAGGCTTAAAAAGAATAAATCTTGTCAGATAAACTTGATTGATAGATTAACAGAATTAGTTGATAAAGGAAATACAATAGAATTAATAGGTTTTGAGGTCAGTGAAATGTTTTATATCTGTCACATAAAATATCTTCCTTGAAAAGCTAATTCATATTGACTTAGACAGCGATAATGTCACATGGACTGGAACATCATACAACTGAGGAGGGTAAATAGTAATATAGGAAATTAAGGGTATGTCTACACAGCACTTTTATTTCGAAATAACACTGGTTATTTCGAAATAAAAGATATTTGGTCCACATGACGTTTTCTTATTTTGAAAGGACGGATCCCGTCCTTTCAAAATAAGAACTGTTGTTTTGAAACAGGTTAAACCCCAATTGTTTTGAAATGGCTGTTATTTTGAAACGGTTATTTCGAAATAAGGCCATTTGGACATGTTGTTTTGAAAAAACACCATTGTTTCGAAACAACTTTTTCAAAACAACATGTCCAAATGGCGTTATTTTGAAATAACCATATTGAAATAACAGCTGTTTCGGTAGCAGGCTTTTCCTTAATTTGAATTAATATTTTCTTTATTCAAATTAATTTATTTAGAAATAAAGACTTTATTTTGATATATCTCATTTTGAAATACTTATTTCGAAATAACGATGTGTGTGTAGACATAGCCTAAGTGAAGGTCCCCTGTGGGACACCACCACAGATATTTCTCTGTTAAATTAGGTTTTACTTAATATGTCATTATGAGCAAGAAAGAATAAACATATTAATAAAATTTTAAAGCTACTAAATTAGGAGAAAATGCAAATCTAAGACAATACAGAGTAATATTACAAAGAGAACTAAAGAGATCAGAAGCCTGACTGTAACAAAACAGAGAATCAATTTGTAAAATAAAATAAAAAATCCAGAACATGGATATTTAATGGGAGAGGAAAATCTGGAAAGAATGATGCTCGAAGAGACATACTAAGGCATAATACTGGACACCAACTTAGACATGAGTTTGCATTGAAATAACAGGAAAAAAAAAAGTCCAGTAGAATTTTGGGCTGCAAATACAGAGTCGTCATATCAAAGGGAATTAATTCATCCCTGTAAGGGCTTCAACATAACCACAGCAGGAATATTGCCTTCAGTTCTATGTATCTCAAATAGCCTCACAAATTAGACATAGTTCAGAGAAAAAGAAAGAAAAATTACCCAGAGAACTAACAGAACTAAAATTTTAATATCACTAAATTAGGTAGCCTAAGATTGAATGGGATGTGGGGATGATAACCATTACAGAACAGAGTTAGCCACAAAAGCACAAGTTAGCCACAAAGTTTGGAGCCATACTTTGGATCCAAACTTATCCACAATATAGGATAATTGACTCGGAGTTTAGACTCTATGGTCTTTGAGGCACTGGCTTTCATCTACTCTAGGTTTCTATAGCTCCTAAGAAAAAGGGAACCAATCCAATTGGCCCTTAGTTATTAAATGTTAAATAAAGCATAATACAACAATAAATAAACACAATAATAAATCAGATTCATCTTTACTACAAATGCCTGAAGGTTGAAAACACCAAAAAAAGAGAGGAATTTGTTTGGTTAATATAAGGGAATATATTGAGAATAACCAGATGAAATTAAGGGTTACATTTTGACTGTCAGGAAGCCCCTTTTCTTGAGATATGTAGAAGTAAACCTGATGAAACACCAGAAAAAAAATACTGCAGAGTAAGAAGATTAACTGCATGACTACTTTCTGTCTCTAACTACTTTGATTGCCTGATAGAACACCCTAGAATTACACAAGGTACTACAGTGTTGGGGACTATATAAGTACCCAGATAGATTAGATCAGTAATTTAGACAGGTAGGGATATTCAAACTATCAAAGGAGTGATCTCTAGTGAATAAAGCCTACAGAACTTCATTACACTATCCTGCAACTAAAATGTGGCTTTAAAAATAAAGAATACCAGTGCATTTGTTCCTAATCGGTTGCATAAGAGTTAGTGTTCATCAAGAAAAATCATAATTATGTGTTCTTTTCCATTATCTTTGGTAATATATGTGTAGGGAGCAAGTAATAACAACAGGATTTTTTTAATTTCATTTTGATTCCATTCCATTGTGTTTTCATTATTATATCTCATTTGTAACTGTTCATGTAGCATCAGACATTCCCTCATGAGGATGAGCCAGGAAGTCTACTGATATTATTAAGATATTAAAAGAGTGTTCATGCTGTCTACAAAACTTTCCTATGGTGTCACAAATCGTGTGCTATAAATTTAAAAAAAAATATTCACAGGTATTAGCAAGCATCCCTCTATCCCTCCTCCTCCAGAATGTAACATACCTCTAAATTTCTTGCCCATGCCTCTGCGATATATTTCCGTAATGCTAATGGCATTGTGTTTCCAGAGATGGGGCTTGAAAAAAGCTCTAACTCTGCTACCATTATTTACGCTAAGTAGCACTTCAGAGCAGTGGTCATTAAAGTTGGGGTTGTGACCCAGTACTGGGTCGTGGCATCAGTGCTGCACAGGGTGGGGAGGGGTCTCCTCTGCCAGCCAACGCTGATCTCCAGAGAGCCTGGGGAAGGGGAGACTTGTAACACGGTATCAGCCTTCAGTGCAGAGCACTGAGACAAAAGCCAGGGATTTGAAAGTGGCATTAGGATTATCAATGAGGTGCTTATGGTTGTTCAGACCATCTCTATGCCTCCTTCTCTCTTGAGGGACTGAGGGATATTCACAGATCACAGACCAAAGGCAAGATTTAGCTTCCAGTTTGCATCCCCTGATCATATGAAAAGAACAGAGGCCACTGGCAAGCAACCTCAGAGCTTTTTAACAATCAACCCAATGAAAAAAGAAAAAAACTTTGAACACCCCTTTATATCACCATTTCTGGAAGCTTTGGAGGGGGTTGTAGTTATTTTTGCAAATTAGGACTTGCCTCATTTTTCAGTGGGTTGAGGACCCTTGCTTGCAAAAAAAGTTATAACTTATAGATTTTAACAAAAATACCATATTTTCTAACACAGGCTCCTACTAGAACAGTTTGCTTTTCTCTTCCCTTTTTAATTATCAGTTTTAATCCTCCCATCCTGATATTCATGGTCTCACAGGGCCTTAAAGGCAATGAGGCCCTTGTGCTTTTGCTGTGCAAGGAGTAAAACAAAGAGACTATAGAGCAGTCGCTGATGGTATATCATGATAAGTGGAACTGGAGTCAGAGGGCCCAAGTTCCTTACAGAGATGGCTATGGATGGGACACTGAGGGAACTTGCGGGGTTAGACTGGAAGAAACTGAGCCACACAGGCAGAGCATTGCACAGGGTTTAATAAAGCTCCACTTGATACCTTAACCTGCATTCAGCTTTGCTGTTTGTGGGTGAAACATGGCAGTAATGTCTGAGCTGTGAGTTTTCTGCAGCACAGGAGCTGGCAATGTGAGCCATGGAATTCAGTTGGAAGCCTGAGCCCAAGATTTTGCAGAATAAAATCCAACTCCGGGATGGATCTGCTGGAGGGAGAAGTTTAAGCTGTACACAGACCAGGCCTTGCAGGGGGATGACTTAACCTTTTTGGGGAACAAAGTAGAGAGAGGTCTGTAGTGTACGAACGCTCACCATTGCCTCAAATCTCACAGCAAGCCTGAGCATGCTGGGAAACTTCTTTGCCCCATAGCAGAGTGAAACTGTGAAGCAACACAGGTTATAACAAGGTCCCAGTCTGAAGGGGAGTGGATCTCCCCATAGTGTTGCTGCCTTATGCACACTGACCATGACAGAGGTCACCAGATCAAGTAAGGAGGGCTAGCACCCCTTCAAACACAATACTATGGACAATTGTGTGTTTATGGAAACTCATGCAGACTCAAGGAGCTGATGAAGAGCAGAGTTGACAATGGAACCCAGAGGGGTTGCTTCAGTCCCTGGGATTGGGAAGTGGAAAAAGGAGCAGGACCTGGAGGGACTTGGACAGGCTCATCAGCAAATAAAAACTTCCAGGACCTTTCGTTCCAGCCTGGCATTGGCTCTCTTCTCCTTCCCCTGTCTCAGCACTTCCATCTCGTTTATCTACCCAGTCACCCCCATTTGCAGGAAGCTCCCACACAAACACTCCTGGTTACTACATGCAATTTTAGAGACTTGACATGCTTCCTGATTTGAGACAGGAGCATGGCATGTGCGATCACGCTCTGCATGTTCCACGATCAGTGGTTGTCAAAGGTACTGAGTCGCAGCAACGGCGCGGCACCCGGGGTGGGGTGCTGTCCCTCGCTCCCCAGCTAGCCTGTATTGGTGCTGTGAGGAGGGCAGACCATCTCCCCCCCTCACAGCCCCTGGAGCCATGGTCACTGTTCAATATTCTGGCAGCGATCACGTTTTTTCAGTGAAGGGTTGTTGCATGGCAGAGGGGTCCGGAGCTGGGTCCCAAGGAAGAAAGTTTGACAACCACTGCTTTAGAGTACATCTACATGAACATTTACTGTGTGGTAAGCTAGAGTATAAGGCTCCGATGTACTGCTAACTAACTGTCCATGTGAACCCTGCTGCTTTACCCTAAAAGCTTCCCAGTATGCACTGACACACTGAACTTTGACCTCTCAGTACATCAATGAACTTCAGGGAATTTCAAGTGTGCAGAAGCAGGGCCCACACTGACAGTTAGTGAGCAGCACAATGGAGCCACATGCCCCAGTTTTCCATGCAGCAAATGTTTGTGTAGAGATGCCCTTACTTATTCAAGTACTTCATTATTCTTCCTACTACTATTACTCCTACACTTTTGAAGTACATGTAAAGTGCTATTCAAAGCGAAGTTGGGAGATTTTTGCACAGTGGCAATGCTTGAGAATGACCAACAATATAAGTTAGATATGAAGGTCATAGGACAACTTGACTTGAATGTTCCAAAGCGACCAGTGATTTTAGTTGCCAAATTTGAGATACCTCAAAGAAGCCTGATGTTCGTGAAGTGCAAAGGCATATGAAAATCAAGCTATTTTATGGCATCTCAGGCTGGGCACCCAAAAAGTTGCCCATCACCTTGGCATCTAAACTGCATCTTTAATGTCACTTTCAAGTACTGCTTCTGGGTTCAGATCTGCAAACCTTACCTTGATCAATGCCTTAGGCTATGCCTACACCTAAACAGCTAGTTTGAACTAGTTAGTTCGAATTAACTAGTTCAAGCTAAATTGGCTTAATTTGAACTAGTTCAATTAGTATGTTCCTACCAGAAGCCTAAGTCGAACGAGCATGTCCATGCAGGCACTTGTTAGGTTGGCTTAGGAGGGGTGCATCCTGGGAAGTGTGCCAACATGGCACCCCAGAAGGGCCCAAGACCCAAGTCAATCCCATAAAGAGGAAGTGAACTCAGCCCTGTGCCCACTGTGGCTGGCAACAGGCAGCATTAGGAGGTCATGGACCGCACTCAGTTCATGTGACTTGCCAAAGAGGTGCCCAGCAACTGCTATACACTGCACAGTGCTCTCTTAGCATGGAGCATGCTCTTTCTGTATCCTGACAGCGTGGAGGCAGACAGCAGCACCACCAGGACGGGTGCTAGGTGGTAAGCAGCCCCTGAGTAACAGGGGGGTGCCAGCATTTTGAGGGGAATCAAAAGGGGACAGCACCGTGGCGCTCCCTTGATGATGTCACTCATCTGTGCCAGCGTTGCTCTGCTGCAGGGGGGCACCATGATCCCCAGCGCCAGCCCTGAGCACCACCACCAAGCTGGCCCTGCAAGCTGCTGCACTGAGAGTGTCCACTGCACCCTGTCGCTTCTGGGAACAGGAAACCAGCAGCAACTGGTGGGAGTGCAATGTCCTCACCACCTGGGATGACGACCACTGGCTCCAGAATTTCTACGTGAGCAAGCAGACCTTCCTCTAACTGGTCCGTAAGCTTACCCCAGTCCTCCAGTGCAAGGACACCCGATTCAGACCTGGCCTGAATGTGGACGAGAGAGTGGCCATTGTGGTCTGGAAGATGGCACCCCAGACTCCTACTACTCTTTTGACCACCACTTTGGCATCGAAAGGGCCACTGTGGGGCCCACTCTCCCGCAGGTCAGCAGGGTCATCAGCCGGGTCCTGTTAGCCCACTTTGTCACTCTGGGTAACCTGCAGGACACCATCGATGGCCTCACCACACTCGGCTTCCCCAACTGGGGAGGTATTGTGGATGGGACCCAAATCCCCATCCAAGCCCTGGAACACCAGGCCATAGACTACAGGCACCACAAGCGCTACCACTCCATGGTCCTGCAGCCCCTCATGGACCACTGAGGGCTCATCACAAACATTTATGTGGGCTGGCTGGGAGGGCGCACAATGTACATGTACTTAGGAACTCTCCCCTGTACAGGCACATGCAGGCAGGCACCTTCTTCCCCCCACCCCCCACAACATCACCCTCATGGACTTGCAGGTGCCCATCCCCAGCATGGGAGATGCTGCCTACGCCTTGCTCCCCTGGCTCATGAAGCCCTCCACTGCTAGCCTTGAAACCAGCAAGAAGCTCTTTAACAGAAGGCTCAACAGGTGCAGCTTCATCGTGGAGTGTGGCTTCGGATGGCTCAAGGTATAATGGAGGGCCCTCCTGACAAGCCTGCACCTTGCCAAGCACACCATCTCCGAGGTCATCAATGCCTGCTTCATGCTTAACAATCTCTGTGTGTACTGTGGGGGGAAAGGTTCTCCCATGCCTGGGGGGCTGAAGCCAAATGCCTCATCAGGCAGTGCAAGCAACCAGATGCCATGCCTCAGACACAGTGAGCTCAGCAGTGAGTGGTAATCATCTGAGATGCACTCAAGAACCACTTCCTCAGGGTGGACCTGCCCATGCCTGCCACCAACCTCTACCTCTCACCCACCACTGCCCTGTCCCCAAACCAATAAAAACAAAGAGACCAAAGATATCAGTTTCAAGGGCTTTATTTACAAGGGAGTTAACGGGCAGTGAGGGAGTTCATCGGGAGTGAGGGGGTTGGGGATTTGGGAGAGAAGGAGAAGGTTTGGGGGGGTAGGAATGTCATGGTGGGGGGCACTGCTAGTGCCCTCGGGGGACATGCCATGGAGCTCCCAGCAGCCACCCTGGGTCCTGGAGTGCTGGTGGCAAGGGATGCCGGGGTCCATGGAACAGCACCCTCAGCGCACTGGGGTTACAGGTGTGCCTCCAGCTGCTCAAGACTGTTTGCATGGCACTGGGGAGCAGCTGTCTGGCACTCCACGAGCTCCAGTAAGCGCTGGAGCATTCCCCAGCTGGCCCTCTGGTGGGCGTTGACCCACTCACACCAGACCTCAAGGCACTCCTCCACTACCTTGCCGCAGTGGACCCGATCCCCCAGGTGCTCATTGTGGGAGCAATGTGTTCTCCTCCTCTGCGTAGTCATAGCTTGCAGACTCCCAGGAGCAATGTATGGCATGGCTGCTGGAGCTGCCAGAGGGAAGCAGAGAGCAGGATTCCCCAATTAGCTAGCTCATTAGTGCTCTGTGCAGCCTGCCAGCAGCTGCTCTGCCCTAACTGTCCCCCTGCTTCCCAACCTGTCTCCTTTGGTATTTGGCCCCCAAGGTGCAGGCAGCCATGCTGTGCTGGCCAGGTCGGGTGCGGTACCACAGAGGCGAGCAGCAGTCAGCCTGGCCCCCAAGGTGTCTCCTGAGGTCACGTGCCTGCAGGGTCAGCCGCATTCTGTCTGCCCTCAACGTTCCCACCTATGGTTCCCCCCACTCCCTCTGCCAACAGACCCCCACACCGCTCGGATCTGGGTCCCCCCGCCACATGGTCCCCAGATCCTCTGCCCCTTGGGAGGGCCTCCACACACCCCCATGGCCTCAGGACCCAACCTGTCCCCAGGCCATGTGCCCCCACAGTGCCTGTTGAAAAAGCATGCCCAACCCTGCTTTCATGGAGGGAGGAAGGGAGGGAGGGAGCATTCACCAACAGGCGCTGCGGGTGTCCAGCACGATATCTCCATGCCTGGGTCCTCCTCAGCAAAATGAGCTTCCTCCTCCTGCTCCTCTGGGGTGAGTGGGAACCTCTGAAGGGGCAGGGAAGAGCTCCAGGCTAGCTCCAATGTCAAGGACTGGTGGGGTGCCCTCTAGACATTTGGTGTTGGCCAACTCCAGGACCACGTCATTGTCCACTGAGCCCTCCTCCTGATTGTTGCCCAGGGAGAGGTCCTCACCAGAGTCACTGCTCTGGACTGGGAGCCCAGTGGTCTCCCTACCCAGGAATGCATCCATCTCCTGGCAGTAGAGGCAGCTGGCGGTGCGAGTTGCCTCCTTGCTCTACCTCTCCTCCCGGACCATATGATGCTGTAGTAGAATTTTACGGTTAGTTATCTCCTCAATAGGTATTTGAATTGGGAAGGTTTAATTACATGCATTAGCATAAAAATGTTATTTGTTCCTGTTATTATATGCCAAATTTACCTGTTGCTGCTCCTCCCCAGAGGGGGATAGCATAATTTATAGGCTAAGTAAACAGCGTAACAGTGTTTGTGAATAAAGGTTATGTACTTGGGTTAATATATTTGTGTAACTGTAGCCATGTTGGACAGCAGTGCTTGGCAATCTGCCAAGCCACAGAGTCTGCCCAGAGACAGACTAATGACCCTGTCAGGAGAGTGCTGTGTGCAGTCTGTTCAAGAAGCTTCTCCATGGAAGCTTATGAGAAGCACATTTCAGCATGAAAAGGGAAGCTGCTGATTGGCTCATAGATCCTTAGGGGCCAGGTATATAAGGACAGCTTGTGAACTTTGTGCCATAAGCTCTGAAGACAGGAGGCTTGGAAGTTTGGCTGGACTCAGCTGGGAGCTGAGCTTCTGGTTCTCTTTGAACCAGAAAGCCTCAGACATTGTGCCCAATCTTCCTGGAGCCCCGCCCCGAAGAGGACAGCAGAGGACTGGATCAAGGACAGCCAAGTCCGTGAAGGAACAGGGACCTGGGGTTTGTTGGTACCCCTCAAGAAGGGCCCTGTTTTAAGGACATTGTTCAGGGGTGAATAGACTCTTTATTAAGGCCAGGGTAGAAGCACCCCAGAAGCAGACATCTCAAATCTGGACTGCCTCCTCTGTCAGGACCAGGACTTTGTGGGACCACACCATCGTCATTACCTGAGGAAAAGGAACATCAAAACTGTGAGCTGAGCATGGGATTCAATTGAAAGGCTTACCAGCCTCATGGGGAAAGGGAATCGCACTGCTTGAGGCAGTATTGAGACCTGTTTGGTCTGGTATCCTTGGTCATCCATCTGGCCTTGGGGGAGGAAAAGGATGCTTACCTGTGTGGGGGCTTGCACAGGGAATAAATAGGTCTCTTCCAAGGGGTGAATCACCCATGGGAAAGAGGGGACAAGGACCCTGTGCAGGGCAAGTGATCCAAAACTGTTTATGCCTGGAGAGTTATTTTTAACTTGTTTAAATGTTTGTTTATGTACTTTGTAATGGCACATATACTCACCCGATATAGCTTGTTATCTTGGTTTGCTTTATGATAATGCAATGTAGTGTGATTGTTCATAGACAATTATAGTCATCGTTATAATATATTCCTCCTTTGACTCCCTACTCCTTCTCTCAGCTCCCTTAAATAAACCTGTTTGGAACTGAAAGTGAGTGCCCCTCACCATGGAAGGGTGTGCCCAAGGTGAATAGATACCTGAAGTTTTGGGGGAACCTACCTGAAATTGCTAAACACCTTGATCTGACACCTGACAATGTGGGAAATTTTCACCTACAATGTTGCTTCCAGAGGTGCTTTTATCTTGACAAGACATGTGGCCCAAGCGTGGCCCTTGGCAGCCCAGGCCCAGGAGATATTGGCCTATACCTCCTGGTTGCGGTAGCTGCTCTGCAACCAGGAGAGGGTTGCCTCATTCCCCCAGGTGACCAAGAGGGTGAGGATCTCTTCCTGGCTTCAGCCTGGAGCCCTGCATTGCTGCTGGCTGCTTGTGCCCTCAGCCATGTTGCTGGACTGTCTGTCCCACCTGGGTGTTCCTGGCAAGTTGGGGAGAGGCATTGCCCAGGGCAGGCACTTCCTGGTGCCATGCACCCTGGAAAGGTCAAAATATGATTTAGTTTGAACTAGCTGGCTAGTTCGAACTCATGTTGCTATATCGGTTAAGTTCAAACTCAGAAGTTTGAACTAACAGCTAGTTTGAACTAAATGGCAGTATTTATTAATTCAAATTAAGGAATTCCTTGATTCAAACTGAAGCCTGATGTAAACTGGGACTACTACACAGGATAGTAAATATAAGCAGAGCTGGCAGAATCTGGAATTCCTACTCTGCAAGAAATTCCAAGATTTGGAATTTTTTTCCCCCCAAACTGGAAGAAGAATTTGAAATTTCCCATGGAACAAATTCCAAAATTTTATTTGGAAAAAATTAAAGTGACATTTTATTTCAACTTTACCTAAATGTATTGTTTCAGAAAGGTGGGAAAAGTTTAATTTGGTCTTTACTGACTCTGCTTTTATAGTCTACAATAGTATATCAAATTTGAAATATTTGGCTATTCCATTATTAATTTGGGTTTTTTTTAACCTTCTATTTGATTTTGTAATTAGCATGGTAATTGTTAAGTTGGATTTTTATTAATTATTGGTGTTTTGGCAATTGGTCTAGTAACTGGTACTTGGTGTACCCAATACTCACAGGTATTTTAACTGTTTCCCCTGCAAACTATTTTTACATTAATATTCTAACTGCTAATTGGGGTTGCTAATCAATAATTTCCCACTTCAATCTGTATGATAAATAAATAAAGATATATTTGTTATACAAACAATAAGAAAAATTGTTACAATAGGAAATGATCAATTAACAAATCAATTACTAATTTGAATACTAGTTATAAATTACCATTTAGAATATCAATTGCAGACAGAATAAAAGTCTGGGAAACTAGACAGCCAAGGATCCAGGTTACCCAGGGAATCAATGTTTCTGGAAGTTCACCTGGCAGGGAAGCAAGAAGTTCTATAGCCCAATCAGTTGGGTTGCCTGCTTGCCCACCGACCATCTCATTGTTTGGCAGCTGACAGGAGAAGCCAGCCAGACTACTTCCAGCCCTGTTTCCATCAACAGTTTGGACAGAATCTACCCACATCAGCTTTCCGTTGAAAAATCTTTGAGCAGCTCTAAGAAGCAATCTAGTGGCTGCTCTAAACCCAAAACCATTCTCAATAATGGAAAGATTAAGGCATTTAAAAGAGAACTGGTACTCTCAAATCAATTTAGGAGAAGAGAAGTTGAAACCTTGCAATGCTCAGTATAGTATTAAGATTTTCATTAGTATCAAATTAGTTGAAGGCAACAAAAATGGCTGCAACATGCATTATTCTACAACATCAGTTCCGGTCTTTTACTGTTTTGGTTTATTTAAAAAAAAACAAAAAACACTTCAGAGAGTTTCCATAGATGGAAAAGTGCAGTTTTGTCACAGGAAAGTAGTTTCTCTTTAAGATGACCTAATGCATCCCTAGGATAAATTTAAAATAAAAACTCAAAATTTTCTATTTTCACAATCAAAACTTGGATTTGAAAATGTGGCAAAATTTTCTACAATATGTTTTTAGAATATGACTTTCCTACACAACAAAAAATGTATTATCACATTAACAGTCATACTGTACTTGTAAAGTACACTTTGTACAAGTCCTAAATAAAATCAGCCCTTACAGAGCACTTGAGACATTCAATGCTGCATCACTTCAAACAGTGATCATCCTGTAAAAGACATTAGCCTGGCCTAGATATACATTCAGCATGGTATCAAAGGTGTTCTTTTCTTTTCTTTTACTTTTTATTGAAATCTGTCATTTTTTATCTTAGCATGAGACATTAACTTGAGAACGTAGCCTGTTTATCACAGGTAGATGTCTGGGAAGAAATTTAAGATTGCATGTCCGATCTTTCACTGTTTTCACCCTTAGCTTACCTTATAGGTTTTTTTTTTCCTGCCACCATTGCTGTAGCATCAAAGAACTTTCAGCTAAAATCAATAGGAACAGCAAAATTCATACTACAGTTGAAGGAAACAATGGCACTTCTTTAAGATTAGAACTCTTTTGAAATAATTTGTGTGGTAGTTGGATTTTTGGGGGTAGCAATGATGGGGGTTTAAGAATAGAAAGGGCTACTCACAGTGCAAGCATTGCTTATGACAAAAAGCTTTCTCAAAGAGGAAGATTTCACATTTTCTGAATACAGAGGCTCTGGATTTGCCTAATCTCCTTTGGAAGACTCTTCCATGGCCACATACCCTTGACCAAGAAACTGAATGTGAATTATATGTAAAAATGCTAGTAACTCATAACAGTAGCCTCTCACAGTCACTTGCATTCACTTTGGCCAGGTAGAGATGACAATTCAAAGTGTAAAACAGAGGAAGAATAAGATTCCCTGTGTTATTTTTTTTCAAAAAGAACTTGCCATTAATGTCTGTATCCTTGCAAGCTTTCCTTTTTTGATTAAAACAGGCTCTCTTGGAGACCAGCACTCTTTTAAAAGTTTGAGTACAACAGTGCAAATAACAGCTTTTTAGTTCATTAGCAATTGTGGAAAAAAATAATTTGAGATGAAAGAAAATATTTCATTTGATCTTACACAAAATGTTCCATTTAAATTTGGGATAGGGGTAATGATTCTTAGTTTCATCATAAAAAAAATTTCAACATAAAAAGTCATTTTGAATAAGAAACTAAAAGTTTCATTATGAAAATATCAAAATGAAACACTGACTTTTGGGGATCTTATTTTGTTTTGTTTTCCAAAACAAGCAACTTAGTGAAATATAAGTTCATGAAATGTTTCACTGTCATCAAATCTATATTTAAAAAAAAACACAAAAAACGCACCTCTCCAGCAAAAAAAATCATCTTGTTGTAGTTTTGAGTTCAGATTCAGCTTAGAGAAGTAAAAGTTCAGACATCCAAAGCTCATGAGAACCTTGGAAGCTTGATTGAGAGTCTCCCATGAAAGCTCATGCGATAAATACATTTGTTAGTATTTAAGTGCCACAGGTCTCCTTGTTTGTTGTACTGAACTAGACTAACACAGCTGCCCTTTGGAACTTAGTTTATCATCACCACACTTCCTCATCCTCTGGCCATTTTCTGAATGCCACCTCAGACCCTCACAAAATATTATCTGGTGTTCTCATGTCAGATTCACTATTCCCAGTGAAATTCACTCAGCTTTGCTTGCCTCCTTTCTCATTTCTATGAAGAGAGCTCCATGAAGGGCCAATGCTTTGATTAAGAGTTATAAGTTAAATATTCTAACTGTTGAACCAACACCAACATTGCATGCAGGACAGAGTTACAACCTTTGTGTTCTGATTTTTCTCACAGACAACAGTCAGGACCAGAGGACTTTTCTAGTTTCAAATTTCATTTTACGTCCGAGTCGCATAATAGCTATTTTGAGCATTCACTGAGTTACTATCTAGGGATTTCACCTACTAAATTTGTAGTAAAATGCCAGTTTTGCTTTATGTATTTGCTGAGAAGAGCTGCTATTTTCACAACTTTTTGTTTGAGTTTATTAAAAGGCTATGTTTGCCACCTCTTTTTGTAATTGTAGCCTCATTTGACAAGTTTCATAGAATTTATAATTTGTATCTGGATAACATTTTTCATCTTTGTGCTAAAATGCAAATTTTTCACCTGCAAATATCACTTTTCCTTGGAAAGCTCTGAAGAAGGAGAAATGTATTAACACTTAATTTTATGCCAAGAGCTATAATACACTTGCCCATGGGCATAGCAGGAGTCAGAAAGTTGATCTAAAGTAAATCAGGGATCTGGGAAGTCCCAGATAAGCAAGAAATTCACCAGGTGAACCAGGTGAAGGGAAGCTTAGCTTATGAATGTGTTTATGAATGTTTTCTTTCAATTCACCTCAAATCTCTCTGTTTGGCTCCTGAGAAAGTTTCGAGTCATTTTCCTCCTGGACATAAAGGCAGTTCTATGTGTTGGGGGAAGAAAATAAATCAAAAACTACTTTTCAGTTTATCTAAAATTCAGTGTGAAACCAACTTAATATTCCTCTTTCATAGTGATTCTGCCAACACTGAGACTTCTTTCTTAGAAAAATACCATGAACTAAAATAATTTGTCATTTCTTCCTAATCCTTTGTTGCAAGCTCAGTATTTTATTCTCTTACAGGACCAAGAATTGCCAATATATTCATCTTAATTTATCTTATTGCAATCTCCTTCTACTATTGTTATCCACATCAAAAATGCTATTTAAACAGACAACATAACATGTAAAGGACTACATAAAACACACTACATGATCCATTGTCTACAACCAAGCCCTAAGATACCACACCGCATTTGCTCCGATCTATCAGATAGAGACAGACGGTTTCAGGATCTCTGTCAACCATTCTTAAAACTACAGTATCCAGCTGTGGAAATGAAGAAACAGATTGACAGAGCCAGGAGGATGCCCCAAAGTCAACTATTACAGGAGAAGCCAAAGAAAGAAAACAACAGAACACCACTAGTCATAACCTACAATCACCAAGTCAGACCTCTGCAGCACATCATCAAGGATCTACAGCCTATTCTGCAAGACAATCCCTCACTCTCTCAAGCCTTGGGTGACAGACCTCTCCCCACTTACAGACAGCCCCCCCCCAAGCTTAAACAAACACTCATCAGCAACTACAGACCAAACAAAAGAACCATTAAAGCAGGCACATATCCCTGCAACAACCCATGTTGCCAACATATCTGCACAAAAGACACTGCCACAGAACCTAATCAAACCAGCCACTCCATCAAGGGCTCATTCACCTGCTCATCTACCAATGAGATTTATACCATTATGTGCAACATATGCCCCCCCCCGGGTCCTCGCCTTATAAATTGGATGAACAGGACGGTCTCTGCTCAAAAGAATAAAGGGACACGAATCTGACATCAGGAATCATACAACTCAAAAACCAGTAGGTGAGCACTTCAAACTTCCTGATCACTCCACTGATGATTTGCTAAGAGCTATGCTCAGACAAATGAATAACAAACCAAACTTTCAAAGAAAAACTGCAGAATTTGAAGTCATATGCAAATTTGACTGTGTTGTTTCAAAGCTAAATAAGAACTATGGATTTTTTTCTCATTACAACAGGTGCTTTGACCTCCTTTTCCTCTATTTTCTGTTCCCCAGTGTTTGAATCTAAACTATTGCATGGATTTGCTGTAATAGTCTGACCTGATCATATGACCTACACCTGCCTGCATTATTTTCCTCCCATCCTGTAGCTCCCCATCCTCAAATCATCTGATGAAGTGAGATTTTTCTCCCATGAAAGCTCCTTTAAAAGTGCCACAGGGCTCCTTGTTTGTTTCATAATATAGAGACAAACAAATAACAAAAACAATCTTTTGTTAAAATTTGCATATATTTTAAATAAAACTCATTCTGGGCCATGTTTGGATCTTTATTATGCTTTACTTTCCCCCAGTATTTGAACAGAGCATGCATACCTTCTGAAAGTAAACACTGCATGAGACATGCTTAGAGTGCCATTGTGGAAGTCCTTATGTGGGTTTCTGAGATACTGCAAGGAGAAAGGAAGAAACAAAGCAGGAAAGCAAGAGTAAAAACTAGTGAAAGAATATGAGCAATGCGTGAGGGGTAGTAACTACTATTCCCATTAGACATAACAGTAGCATATTCCCTCATCAACTGGCATTTCAGGCACATGGCAGTTCCTAGCAATCTTGCCACATGCTTGGAAGGTAACTATATAAAAAGACAGGGGATTAAATGCCTAGGGACTGCTGATCTACCTGTCAAATACACAATACTATGAGCACATGGCCTGCTTCTGACTAATACTGTTAGGCATGACAAAAAGGAGAAGGAAGGCAGCAGTTTTACCAACTCCAGTTGTTCAAAAATCATGAGGCAGGCATCTAAAAATCATACGATTGACTTGAAAATTGTGATTTTTTTTTTAACTTTGTGTTTATTTGCTTTCTGGTATTGAGGCATGTAAGGTTATATTTACAAGCTTTTCTTGGTAACTGTGTGAGCAATATATATATGAAAGCTGAAAGCCTCATGAAATTAGATGGTTCCATGAGCTGGGAGTAAGAAAAACACCCAATACTGTCAACAGCTGACAATACTGAGGCAGGGTCATTCAAGACCCTGGCATTGGCCCACAGTTCTTTCCAGAACTCCCATGTGGGCAGTGAACTTCCTCACATCCCACAATGCAAGACTGTGCTTTAAAGGCACAATTGTTACCTTAATCTTTAAGTAAGGATTTTTTATCAATCATGATTTTAATTAGACTCTAGGGCTATCTCCACATGTGGATGCTTATTTCAACATAAGTTATTTCGAAATAAAATCGTTATTCTGAATTAACTTAAATCGAAATAAGCAAAAACCTCAAATTGAAATAGCAAGTCCAGACATGTCCACACAAGCGCTATGGCCACAGGAGGCTTTTAAATTGAAACAATGACCATTGTTTCAATTTAAAAGTTGTCATGTCTGAAAAATGTTTCATTATTTCAAAACAAGGAGCCCCATGATTTCAAAATAACAAACCTTATTTCAAAATAGTAAAACCTAGGCTGAAATCGAAATAACCGTTCAGACATGTTATGTCAAAATAGCCATTATATTGATTTAAAACTTTTGCCCTTTTCCTTCCCGGGGTGTCTTCCTTTTTCTATATATTGGCTGGCAACATGGCCCTGCCAGGGGGCCATGTTGCTGCACCTCCCATGCTGCCCCTCTCCTGATTCAAAATAGCAAGTCCTATGTCCAGACTTGCTATTTTGATTTCAGGTTTTTGCTTATTTTGATTTAACTTAATTCAAAATAATGATTTTATTTTGAAATAGCTTATTTTGAATTAACTTATTTCAAAATAAGTGTCTATGTGTGAACATAGCCTAGGTGTTATTTTGTGCCTAAATATATAAGTATTAAACTCCTGTGGCTATTCAAGTCCTTAATTTGTATCAGAGTATAAAGTATTTACCCCCAGATGACTGACCCCATTGGAGATGTCATACTGTGCAGCAACAGCAATAGATCTTCTCATTAAAGTTTAAAATGAGGGAAGCATACAAAGTGATTTTTTAAAACTGAAACAACAAGAGATAATGTGAAACTTCCTTCATGTGCATCACAATGCTGTCTTAAATGTTACGGTGGTTCTTTCCTTATGTGTCTCCAGACCAAGGGGTGTCTTTGGCAAAACTGTAGGATTTGAGAGCAATGGAGAAGGAGAGAGAAGGTAAGAGTAACCTGAGTTTGTACACCCCCCCCAGAGTCCCTGCCAACTTAAAGCAGAGCTTTAGACAGGAGATGAAGCATCTTTCCTCTACAGTTTCATACAGAAGGAAATAAGGAGATGGTGACAGGCCTGGTAACATGGGAAAAGCAGTAGCTGTGGAGCGACAGCACATCAGATGGACTTGAAGGGTGAATTATGGGAATGGGAGATAGACAAAGTATTAGTGATAACAGTCTCCTCTTACAGATGCAGAAACTGAGGCAGGAAGGCAAAATGCCTTGACCAAGGTGCCTTCGCAGTTTCAAAATTGGAATTGCAAGCCACTGTCTGACCCAAAAAGTTCAGATCCAGGACTGTATTCTTCCGCAGTATAAAGTGTTTGGATTTGGGATATTGGTTTAGGGCTATATCTTGAAGGCAAACCACACTTTCCTCACAAGAAAATTGGTTAGTGCCTTTATAACAGGCGATTTCAACTGGTTAATCCCTTTCCTGTTTTTGTTTGACTGACTGAAAAGCAGTAAGCCTCTTGGACTATGTCTACCCTAGGGGCTTAAGTAGACTTAAGCAGCTCCCTTGGGACATTTGGAGTTCATTAAGTTGACTTAAGCACTTGCTTAAGTCAACTTAGTAACTCCTACCCTTAAAATCAGCTTTAAGGGTTAAGTCAACGTCATTAAGTCAACTTAATGCAATGTGCCCTTTAAAGTCAACTTGAAAAAGTCGACTTAATGCAATAGAGGCTTTTAAGTCAACTTTATAAATTTTACTTAAGCAAGGGGACCCATTTAAAGTCAACTTTATTAAGTCGACCTTAAATGTGTCACTTTCCTCAAGTCGACTTTATCAATCTGGGTGTGGCAGATTGGAGAGAAGAAGAGAGGCCCTTGGTGATGGAAGGTCAGGTTGGGGACTGCTTAAAGAAGCTGGATGTGCACATGTCCATGGGGCCGGACGAACTGCATCCAAGAGTGCTAAGGGAATTGGCCGATGAGATAGCAGCACCACTGGCCATTATCTTTCAAAACTCATGGAGAACGGGGGAGGTGCCAGAGGAATGGAAAAAAGCAAACGTAGTGCCTATTTTCAAGAAAGGGAGAAAGGAGGATCCAGGGAATTACAGACCAGTCAGCCTCACCTCAATCCCTGGAAAAATTATGGAGCAGATTCTCAAAGAATCCATCCTCAAACACTTAGAGGAAAATAAAGTGATCAGGAACAGTCAGCATGAATTTACCAAAGGTAAATCATGCCTGACCAATCTTGTTTCCTTCTATGATCAGATGACTGGTTTTCTGGATGCAGGAAGAACCATTGATGTGATATACCTTGATTTTAGCAAGGCTTTTGATACAGTTTCCCACAGCATTCTCATTGGCAAATTAAGGAATTATGGATTGGATAGGTGGACTATACAGTGGATAGAAAACTGGCTAGATCAACGGTTTCAGCATGTAGGAATCAATGGTTCCATGTCTAGCTGGCAACCAGTATCGAGTGGTGTGCCCCAGGAGTCAGTCCTGGGCCGGTTCTGTTCAACATTTTCATCAACGATCTGGATGATGCACTCTCAGTAAGTTTGCGGATGACACCAAGCTGGGGGGAACAGTAGACACGTTGGAGGACAAGGACAGGATTCAAGGAGACCTAGATAAATTGGAACAGTGGGCCAATAGAAATCTTATGAGCTTCAATAAGGACAAGTGTAAAATCCTGCACTTGGGATGGAAAAACCCCATGCACTGCTACAGGCTGGGGAACATTCAGTTAAGTAGCAGCAGTGTAGAAAAGGAGCTGGGGGTCATGGTGGATGGGAAGCTAGATATGAGTCAGCAGTGTGCTCTTGCTGCCAAAAAGGCCAATGGCATACTGGGCTGCATCAAAAGAAGTATTACCAGCAGATCAAGGGATGTGATCATTCCCCTCTATTCTGCACTGGTGAGGCCACATCTAGAATACCGTGTTCAGTTTTGGGCTTCCCACTACAAAAAGGACAGGGACATGCTAGAGAGAGTCCAGTGGAGGGCAACCAAAATGATAAAAGGGCTGGAGCACAAGCCCTATGAGGAAAGACTGAAAGCATTAGGCTTATTTAGTCTGCAGAAGAGAAGATTGAGGGGGGATTTGATAGCAACCTGCAACCCCTTGAAGGGATGCTCCAAGGAAGATGGAGCTCGACTGTTCTTGGTAATAACAGGACAGAATGAGGAGCAAGGGTCTCAAGTTGCGGTTAGGGAGGTCGAGGCTGGATATTAGAAAAAGCTTTTTTAGTAGGCGAGTGGTGAAGCATTGGAATGAGCTGCCTAGGGAGGTGGTGGAGTCTCCATCTTTGGAGGTGTTTAAGGCCCAGCTGGACAAAACCATGACTGGGATGGCTTAGTGGGAGTGGTCCTGCCTCTGGCAGGGGGTTGGACTAGATGACCTATGAGGTCCCTTCCAACCCTATGCTTCTATGTTTCTATGTTTCTAAGTTGACTTAAACAAATGGGGCCTCACTAAGTCAACTTAATAAAGTCGGCTTTAGCAGACCTTATTAAGTTGACTTAACTGAGCCCTGTAGTGTAGACATAGCCCTGGTGTACAGAATGAGTTTCATTTTTTAGTCCATCTGGACAAAATTCTACTCACACACTTATGAGTTCATTTATTATAAATCATCTGCACAAATGCAGGTGAGTAGATTTCATGTTGATTTTGTTAAGGCCATTTTATTTGAATGCAAGAGGACCTGACAGTGAAGCTCCTGAAATTCAGGGGGATGGAAGCTTTCTATTTCTTTTTAGTACCATATGGGTTGAATTCTATGCTTATACTTGAGCTCACAAGAAAAAAATCATTAAAAAAAGAAAAACAATTTACCCACTCTGTGCATTGACATCCTCTTTTCTTTCTGTTCATTATAATTGCTAGGTAGCAACCCACTATTTCCCTTTCCTTTTTATTTCTCTTTCTCTAAAATTCTTAAAAAGCACTTGTTAAAGTAGCCTGAAATATTCACAGAAGTGGGTTTGTTGCCATTCAGGTTTTAGGGACATATTCTGATGTAGCTAAGGATTTAATATTTTTTGATTTACATCAAGAGGAGAGGAGACACTGAATTGGAGCTGAAGAGAGAGAGACCATTAGGAAACCAACAAGTAACAGTGCTGTCAGCTCACATCATAGTTGATGTTTTTTTCTGACAGCTCCATCTCCAGAAATCAGATCATTACATGGGAATCTTGACTTTTTAATAAATAAATAAAATAAGGCTCTTGCCTACATCCTTTCAGAGAAAAGATTGATAATTTTGAGCCCTAAATGCTCCAAATGCAAACGATAAATAAAAACAAGCCCAAATGTATTTATTTTTAAAACTGTGCAATTGGGATGGAGTCCTGAGTCATGATTTCTGAATGCTTGACTTAGAAATATGAAGTAATCTCATTCCACAATACCATGATTCTTAGTCTTTAAGTGCCACACGACTCCTTGGGTTTTTTTTGCTGGATTGGACTAATATGGCTACCCCTTTGGAAATTATAAAAACCTAGCCTTCCAATGGCCTGAGATTTTGCTTTTGATGTTATTTGCTTTCTGGCATTCATAATGAGACTGAAGAAGAACCATGCTTTTCATCAGTGAAAATAGAGTTGGCTGGACATGGAGGGGTGTAGATAGGAGAACATTACAAAGGTAGTGGTTCTGCTATGTGCACATTTCTAGAATGCAAGGAGAAAAGCTATGCTGGACAGAAATAATCAGGCTCCATTAAAGTGGAATCTCCCTTCATCGTCTTTTCAATGCAGATTGTAGTTTAAACTTCACTTGTGATACTACAGATGGGTAAATTCTGCCCTTTGCACTTTTTTGTTTGTTTGTTTTACATAAGGAATCATTCACACTTAAATAATTTTGAATCTGGTCTCTTGACTGCTTTTAACCAGTGCACAAATACAAAGCTGGCAGAGTGACATTTCCATTTTCCTGAAACAAGCTTTGTCATTAATATCTCTGCAACTAGAAACTCTAATAAATTTCATGCTGTTTAAGCTAACAAACGAATTATATGCATTTGTCCATAAAGAACTCTTCCAGCTGCAGAGCCCTAATTATCAGTATAATTCTTTTCTTTACATATAAGGTCATTTGTTCCAAGGTATTAAAAGTATAATATAAGGCCCATTACATTAAGTGGAAGGCCTGAATTTCAGTGGGTTTCAGAACAGTCCCTAAAAGAGAGAAATCTAAAAAGGGAGATTTTAAACACTTTTCAAGTGACACCACCTGGTTAAAAGTCCGATACAAACAACAGTTATAAATTTAATATTGGATGGATGTTTAAAATGTAATTCACTTTCGCAATATATAATTCACTTTCACAATATACGTTTACATTTGGAACTCCCCTCAGCTTGAAAAATGAAAATAGGCTTCCTAGATTTTCCTTTTGTATATATTTTCTGTTTGATCCCCTTTCCGATTCTTAAGCACTCAAACAAATCCTGTAATATTTAGGTTTCAAATACTTCATGGGAAAGATTTATTTGCTAAGCTGTTTCCACTGCAGTAACCAAAATATCATGGAAACATTTACACAGATTTCTATTTTTATTTACGTATTCTAAAATGCTTAAACTCTGAGCCAATTTTAACAAATGACTGACATTAGGTATGTCTACAATTACACTTTAAATCAAAATAACGATTATTATTTTTGAATTAAAGTATTGCATGTCGACACTAGCTTTCCTTCTTATTTTGAAATGAGGAGCTCCCTCATTTTGAAATAAAGAATGGTCATTTTGAAATAATAAAACCTCGCTTTATTTCAAAATGACAGTTAAATCAAAACTGTTATATCAAAATAATGCAGTGTAGTCACATTATTTCGAAATAACAGTTATTTCAATTTAACGCAGTTTGACCTTCTTCCTCCCAGGGTGCATGGCCCCTGGCAAGAAGAAGGAAGTGCCTCACCCATGGCTGACAGCATGCTGTGGGCAGTGGAGGCAGCCATGACAGAGCCTCACACAGTGCCACTGCTAGCCAGCAACAACAAAGGGCTCCAGGTTGGATCCCTGATGAGGCCCTTTGCCCATTGGTTCCGGGCCAGACGCTAGACCAGGATATATACACTGACATCACATCAGCTATGTCAGCCCGGGGGCACCATCACACACCAGAGCAGATGTGTGTGAAGCTCACAGTTCTGCGCCAGGCTTATGCCCAGGCGAGGGAAGCGAGGTGGCTCCGGGGGGGGGGGGCAGCAAACAACACCAGCTGCCCCTATTATCAGCAGTTCCACGCCTTCCTCAGGGAAGAGCCTAGCAGACTCCCTGCCAGGAGCCTTGAGTCCACAGATCCACTCCCCCTATGGCTCCAGCCCCAGAGGGGAACTGCACAGAACCTGAGGCGACCCTGAACATGGGCAAGACTAGCCACTGTGGTGGCAGCCCACCTGCAGCTGCCATGCCTGACAGCCTGGAACTACTCCCTGGCCTCATGCAGGGACCAGCCACCTCTAAGGAGGAGGAGGCCCCACCCACTGAGGACGAGCCTGAAGAGGTGACGTCGCGAAGGACATTCAGAATACCTGTAGGGGAGTGTCTCCCACCCCTGCCCTCCATGAATATGGGTCTGGGCCTGCCTGTGGCACCGGCAGTGCAGGGGGACAGGACCCAGGCACAGACAGGGTCCTGGGGACAGGGGTCATTGAGGTTCTCCCTTGGGGCCCATTGTGGTGTTTTGAACTAGCTAGGGTCATTGAGGTTGTCATGGTGATAAATGAGAGGGCTGTTTAGGTGCTAGAAAAACCTGTCTGTCGGGTCCTTTCTCTCTCAGTTCTCTTTTAAAGAAGACTCCTTACACAACTCTAAATATGCTGCCTCTCATTATTGGATTATCATTTCCCCTAAAAGTCCACATCTGGTGATGAGGATGGGATATCTGATGGAGTTGGCTATCCTCAACAATCCTGGCAACTATGGAAAACCAGAATGCAATGTAAAAAGCAAAACTTTATTTACTGCTTGCATGGGGGTTGGGCTGTAACTGTGAAAGCTGATCTGTTTGCCTGAGGGCTAGCTGGCTGTTCTGAAAGGTGATCTGCCTGCTCTTAAGTACAAGCAAAGAGACAAACAATAACCACAAGAGGGCATCAAGGCTTTACTTATTACAACCCTCAAATCATTTGACCATTCAGCAGATTCGTGGCAGATGTATACAGCCCGATTTCCAAATTTTGTAATAGCAAATGATATAACTAATGAGAAGAAGGTACCAGTTTTTCTAACAGTCATCGGAGTTGACTTATAATTTGCTATGTGATTTGCTTTGTCTGGAGAAGACAGAGCAGAAACCTTATTAGGACCTAGTGGAAGTCCTGGGAGCACATTTTCCCCTGAAGCCACTAGTAATTGCAGAGAGGTATAGGTTCTACCAAAGGAACCAAGGTGAAGGTGAATCAGTTGTACAGTTTGTAGCATTTCTGCGGAAGCTGGCTGGACACTGTGACTTCAAGAACATGTTAGAGGAAATGCTGCGTGACAGGCTGGTGTGTAGCCTGCACAGTGAATCAACATGGAAATGCCTATTGACTGAAGGTGAACTCACCTTGCAGAAGGCTATGGAAATTGCAGTCTCCATGGAATGCGTCACCCAAGACATGCAACAGATTGGGGTCAGCATGCGTAAAGTATCCCCACAACCTGCCCACAGGGCACCGGGGAGACAGGACTGTTACCTGTGAGGGAAGCAGGGTCACCTCACATCAGTGTGCTGGCATAAGGAGCTACTGTGTCAACGATGTGGTAAGGAAGGCACATTGAACGTGCCTGCAAACAAAGGAAGGATGAGCGAAACAGAAGAGGAAGACCTGAAAAAAATGGGTTCGGCGGACTAAGAGGGAAATCCTGCATGGAGTAGAGCAGAATACAGGTGATAATAATGACACCCAATTGGAAGATAAAGATTCCCTCCGTGTTCTGCCTATAACAGCTGGCCCATGTAAATTCTGGGTGACACCTGTGTTGGAAGGCAAACCTGTATGCATGGAACTGGACACTGGAGCAGCAGTTTCATTAGTTTTTAACATTGTGCATGAGAAGGACTATAGACATCTGTCACATAAGCCAACAGTAGTTGTTTTGAAGACTTATACTGGGGAGACTGTTCCCCTGTTGGGTACTATTGATGTGAAAGTAGAACTCAATGGACAGACCACAAAGCTACCACTCTTTGTGGTGAAGGGGAGTCACCCAGCCCTAATGGGAAGATCTTGGATCAGGAAAATCCAACTTAATTGGTCACAAGTGCATCTATTGACTAAAGAAGAAATGAATCTAGCAGCAGTACTAACAAAACACACTGCTGTTTGTGGTGAAGACTTAGGCAGTATGAAAGGAATGACTGTGAAATTAAATATAAAGCCTGATTGCCAACCAAAATGTTTGAAGGCCAGGATGGTGTCATTTGCCATCAGACCCCAGGTGGAAGAAAACTTGGAGTGGTTAGTCAAGGAGGGAGTCTTAGTGCCAGATCCTCACAGCCAGTGAGCAACACCCATTGTCCTAATAGCGAAGAAGGATGGCTCCTTTTGGATTTGTGGAGATTTCAAGGTCACTGTCAACCCAGTGTTACGTGCAGAGCAGTAGCCTCTTCCCTGCATTGAAGACATCTTTGCAGGTTTGGCTTGAGGACAAAAATTTAGCAAGACTGATTTGAGTCAAGCGTACTTACAGATGCATGTTGAAGAAGAATCTCAAGAGTTGTTGACAATCGTAACACATAAGGGATTGTACAGATACTGCCATTTACCTTTCGGCATTACTTTGGCCTCAGGTTTGTTCCAAAGGGCAATGGACCAGATTTTGAGTGGTTTATCAGGAGTACAGTGCTATCTGGATGACATCCTGGTCACTGGCAAAAATGAGGAGGAACACCTTATGAACTTGGAAGCTACTCTGCAAAGACTGGAAAGTATGGTCTACGTGTTCATAGAGACAAATGTCAATTTTTTCAGCCCTTGGTTGAATATTTAGGACACATACTTGATGCTGATCATCTCCATAAGTCTCCAGCCAAAGTTAAGGCTATCATGGATGCTCCACAACCTAAGAACATAAGCCAACTTTGCTCTTTTTTAAGGTTGTTGAACTATTATGGCAAGTTTATTTCACAGTTAGTAATACTCCTGAAATGAGCTTCATCGGCCGAAAAAGGCCTGGAACTGGACTGAAGCCTGTGATGTGGCATTTAATGAAGCTAAACACTCACTGGCAAACTCTAGGGTTCTGACACATTTTGATCCATCTTTGCCCCTACAGTTGGCTTGTGATGCCTCCCTCTATGGAGTTGGGGCTGTACTGTCACATATTGTGCCTTCTGGTGAAGGGAGGCCTATCGCTTTTGCTTCACGCTCCCTGACCAAGGCAAACACTAACGATGCCAAAACTGAATGCAAAGCACTCAGCATTGTTTTTGGCATTCGGAAATTTCACCAGTACCTGTGGGGAAAGAAGTTCATGCTTGTCACTGACCATTGACCCCTGACATCAATTTTGGGGCCACACACAGGCATCCCACCTTTGGCTGCTAGTCGGATGCAACGATGGGCATTGATACTTTCTGGATACGCATATGACATCAAGTATAGGCAATCCTCTTTGCATTGCAATGCTGATCGTCTTTCAAGGCTACCCTTACCAGCACACCATCAAGATCAGGGTCAGGAAGGAATCTTTTACTTTGAACAGGTGGAAAACACACCTGTCATGACTATTCAGGTGAAGAAAGTGACACGGGTTGACCCAGTACTCTCACAAGTTATGGAATTTGTGATGCTTTGAACATTCTTACCTGACTCTCAGGTCTCACCTGAGCTCTTCCCCTACATGTCTAAGAGGACAGAGCTATCAACCCAATCTGGGTGTTTGTTGTGGGATATGCATGTCATTGTGCCACCTTCATTAAGACCATGTTTGTTGGACCAGCTCCATTCAAGTCACTGTGGCATAGTGCACATGAAAACAATTGCACGGAGCTATTCCTGGTGGCCGGGCTTGGACAGGGCCATCGAAGAAACAGCTAGAGCTTGTACCTCATGCCAGAACATCCAGAATGCTTCTCAGTTGGCACCTCTTCACCCACGAGATTGGCCCGAAAGGCCATAGCAGCTTATCCACATTGATTTTGCTGGCCCATTTGAAGGATGTATGTTTTTAATTGCTGTGGACAGCCATTCAGAATGACCAGAAGTCTCTGTAAAGCAGTCCACTACTATGGCAACCACTATCCAGACCCTGCGTGGCTTTTTTAGTGTTTATGTTCTTCCAGAACAGTTGGTGGGTGACAATGGACCACAGTTCATTTCTCAGATTTTGAAACTTTTATGAAGGCAAATGGAATACATCACATCAGGTCGGCACCGTATCATCCTTCCACCAATGGACTCACTGAAAGGATCGTACAGACTATGAAGCAAGCTCTAAAATCTGAGAAGGTATGTTCACCTCTTCAGAAGCATCTGGACAACTGCTTGTTGTCCTACAGAAACACTCTGCAGGCTACAACTAAGGCATCTCCAGCTGTTCTTATGATGGGACGGTAGTTGCACTCTTGCTTTGACTTGTTGAAACCACGAGACACATGGCAAGTGGTTCAAAGTCAACAGCAGGACCAGGTCAGCAGACATTCATCAAGAACAAAGGACCGCACCTTCAGTATTGGACAGCCTGTTCTTGCTCGAAACTATGCTTCAGGAGCTAAATGGGTGCCAGCAACGGTCATCGCTCAGACAGGACCTATTTCCTCCTCTGTCCCAATGGCGAGTGGCCTAGTTTGGTGATGGCATGTAGATCAGTTGCTTCTCCATCATACCCATCTGGAAGATACATCTCCAGAGGATGTACCTGACTTCACCCTTACAGTTGATACAACATCAGAGCATGATACAATTGTTCATGTCACTCCTGATCCAGCCACCTCTTCAATGCCTTCAGCCTCCCTGGACCAACCGGAGACAACATCCTCTCTGGTTCCAGCTACTTCCCCGGTACCTGTAGTCACCCCACCACCAATACCACCTTGTGGTGTGTGCACACCAGAAGTTCGCCGTAATCCACCTCAAGACAGAAGGTCTCCTAATTGGCTGGATCTTTAGCTAGTGGTGAACCCCTCTTCACGGGGCAGAATAATTCCCCAGGGATTCACCAGAGATGGGGCAATCTACCCTCATCTCCTAGCTTAGTCCTTATTCTTTCCGGGGGAGGGGGAAGGCTTTATTTTTTCGGGGGGGGGGGGCGGGTTTTTACATTAGAGGGGGAAGAATATGTGGTGTTTTGGACTACCTAGGGTCATTGGGGTTGTCATGGTGATAAATGGGAGAGCTGTTTAAGTGCTAGGAAAACCTGTCTGTTGGGTCGTGTCTCTCTCAGTGCTCTTTCAATAAAGACTCTTTACACAGTGCTGAATATGCTGCCTCTCATTATTGGGTTATTATTTCCCCTAAAACTCCACACCCATGGCCCAGGCACCATGTGGCAGAGAGGACACAGACCCAAGTGGTGCAGGGGCCTGCTGCCAATGGAAGTTGGGGGGAAACAGATGTGGTAGAGTCAAAGGCAAAAAACATGCAGCCCACACCAATGGCATGTGTCCTCAGACATGCCCGAGGCACGGTGCAAGGCTGGCTGCTGCCCGCCACCATTGGTACAGTACCTGGGCCAGGCTGCAGGCCACAGCCACACATACCTTGGGAGCTGTGTCCCACAGGACACGGATCAGGATGCAGGGAGACAATCAGGGCACAGCTGCTAGCTGCTGTGAGGCTGCACACAGCACTAGCAAGGTAACTGATGAGATTAACCCTCCTCTCTGTTTCCCTCCAACAGCTTGAGCAGCCATCTGTATGCCTGCTCGTGGGAGCCCAGCAGCCGCACCTGGCCAGTGGAGGAAGGCCTGCAGGACCCGGGACAAACTGCTGCATGAGATCTTGCAGCTGGGCCAGGGGCTGACCAGGCCACACAAGCCTGGCAGAAGTGGCTGGCCAGCCTCCAGGACTTGGTGACTGGACTCCCTCAGTGGTCTGCCAACATGGACAACTGGGTCATCACCACCAGAGTCATGCTATGGTAGCCCTGAGAGTGCCCCAGCAAGACACAGAGGCCAGCCTGCACAATATTGCTGAATATGTTGCCCTCCCCTGCAGCCAAGAGAGCTACCTACAGGGAGCCTGTCATCCCTCACCACTGGTGCTCCTGGACCCATGGAGAAGCCTGGGGCATGCCCCCACAGGACAACAGGTCTATCCCACCACCGCAATCTTTCTGGCCTCTAAAGCTCCCATCCCACCACCCAGACCACTCTTCTCCAAGTTGTCCCTCCACTCCCCAGTTCTCCTCCCAAGTCCCAAACCCTTCACCGCCCCTGAAGCCCCTCACTACCCTGTCCCCCCCATTCTTAATAAAACATGTTCGACTCCCATCATTTGTGTTAGTGCTTTTATTGGGTGGTGGACGGGGAGGGGATGGGTAGGTGGGAACAGGCATGGACAGGCTGGGGGAGGAGAGGGAGATTGTTGGCAGGCCCAGCCATCATGGTTCCTCACTGAGGAACAAGTCCTCGAGCACTTCCTGAACACTGGCCACCCTTTGGTGAGGTCACTCCCTTGGAGTCATGGCTTCAGGCTGCTCAAAGCACCAGGTGAGGCACTCTGCTCCGGCCTTCCAAATAGGGGCCACTCTCTCGCCCCGCAGCTCGCACAGGTTGTGCAGCATGATGCAGGTGCTGATAACCTTAAGTGGTGGTCTCCTAGGCAAGGTGGAGGCATGTGAGGGGACACCTTCACTGGGCTTTGAGCTGCCCAAAACCGCACTCCACCATTTGGTGGCACCACTGCAGCCTCTAATTGAACAGCTCCCAACCAGCCTCGACGGGTCCCATGTAAGGCCTCATCAGCAATGTGATGAGCTGGTATGTGGCAACCCTGACAATGAGGATGGGCATCTGCATGCCCCCAAAGATGATGTCATGTGGGGGGGAAGAAGGTGTCCTCCTGCGCGCCCCTGTAGAGGGCAGAGTTCTAAAGGATGTTGGCATTGTGCACCCTCCCCGGCCAGCCAATGTAACTGTTTATGAAGATGCCTCGAGGGTCCACAAGGGCCTGTAGGACCATCAAATGGTAGCCATTGCAATTCTGCTACTTGGTGGTGCTGTGTTCCAGGGCTCACACGGGGATGTGGGTGGCATCCAAAATGCCTGCAGAGTTGGGGAAGCTGAGAGCGGCGAGGCCATTGATGGTGTCCCACAGGTCTCCCAGGGTGACAAGGTGGGGTAGCAGGACTGAACTGACAGCCCTGCTGACCTGCAGAAGGATCATCCCCATGGTGGGCCTCCTGATGCCAAAGAGGTGGGTGACAGATCTGTAGGACTCTGGAGTGGCCATCTTCTAGAGAGTGGTGGCCACTCACTTGTCCATGGGGATGGCGGGTCTCAGGCAGGTGTCCCTGTGCTGCAGGACTGGGGTGAGTTCATGGACCAGGTGTTCAAAGGTCTGCTTACTTATGCGGAAGTTCCTCATCCACTGCTTGTTGTCCCAAGTGGTGAAGACTACCCACTCCCACCAGTTTCTGCTGCTGCCATGTGCCCAGATTTGACAGGGCACGGAGGACAGCAGGGTGACTGTGGCAGCTAGCAGGGCCAGCATTGTGGTGATGCTGGGATCTGCCACAGTGCACTCTGGGTCCTGGAACAGAGTGATCCAGTGAACTAGGGCATATTGCAGGCTAGCAGAGGGCCTAGGCACTGCTCAGGCATGGTATGGGAGCTGGGCTGTATCCATACTTGTCTCCCTCTGCCTCCTACCAGCCAGAATGGGCAGAGGACTGAGGTCACATCCTGAATATATGGGATTGGCTAGGGGCATTGCCCTTCTTGGGGATCATGTTGCCACACCTCCTATGCTGCCCCTCTCCTAAATTGAACTAGCAAGTCCTGCCCATGGACATGATCATTCATTTTGGGTTTCTAGTAGGGATATGTTAAATCAATTTAACTTATATTGATTTAATGATTTTTATTTCAGTTTAATTAAATTGATATAAGTTAAATTGATTTAACCATCTAGATATAGACAAAGCCATCAAGAACACCATTTACAATGAGGACCCAAAGAAACATGCAAAACTTATTCGGGATGTTTTGTTCTGATCTGATGGAAACTCAGTCTTGTTAAGTTCCTTCCTGTCATTTTTCTATAACCATTAACTAACCTAGTTACATGTAAAACATATAAATAAAAGAAAAAAAAAACCTGTTTCTCAGCTGTCTTGGATCAAAAATCTAAAGAGAAGATTCAAAGAAACCTGAGAAGAGCATCACCTGACCAATTTACTTAATACAGTTGATTGTGAAGCACAACTAGGAAGCCAGAAGGAAGAGATCAAAACCCCAGACAATAAATGAAATAAAAGACAATAGAAATAAAAGACAATAAAAGTCATGTTTTGCCTTCAGACCAATAACTTAGTAAGTATCTACATGATTGCTCCACAAATAGAATTTGTTCATGGGTCCATTTGACAAATATAATGCAGCCAACTTATAGAATCCTTTTGTCATAGGCAAGGTCTTAGTCGATTTTCCCTTGCTTTCTTCTCCCATACTTCTGAATCAGACAGGTCAAAGGCCTAACACAGTGCACAAAGGCAAATAAAAAAGAATATAATGTTGTTCTATAACCTTTCGTTTCTGCATTATCTAAAAGCACTTTGTAAAGTAAATTAAATACTGACAAGAGAGTGTATGCTTAGTCAAACAAAACATTCTTTAGCTTATATTCAGCCTTAGGGTGTTAGAACTAAGGATGCTGAACTGATTTGGAAATTGAATCAGGCAGAACCCAGCTATAATGATTTCCAGAACCAAACTTAACTTAAAAAAAGAGAGAGAGATTCTGTAGTGTTTGGATATATTTCTCATCTCCCTCACTTCTAGTCCTTTGCATTTAGGAATGGCAGCCAGATCAGACAATGTTAGAAATCTTGAGAAACAGTCTGTTCTTGCATTGATTCCAGCCCAATCACTCAGATTCCATGGATTCACGTGTCATTTAAATAAGCATAAATCAGTAGTAACCTCACTGAAGTCAGTGTTGATTCTCAGTCTTGCTCACCCACTGATTAATTAGCTATATGAAAATGGAACAGCTTCAAAAGAGAAGGCTGAAAAAGATCCAACTCAAACTACTTTATCAGGATTCAGCACTGTCTCACAATGTCAGAGACCTAAATCCAAACCCACTGGACTGAAGTTTATAAGGGAGGCACTTCCTCCTCTCCACTCATTTCGTGAATCTACTCCTTTAACAAAACCCAGAAATAAAATGCCTTGGATAAAAGGAAACATTTCATTTCGATATGAAAAGGACATTTTTTATTCACTCACATTTTTAGAATTTTCTAATTCAGCTCAACCAAAACTGAATGGAGACATGTATATTTCATTTTTTCTTAACTGTCAGGGGGTAAAAAGCATCGATAATTGGCCTAGCTCTATCAGTAGGTAATGCCTTGCTGATACTATGCTCGTTATTTCAGGGGAAGAGGTAGGGATGGGAAACTGTAGGCAAAAACACTTGGGTAATCAAAATTTCACACTAAGATATGCAACCCATTTCTATATTTGAGGGGTGAAATCAGCATTTAGTAATTTAGGCCACAAAGTATGAATTTGGAAACAAATACAGAATTAGGTCCTAGACTATTTTATGCAGTGAAGTTGTAGCTTTGTCAAAACCAAACATTTAGAAAGATGAGTGAGATGATATATTTTATTATACCAACTTCTGTTGGTGTAAGAGACAAGCTTCTCTCTCTCTCTCTCCAATAGAAGTTAGTCCAATAAAGGATATTACCTGACTTGCTTTGTTTCTCTATTTTAGCCACTAATGTGTACCTATTTTAGCCACTAATGTGTCCAAATTAACTCTCGCATGCATTGTTTCAAAGAATGATGAGATATATCTGTGTGTTCGAGAGACCAACCAAGACCAGTTGCAAATAACTGTTTTGATGTTGTTTTTTTAAAAGAAAGTTTCTCTAATGGAGAGTTTCCATTACCATCTATTTTACACTCTACTATATTGTATTTGTTATAGTTGTAGTCCCTTTGCAAGTACTGTATCAATATCCATAACAAGGGCCAGATTCAATACCGTGTGTAGAGACTGTTCAAAAACAAACAAAGCAATCCAATCAGCTTGAGAGCCCACTTAAAACTATCATTGCATCTGGCTCTGTGAAATTAATATCTCAACATCTTGGTAACCTTTAATAGTATTTTCCTTCCCCTTCATGCCAGTACACATGGGAGTCTTAGCCAGTTTTATACAGGAAAAAAAAAATTTTTTTGGCCAGCTAGTTGACCTGCTATTCCCCAAAACTTTAGCTCCAATCAGAAGCTTTACCTAGGCCTCACCAACTAGTCCAGATCAATCCCTTCTTCCTCAAAGTAGTTAAAGGACCTCCTTTAACTGTTCCTTTCACCTATTAACTTGCTCCCACCTGCTAAGAATAGTGCTGTCTAGTCTGCCATTGCCTAACTAGGTCTTTCCTGGTACACAGCTGCCAGTTCCCATCTGGTTTGTTGCCAACATTCCTCCAAATTACCTATTGTCTGCAGCTGCAAGCTCCCATCCAGTTAATTGATGGAGTTCCAAGATGACACCGATTAAAAACTCTCATCAAAGTGGAGATAAAAGTCCAACAGGAACCCCTGTTCTCTCTCTTCTCCTGTCCATCTTGGTATGACAACCTGCTCCATTGTGAAATGACTTACATGTCAGGGTGGCCCACTTCCATTTTATATAATTGCCATGAATCAAACACTTGTACTTGTTTTGCAATTTCTGCAGTTGCATAACATGCTTAACACATTTAATACAAATGGAACAGAAATAAACTTCAGATTTGATCACTTTATAGAATTTGTTAGACACATACAAATCACACTTGTGAGTAGGTAGATGAAAAACAGCATATGCAAATTGAGCTAGCAAAAGATAGGGAACACACTGTCAATTCTCTATTTCATCAATAGAGGGAGCCAAAGAATTTTTGTTCCACAAGCCTTCTGACTCCGAAGTTTACACCTTTCCATCCACATATGTTAATTCTATTATGGCTCTTGAAGATTCCATTCATCACAAAGTGCCTTTATATTCACTGAAGTCTGACTGTCAAATTTCTAAAGGGCATGAGAAGTATAAACAGTTATGCTAATGAAGACAAAATAATAATTAGCAACAAATGCACAAATCATCTTCCCATGCATTACGTAGAGCTTTCTCTTCTGGGTGAAGTGATACGGCAATTGCCATATCTGTTGTAAATGAACAAATAAATTGAGCCAGGAATCCATTTTATTATGAAACAAAATAATTTGAGCATTCATTTGCAGCCTATCACTAGCACTAGCCTCAGAATGCTAAGAAAACATTTGGTCTAAAAGTAAGAGCTAAGTGAAGGATGATCTGGCTCATGCAAGACAGATTAACTTCTATTTCTCAGAATTTTTAATATGCTATATATAAAGTAATTGTTGCATTTCTTTCCCCCTAAGCTGTTCTACAACATATTAAGCAGAAACCAATTTTATTTTTCAGCTCCTAGAGTAATAATTTACTAAGGCAGCTGTGAGAGGGGAGCTGCCCTTATCCTTGATTCTCTAAAGCCCAATCAAAGCAGTAACCAAGGGAAGGAGAAAGATAGTGTAAGTCTATGAATCACTTAACACATGAATACATTTCTGTGTGGAAAGCAAACCTCTGTGATCCCCTTCAGAAATGCCATCAATAAACGTTACAACATGAGATAGACTATATTCAGTAGCAACTCTGAAATAACCACCAAATGATGCCTAGCAGAAGTTGGTCATCCTATCTAAAAATCAAACAAAGTTGCATTAGAAATCTTGGAATGACTGTGCAGCAGTTGCTTAATACAGGCATCTGTTTTTAGTGCAGGTTTCACTATAAATCAGTGATATAATGTGCAATAAATATATAGACTACTGGCCAACATCTGGATATTAATATGGCTTACTATATTCCTTTAAAATAGGAGTCTTAAACACAAGGCCCGTAGGCCGCATGCAGCCCGCAGAGCTGCCTCCTGCGACGCCTGACAACCCCCAAAATCCTGGGGCTCCCACTTTTCTAACCTTGAAGTTTTCAAATACTGAGCCTCTCTGCAGACGGAGACCAAGTACCTTCACCTCCCCACTGCGTTATCAGCCACTGACAGAGAGGAGCTGAACTGCTGCCTGGGAGCTGCCCTATTCACATGCAGCAGTTAATCAGGAATTGACCTATTCACATGCGAGCAGCTGAAGCAGGCTGAGCAGTTCAGAGAAGGCTCAGGTGGGGGGGGGGCTTAAAGGAGGGCAGCCTGGTCCTGAGGGGAGGGGTCACAGGGGGCTTCATTCTGGGGGAGTGCCAGAAAGCCCCACCACTAGCCACAGTACAGCCCCCAGGGGCTTTCCCTGCCGCCGGTCCCAGCACAAGCAGGAGGCGTTTCCCCCCAGGAGGTTGGAGTAGTGTTTTTTCTTCTGCCTGCCCCAGTGCTGCTAAATTCTGGCAAGCAGGGGATGTTTTCTCCTCTCATGGCCCCACTCAGCCAAATTCAAGTGGGCAGGTGGGTGGGGGTTGTTTCCCCTTCTGCCAACCCAGAGCGGCTAAATCTGGGTGGATAAGGAGTGTTTTCCCCTATGCCAGCCCCACTGCAGCCAAATTCAAGTGGGCAGGTGGTCAGGGGGTGTTTCCCCCACTGCCAACCCCAGCGTGGCCAAATTTGAGCAGGTGGTGGGGAAGGTGTTTCACTCAGCACTGGTCCCAGTGCTGCCCCCAGGGCCAGGCAGGGGGCTGCTTATTTACAGGCTGGTGGAGGGCTTTGACCAACCTGTTTGCAGCCCATCCTGGGATGTGGCTGCTCTCCTCCCCTCCTGGCTTGGGGCAGCCCCCTCTTTTTAAAACAAAAAAAACAAAAATTTTCTAAAACAATTTAATTTTATTTAAAAAACTAAAACCTTTATAACAATTTAATTTCAATTAAATTTAATTCAATTTTAATAAATCAAACTGCAATTAATTTATTTTAATTAACATCAATTTGAGTTCAATAAATTAAATTTTAATTTATTTTTAATTAAATTAACTGGTGGTCCTTCAGGGTTTGAAAAAATATATATTTAGCCCTCAAACCAAAAAAGATTGTGAACCACTGATTTATAATGTAAAATTTTAAGTCTGTTTGTTTACTCTTTGTCTTTTTTGATGATTTCGCCATCTTGAATGGAAGCAGTTCTAAAAGGAAATGTGTGTTTTGGCTTTGGAAAGACTGTCAAAATTAGCACAGACTTCAAGTTACAGTTTCCAAAAAGTTAATAAATTGACTTTTATTAGCATTGTATATTACTCTTCATTTTTCACTGTACTTCCGCATCATTGTATGAAAAGGTTTCAGTGGCATGGCCCTCGGGCCAATATCCTAGTCCTCTTGTGGCCCTCGAGGTGATTTGAGTTTGAGACCCCTGCTTCAAAAGAAAAACGCCATAATAATCACTGCAGTGCCACTTGGAAATGTTGTCTATTCATATTTTAACAAACAGATAAACATTAAGCAAAATTACATGCACAAATTAATATATGACCTGCACAGTATTCTTATCCCAGTATCAAACTGACACCACAATAATTTTAGTGATTTGTCGCGGAACAGCGAACATATGCTTGTTTTCCATCCATTTTCAGATTGATTGTCCATGACTTCATGTATATGTCAGAGAAGCACACACACACACACACACACATTATTCCAGGGATTGACTCAGAAAACAAAACAGTCTATACCTTTATTATTTGAAAGCAAAATGCCAAGATGGTAGAAATCTAATAACCCAAAGATGCTGGAATAGCAAAAGCCATGCATGAATATATAACACAGGGAAAAGAAATAGCTTCCTTCTGTCCTTATGCCAGTGGAATCTAATCAAGCTACTATGTTCCTTTTCCACATTTAAAAGAATGTTACCAAGGAATTTAGCTTATAAGAAAGCTGCACAGCATATGAGAAAAACTAAATAGAAAGTTGCCATCTGGTTGTTAGCTAAATAAATGAATTCTCTGTCAGAGTTGACAAAGTCACAATGTAAATACACCAGCAAAATCACTTGGCCACCTTTTAGCCAGCTGGCTTGCTCAAAGGATCAGTAATAATAACGAACTTCATTTCCTAAAGACGAACAGATAAAGTAGTGATAGGGTGAGTTTTTATACCCAAGGCAAGACTGAAAAGTGAGAATTACAAGCTACCATCTCATTTCTAAATAATGATTGACTACAGTAATGTACAGTGATGTGTGCTGCATACTCATTGAAAAATGTCATGATGAGTCTTAAATTTACCTGCACCACTTCGCCAGTCTGGTTAGGCATGAAAAAAATGGGGAAAAAAACAAACAAAGAACAGAGGAAGTCAGGCAGAATTGTTTTTCCCCAAATGATTCCCCACTCCCAAAAATAAAGAAAAGCTAAACCTGTCTATTTCACAAATCCATGTTACAACCTGCATTCAGAGTTGAACATATGTTTGACTTAGGCTGTGTTCATACAGCACTCTTATTTCGAAACAACAGAGGTTGTTTCGAAATAAGAAATACCCTGTTTACGCTATGCACGGTTGTTTCAAAACAACGGCGTTGTTTCAAAACAACTTAAACCCCATTTGGGGGCGAAACAACGTTGTTTCAAAACAATTGTTTTGAAACAATGCAGTCTGAACATGTTGTTTCGAAATAATAGTGACATGTTTCGAAATAACTGTTGCCTGAAACTGCTATTTCGCTTTGAGCTTTTTTCTTTAATTCGAATTAAAAAACTGTTAATTTGAATTAAGTTATTTTGAAATAAGGCATTATTTCGATGCAAGTTGTTTTGACACAACTTGTATTGAAATAATGCCTGTGTGTGAACACAGCCTTAAAGATGCCTGACAGGTGCTTAAAACATGCCTTAGATGATTTGCTATCATTAAAGCCTAAGTAAAGTCTATTAGCATAGTCAGATACTTCCTGAGCCCTCCAATTCCAGTACAACTTCTTTGGACCAAAGGAAATAGCTGGTTCATAGCAACCACCACACCATGTAGTTTCTGCACCTACTATAATTTGTTTGATTTCTATTCCATTATATTTAGACAACTGCCTCCTCTCCCTATTTTAAAATCAAAATCTTCTCACTGCTCCTTCTGCCGCTTTCTCTAAATTGTCCAACAACAGTAATATGATGAATTGTGAACTAGCAGGCAAGTATGCCTGAATGAAAAGGAAAGACCCAAACAAAGAGAATCAAACACAATTGTCTCTTGTCAATCCTGCTAATATCTATCTCTGCATACGAAAGCTTTAAGCCCAGACTAATTGCTGACTACTACAAGGCAGCTACTTTTTTGTGTGCTGGAAGGAAACTGAATAATAAACACATACAAATTCAACAACAGCAAAAAACACTTCCATCAGTAAAGTCCTCTTTTTTGATAGAATTAAGGTGCCAGTGTAGCAATGAACAGAGTTTGCAAATGTACCTCCCACTTAGCAATATTTTTTTTTCTTCCCATTCACAAAAGGAAGAGAGAAGACTTCAAGAGCCATTGAGCAGAAACATGAATCAAGTGGGTGACCTCATAGTGCCTGGCACAAAAGTCTATCAGTAACATAGATAGTGGAAGGACCATTTTGCAGTATTCACTGTACTGTCTAATGCCTACAATGGCATCTGAATACTACACCTGATATTACATAAGGAGGGACAATGAATCTGGTGACTCAGCTCAATCTCATAAGTCATCTCCATGCTGACTAACGGATGAAGAAAGCAGGCAAGAGTGACCTTAATATGGCCTTGATAAAATCCCTATGGCTCTAATGGATATTCAGCCCATATTGCATGCATTTTTAATGGCTAAACCTTTTTTTTTTTCAATTCAGAAAAACTATAACTATTATTGAGGTCACCTAGACCAATCACAAAAGTATTGATGGCCAACTATAGACCTGCATGTGTTCTCCTTTTAAAGTTCTCCTGCCTCTTGAAACTTTCATTCCTTAATATTCTCCATCACAAGCACCAGCTTTGAATTTACTATCAAAGGGTATGTCTACACTGGAGGCTTAAGTTGATTTAACAAGGCTAAAGTCAACTTAAGCAACTCCAGGGCCACATTTGAAGTTCATTGACTTAAGCACTTGACTTTAAGGGTTAAGTCAACTTTATTAAGTCGACTTAACAAAAAGTGACCATTAAAATCAACTTAAGAAAGTTGATTTAAGGCAAGAGAACCATTTAAATCGACTTTATAAAGTCAGTTTAAGCCAGGAGACCTATTTAAAGTTGACTTCATTAAGTCAACTTTAAATGGGTCCCCTGGCTTAAGTCAACTTTACAAAGATGACTTAAACAAAGGGGCCTCTCCAAGTTGACTCAATCAGGTCAACTTTAAGTCGACCTTATTAAGCCAACTTACCTGAGTCCTCTAGCGTAGACATAGCCAAAAATAATTATCAGTACTACCAGTAATAATTTCCAGAGAAAAAATAAAGGGGAGTTATTTGAAGAGTAAAGCAGCATACACATATTAAATTTAACCAACAGCTGCAGCAAAAACCTACCAAAACAAAATACTATACCGCACAGGCATCACCCCTTGGGAAAGGGTGACAGATTTAACTACAAGTGACAGATGTTAGGCCTAGTCTACACTGCTGCCCTGGACCAATGGGAGATATACAATTATGTACTGCAAAATGTGTATCTCCCATCAACTTACTTACCCTCTCTTACTGCAGTGACTTCACCGGGCTGCGCCAATTGGAAATGCCCTTTGTTCAACACTGTTTTTGGGGGGGTGGAGTTAATGCATCAAGAGCACTTCCAGGATCAAGTGGGTCCCAACTGGCCACTCAAACAATCTTGCTGCATTGATCTGTGCAGACCAACACAAGCATTTCCATGTAAATAAAGCAAAAGTCCCATCATTCAGTGTACTACACTGGAAGATGCTATCAGAATATGTACACAATAAAACACAATGAAAAGCAGCTATTTATAAAATAACCAGATCTTGATAATTTTGATGGTGGATATGCAATATCAAAACTCAACACATGTTCAATGAAAAATTTAAGATTATTAGTTTTGCAGCATACAAAACCATGCTGGGTATTTTACAGATGAAATGGAGACACATAGGCTATGACCTGAAGAGCTTACAAAGACATGACATGGCATGACAAGTTACAATAAACAAGCAGTATTCAGGGATTAGGATGAGGAATGTTAATAGAATATTATGGCTGAGGTGTCAGTCATCAGAAAATCAAGAAATTCAAGGTGTAAGTTTTCTTTATTTTTTTTCTTGTTCTATCACACACCTTGTATTTAATATGCATGACAATACAAAGTGCAAAATATTAACATCTATATTTCATCAAGAAAACAGGAATAAAAATGCTGTGTATGTCTGATGTGGCCAAATCATACTACTTGTGAACAATGGGAGTCTTTCCATTCACTTCAATTAAATTAAATCAAGCCCTTGTCCACAAACAAACATTTTTGGGCAGATATGTTCTGTGTGTGGATAATTATATCAGGGATTTTTCGTTTGCAAAAGAGGAGAGTTACTGGTAGATACAACAGAGATCTAAAACAAATTGTATTGTAAAGGCAAACAATACTCCATTCCAATTTCACGTCCCTCTGTCATGACATTCTTCAGCCTGTTTTTGATAGGCAGGAGAAGGGACCACATCTGCCCGCTCCATCCTTTCCTTTCCTGCCAGCCAGAACTACTAGGATAATTTGTTTGTCTGCAGAACTAGTAGACTTTGTAGCATGAACACCTGGGGTTAAGACTGAGAGCACCAGCCTGCTGACAGGGGATGATATTCAATCAATACATATTTACCCGTGACTGCTTACAAAGCAGTGAAAATGAAGGGAAAGACTTCCATTACCAATCCTGAGAGGTTCATTTACTGGAAGTACCATATGGCGGCATGTACACACTCACAAACATGAATTCAGGGCAGACCTTAAGTATATAGCTTAAAACATAAAATGGCAACAATAGCAATTGATTCAATATTAAGTATCATGGTATTATGAGAATGTGAAACCCTCTCCAAACTGTCCCACAACAAACCTGAGTTATTAATATTTCAGAAACCCAAAAAGATGGCTAGAACAGCACAAGAACAAAGTTACAATAGCACAGCCTAATAACCAGGCTTTTAAAGAAGACTGCACTTGCAGGGGACAAACAAAATACAATTCAATAAAGCACATTTGCCAGGGAGGCAGTAGCAGGAATATTGTTGCAATTTAGCTATGCAGTATGGGAATTTTGCCCCTCAAAATAAATTTTCTAAAAAGTTATTTCAATACTTGTAATTCCACGCAAAGTAAATCACTACTATGCTAGCCTAGGTACTAAATGACAAAGACATGTAAAGCAACACTTTACTGGGAAATAACACCTTCCAATATATCAGGGTGAGCCTCTATTAGCACAGTACAAAGTGGATGGGAGGGAAAAGTGAGGGTGAGAGCATAACAAAAAAATAGCCAGCTTCAGTCTCCTTCATTGCAAATAATGAGGAGGTCCACACAGTGTATGGTATAGCAGGACTGTAACTTGCACAGACAATTCATAGTATTAAGTGTTCAAAGAGGTGAATATAGCTAATTGCTTCATAATGGACCATAATATAATAAAAGTTAACATACCCTTCGTTGAGGAAACACTGAAGAAGCACAGCACAATAGCATTTAATATAAAAAAGAACTACACAAAAATGAGGAAGTTAAACAAAAAGGTACAATGCCGGAAGTGAAATCCATGCAAACTGCACAGACCGTTTTTAAAGACACAATAATAGAGACTCAATTTAAATGTATACCCCAAAATAAAAATGAAGAATAATAATGGGTATGTCTACACTTACAAGTTAGTTCAGATTAATTCAAACTAAATTAATGCACGGCTACACTGGCTTTCATTACTTCAAACTAAGGAATTCCTTAGTTCAAAGTAATGGACACTTATCTGAGGTTATAAAACCTCACTTAACTTTGAAGCAACGGTTAATTCAAATTTATTAGTTGAAATTAACCCAATGGAGCAACCTTAATTTGAACTGACTATTAGTTCAAATTAACGTGCTTTGACCTTCTTCATCCCAGGGTGCCTTCCTCTTTCTATGTATTGGGTTGGGGGCATGGCCCTTCTTGGGTGCCATGGTTCCACACTTCCCATGGTGCCCCCTTCCTAAATCGAACTAGCAAGTCCTGTCCATGAACATGCTAATTTGATTTGGGTTTCTAGTGTGGCCATGTTAGTTTGAATTAACTTAGTTTGAATTAACCATTATTAGCTTGAATTAATTATTCAAAATAAATTAATTTGAACTAACTTCTTAAGTGTAGACATAGACAATTATAAGAGGACCAAAACTGTGTCACCATGACTAAACAACAAAGTAAAAGAAGCAGCTACAGGCAAAAAGGCATCCTTTAAAAAATGCAAGTTAAATCTTATTAAGGAAAATAGAAAGGAGCATAAATTCAGGTAAATGAAGTGTAAAATATAATCAGAAAGACTAAACAAGAATTTGAAGAACAGCTAGACAAAGACTCAAAAAATAATAGAAAACAATTTTTTAAGTGTATCAGAAGAAAGAACATAGTGGAGCCACTGGATGACTAAGATGCTAAATGAGCATTCAAGGAAAATAACATTACTGTGGAGAAAATAAATGATTATTTGCATCAGTCTTACAGTGAAGGTGTGTACTCTATGTAAAATAGCTAACCTAAAATAATGAGCCGCTCTCTGTTTTATTAAAGTCTGAGTGCTAGTTACTTACTATACATTGGAAAAAAAAGGAAGAACTAAAATACAGTTCATAAAATAAAATAAAATAAAATAAAAAATAAACACATGCAGCTCAAATGTTAGCCTTTCAGTTTAAGAGTTCTATGAACTGCAATGCATTTGTGTGCTGTGAAAGTGAGAATTTTATAGAGATTCTGCAGAAATTAGTTCAAATCTTAGTCATTAGCAGTA
The DNA here is from genome assembly GCA_007922195.1 of Podocnemis expansa. NCBI lineage: Eukaryota > Metazoa > Chordata > Testudines > Podocnemididae > Podocnemis > Podocnemis expansa. The sequence continues at coordinate 2,195,730 of ML682021.1, read as the reverse complement.
TGATTTTAATTAAAACAAATAAAAGTTTTGAAAAAACATTTATCACAGTGTTATCCCAGAAAACCAAATTATTTACTAATGTAGGTCCCCTGTATTTTAGGGGCCTTTGAATTTAGTTAGGAAGCTAATATTTAAGAAGTTCCTATGTGCTGCACGATCTTCCACTGAGAGACTACAATTTCCAGGATCTCTTGGGAAAAGAGTAAGAGAGTTTCTTGCCCCTCCAGGGGCACAGTGGACAAGGCTTACTTGAGCAAGGAGCTTCAGAGGTTGATGGCTTTACTCAGCCCAAAGTGGGGTCTGAGCCTAGAGCTGGCTGAGCTGGACCTGCAGTGAGGGTATGAGTGTCTGTCTCCCCTCCTCCATTTTGGAGCAGAGCTTATAAAGAAAGGGAGTCCATTGAAAGACTGACTGGGCCTGAGAAGAGGCAGAGTAGCAGTCCCTTTGAACCAGGGCCCGGACGACTGACGTTTGGCTGGGTCCACTCCAGACCTTCGGCATGGTTCTGAGTGAATACACTGAACCAGCAGATTGCTGCCGTGTTTCTTTCAACAGTCCTTCAAGTGCACCCATGAAAGCAAGGGGTTGGGGTTCTGGGCTCTGGGGGAGTGTGCACTCTGTAGGTGCGGAAAAAGGGCTGTGTAGATTCCAGTTAGATAAGTTTCCTTTAAACAGTATTCTGTGTCTGTTCACTGATTTACTTACTTGCCCCTGTGTATTTACATTAGTAGTAATATTCAATTCCATCCTGTTGTGATAAGTTTCTTGTTAAATAAAAGTTTGTTATCTGCAATTTAAGCACCTTGGCTATGTCTACACAACACTTTTATTTTGAAATAACACTCGTTATTTCAAAATAAAAGAAATTTAGTCTACACAACATTTTCTTATTTCGAAAGGACAGATTCTGGCCTTTCGAAATAAGAATTGTTGTTTCGAAACAGTTAAACCTGGATGTTTTCGAAATGGCTGTTATTTCGAAATGGTCATTTCGAAATAATGCCATTTGGACATGTTGTTTCGGAACAAATGGATTCCGAAACAACATGATTTGAACATCCTCCCAGGGTGCTTAGCACCCTGGGAGGAAGAGCCACCCCCTCAGCACCCTGGCCAGGTGACAAGCCGCAGGGCATGGGGAGCTGCCCCCAAGAGCAGCGGGAAGCCCTGCAGAGTGGTGCCGATGCCCCGCTCTCCCCGCCGCTGGGGCTTCTCAGAAGCCCTGCGGCAGGGTGCAGAGGCTCCCCACTCTGCCCGCTGCCAGAGCTGCTCCCAAACCCCACAGTGGGGTCTGGGGGAGCCCGGCTCTCCCTGCCGCCAGGGCTGGTGGCAAACCCCGCGGCAGGGTGCCGGGGCCCCAGCTTTTCCCCGCTGTGGGGGCTGCAGCCTCGGGGAGCCAGTCCCGCCGGCCCGTCAGGCCCTGGGCTCAGCGGCGGGGAGCGGCTGCGAGCCCCGCTGCTCACACCGCCACCAGCTCGGGGCTCTGCAGCACCGGGCGGGGTGGCCGCAGCACCCCCCAGCAGGGCACGGCGTGTGCAGCCCTGGTTGCGGCCACCGCGCCTGCGGCTGCAGGCCCCTGAGCTGGTGGCAGGGTGAGCCGCAGGGCTCGCAGCCACTCCCCGCCACTGAGCCCAGGGCCTGAGGGGCCGGCGGGACCCGGCTCCCCGTGGCTGTAGCCCCCACAGCGGGGAAAAGCCGGGGCCCCGGCACCCTGCCGTGGGGTCTGCGACCAGCCCTGGCGGCAGGGAGAGCCGGGCGCCCCTGGACCCCACTGTGGGGTTTGGGAGCAGCCCCGGCAGCGGGCAGAGCGGGGAGCCCCTGCACCCTGCCCAGGGCTTCTGAGCAGCCCCAGCGGTGGGGAGAGCGGGGCATCGGCACCCCTCTGCAGGGCTCCCCGCTGGTCTTGGGGGCAGCTCCCCATGCCCTGCGGCTTGTCTCCCCTCAGCACCCTGGCCAGGGTGCTGAGGGGGTTGCCTTTCATCCCAGGGTGCTTAGCACCCTGGGAGGAATTTCAAATCATGTTGGTTTTTTTCGAAATAAAGGTTTTATTTCGAAATAAGTCATTTCGGAATGACTTATTTCGAAATAAAACCTTGTGTGTAGACATAGCCCTTGAGTGTACTGTATATACAATTACTAAATTTGGATTAGACCCATGCCACAGATTATTCCTAGCCACATGGGTTTAGTCTGGGAGGCTCCCAAGGCATGCCATTGAGCATGTACAGGATCCAGCCAAGTGGAGGCACTGACTAGTTTAATTTTCCTGTAAAGCAAAGGGACTGCAGCAGAAGAGTGGACAGAGGCTTCCCACTATTCCAACATCACCACTGAAAAACTCAGGACCTCCTTGTCATCAAACTTAGACGCCTGTGCACACAACTGTTGCCTGCTCCCACTTAACCCAGGGAGAAAAGGGAGGGGGTTACACTACCACCACCCTTTTTCTATTTAGAGAACTATTTAAGAAATTTCTAGTATACAATCTATGTGGTCTGCTTGGCTAGTGGTTTTTAACATACCCAAAGAAACATGGCTACAAAACAGTAATCAAAACTTGACACTAATATCAGTATAACAAAGGAGTGGTGTGGCAATTTTAAAGACTAACAAATGTATTTTTTGCATGTGCTTTCATAGGAGAAGTCTTACTGTGTCAAATGTCAGAGTGGAAAAAAATATATTTAAAAAGAATTACAGTATGGGAGGTTAAGATAAATCTTGTGATTACATTTTATAGACTGTCAGATTACTTCAGCAAATCAAACAAATTGTATAGATTCAAATACAATGTATCAGAGAGAGGTGAGGCTTAGAGAGGTGAGAATCACTGTTAATAATAAAAAACAAAGGAGGAGTCGTGCAAATTCATATGCAAATTTGATACCATCATCTCTGGTTTGAATAAGGACATGAACAGGCTTGCCCACTACAAACACTGCACTTTAAAAGTGACACAGGACTCCTCTTTTGTTTTTCATTACTAATAGTGATTTTCACCCTCACTACTTTCTGATATATTGGTTTTGAATCTATATGGGTATGTCCACACATCTCTTTTATTTCTAAATAACACTGGTTATTTTGAAATAAAAGAGATTAGGTCCACATGATGTATCCTTATTTCGAAATGCCGGACTCGGTCATTTCGAAATAAGAGCCATCATTTCGAAAAGCTTAAACCTCCTTTAAAGTGAAACGGCTGTTATTTTGAAATAACGCTGTTCGGACATGTTATTTTGAAATAACCATTATTTTGAAATAACACTTTTGCCCTGCTCCTTCCCAGGATGCCTTCCTTTTAGCTTGTATTGGGTGGGGGTATGGTGCCCCTCTCCTAAAGCAAAATAGCAGGTCCTGAGTTTGGACATGCTATTTCACTTTGATCTTTTCCCTTAATTTGAATTAACTTATTTTGAAATAAGGACTTTATTTCAAAATAACTCATTTTTGAAATAAGTTATTTTGAAATAACAATGTATGTGTGGACATAGTCTATAACTTGTTTGATGTGCTGAAGTAATTTGTCCTGATGCCGTGAAATGGAATCACAGGATTTATCTTCCCCTCCTACACTCTAAGGGATTTTTTCAATGTAAGTTTTCTCCACTCTGGCATCTGATGAAGTGGGACTTTGCCCATGAAAGCTGATACGAAAAATAAATTTATTAGTCTTTAAAAGAGCCACAGGATGCCTTCTTTGTTTTACTTAATTAGACTAACACTGCTACCTCCTTTGGAACTTGGTAATATCAGTGTTGTGTTCAAAAACAAATGTATTCTTTATTTTGAAGACTTGCCAATACAATGAGATTTAAAACTAAAAATCATTTGAATCAAAGAGCTGTTTATTTCTAACACTCTGTGTTATAATTCTTAGAGTATATTGTAAGACCCCAAAGCCCTTGCGCTTCCCGAGTCGGCCCAAGTGGCCCCAAGACACACAGAGGCAGAGGAGGTCACACAAACATATACTTTTATTTACCTACCAGATCTGGTGGAGCAGTTCCCTAAGGAAGCTGGCTCCCCGAAGGTAACAATGACATGGGATATATAGTACCGTTTAGAGGAAGGGGGTCAGGTCTGAGGGATGCTGGCACCGAGCCAATTACAAACATGGATTTTGGGTTGTTTAGCTTACATGGCTTGTCACCCCACCTGGTGTAAATGTGGGCTGTTTCCTTATATGGGGCATTACCTCATCTGTTGATCCATGGCCCATGTGACTGACCTCAGGGAAGGGGACAGGTGAGACATGACCACCCTGGATCCCTGAAATGGTGTCTTAAGGCCCAAGATGGAGTTTGTTGACTTATGCCATCCCCTTCAATATATGGTACATAGGGTGACAGCTGTATTATTATTAGGGTTCCAAAATGGTCTCAGAGGCCACAGAAATCACAGAAACCTTGATTTCCAGTGACCTCTGTGACAATTTGCTCTTTTCAGCTTCCAGCTGTGACTTGGGGATGAAAGCTGAAAAGCAGTTCAGAGCCTCAGACGTTAAACCGCTGCCTCCTGGTCCCAAGTGCGAGGAGAGTTGCATTTCAATGTATGTTGGATATCCCAGCATATGCAGAAATGGAAATAATCCAGCACTAGGACCCAGGAGGCAGCATTCAAATACGGGACCATCAGGCAGCAGAGCCACATTAGGCTTCAGCCCACATGGGTCACTGTGGGCACTGGCTCTGGGCTGAGGCCTAGGGCCAGCTAAGGAGGGGTGCTTAAGGCTGGATTTCATCTCCTGGAGGCCCAGCTGTGGCCTCTCTCCCCTAGGCTGGCAGACCAATGAGTTACATGGGGAAGGCCAGTTCTTGCTGTTGGGGGGAAAAGACCAGCTGGGCTGCAGATCAGCTAACCGCAGGGGGTGGGGACCCAGCCTGGTAGCACAGGGACCTTGGGGCCCCAGACCAGCCAGTCACGGGGCTGTGCGGATCCATCCAGTGCCCGGGGAGCCTTGAGCGCACCAACTGGTCTGCCACTGGTCTGCCTCACTGATGTGATTTGTGGTGTGATGCAGACTGGTCAGCCATGGAGAGGTGAGGGCGGGGAGGCCTGGGACCTGCAGAGCAAGCAGATGGGGGGGCCAAGGCAGGCCTGTGGTTCATGGTGGGTTGGGCAATGGGTCTGCAGACTAGCAAGCCATGTGGGGTGGGGACCCAGCTGGGCAGTGTAGGGGGCCTGGTGCCCAAAGACTGGGAAGACATGGAGCTGGATATGGCCCAGGGCCCACTGACTGGTCAGTTACAGATGCAGGGTAGCATTGGGGCCCAACACTCCATGTGTGATGAGCGCTTGGACCAGCAGGCACCGGATGTGTTTTTTGCTGGGCTCAAGAAGGCAGGTTCCCCTTGAGCCCACTGCTGCAGCCTCTAAAGCTCCTTTATTAATCTGGCTATGGGAGGAAACAAGGGTGCCAGGGCCAGGTGGGTAGTTTTGGTGCTGTCAGTATGTAGGGGGGTGCAAAAATTACACTTTTTGTGGCCATAGCCATGACCGTACCATGGTTTTGGTAACTTTTACCCTGACTTCTGTGATGTTGCCTAATTTACAATGGGAATTTTGTAACCCTAATTATTATAGAAATTACAGCTCTATTACAGTATACATAGCACTCTCTTACTATAAGGCAAAACAATTTTAAAAATAAAATACTTAGCTTCTATTTTTATTAACACTATAAACTTAATCTGCAACAGAGATTTGAATAAATTATTATAAACAGGGCCTAACTACAGTGGAGTGAATGGGGCTTTGCCCCCAGGTGCCCCCAGAGCAGCTGAATGGAGCCACTTCATTAAAGGGCGCATTCCACGCCACTCGCTCCAGGAACTACTTATTGCAAGGGGCAGCGGAATCACTCGTTATGGCTCTGATTATAAATATTCTTAATTTATAACATTCAGGAAACATTAGTTACTGGATGGGTACTAAAGGGAGGAAGGCTTCACACTTACTACAAGCATTCAACTTTATAGACAGGCATTCCCAGCAATACAGAGTTAGAAGTTACAAAATGTACAAAGCCTTCCTGCTACACTTGTGTTCTGTTCTGCTCTGGCACCATTGATACAAGGATTACTTTAGGCTTGGACACAAAGCAGGGATTCAGTTAGCACAATTGTCTAAAGCCTGACTTAGACACAGAGCAGGGATTCTGTTACCCCAGTTGCTCCGGGGTGTTGGTGCACCTTTGGTTAGCTTACTCTTTAGCTTGCTTGTTTTGTTCTTTGCCTTCTTGATCCTTTTTTTCAGCTCTCTCTTCTAATGATGTCGTCTTTCTTCCAGTTCCCTTTTTCTAGCACACCACAGTCTATCAGCTCGTGGCTGGTGGGGGGGGGGTCATTAGGACATAGGACAACACTCTAAGGGCTACATAATAGAAATTCAGATTGACACAAAAGTAAGACGGAAAAGAGGGGCAACATTTTAAAGGCTACAATAATAGGCACATAGATTGCCACTGATGGAGAGAAAAGGGATGACATTTTTTCTGGCTGCCAGTGGCTGAATTTCCTTATCACTAACTCTTACCTACATTTTTAAACTAATTATTGTTTTGAATATTACAGGCTGGTTTTATACTGTTACCACCTTAAAATGAAGGAAATTAATCAGTTATCACCTTTCAGGAATTTTAAACCCCTTTTACAGCTCTTCTGCCAGTTTCTTTCCCAACATTCTACTTAGCAGATTTAAACAGTCTGGCACAAAAACCCCTGGCTACAACACATTCCCCATATTTTTTTAAGGGAGGGAGTGTGCTATCTTTAAAAATTAAAATTTACATTTTCCCTTCTCATGCTTTCCTCTGCTGCTTTTCTCCCTCCCTCTTTTCCTCCCTCCTCTTGTCTCATTTCCTCCATCAGTTTCTATTAGGTTTCTTGACATTCCTCATTTTTCTTCTCACTTTCATTTTTTATTTTATAGACTCATAATACAGGTTATTGTGTGTTAAAAAACAAAATAAATTAGAAAATTGTGGCAGGGTAGAAGAGAGGGTAGGAAGAGAAAAGGGCTTTATCACAGTAATTATGGTGACTCACCTGAACACTCCATCTTTTCCTGAATTCCAGGGTAATTGTGCAAATAGAGAATCATATTAAATTATTAGCCTGGACTGCATGAACAGAGAAGGCACCATAACTAGCTACATTTTGAGAACTGTGACTTCATGGCAGCAGACACTTATACATTTGAGAGTGCACTGATATGCTCATAAATTTCCTTCCCAAAAGGTTTATTGTCATCTGAAAAGTTTAAAGTTAGTAGCTGCACTTTAATGATAATGAAGCATGGTACAGCACAAGCGCTGATGGCTGGTTATGGCAGTGACTTCAAAAAATGCCCAGGATCAGGGAAACAGCATAAGACAGGTGGCATCAGGTCCTCAGTTTCAAATAAGCTTAGGCCACAGAAGGCTGATTAATGGCTGCTTACATAGGTTGGTAGGCTACATTTTGACTTCTATGTCTACCATAATATCTATTCAGGATATGGTAGAAACCACAAATGCTGATGAGACATGTATGAATGGTTTGGGATGCATCAGTATAACTACCCTATGAAGACCCTGTGTGGAAATTTGGATTTTGGTAATATGCTCAAGCTCCTCAAGGGATAAATAGTGTCTCCAACCCCCTAGCAATATATATTCTCTTATGGAGTATTCTCTGTCAGTAATGTCATTCATATTGATAACTGTAAAATTGTACACCACTAGGTAAACAGTAAGCTCCAAGTAATTCTTGCTGGTCTGATGCATCCCAGCCAAATTGATGTATTTTCTTTCAGTCACTGTAAAACTTGTAACAATGTCTTGGATATATGGCACTACATATATAAGGAATTGCCTTGTCTCACAGGCATCCTATCTGTTGATTCAGTGGAATCTCTCACATTTCAATGGATCTCCTCATTCTTTTTGAGAGCTGTTTGATGGACAGCTGTTACTAGTTAAAGCTGAGGGCCAAGTAATGAAAAATCCCACCTTGGAGTTGTACATGTTTACTTCGCCTGATTCCACTCAAGGTAGTACAGCAAAATTTTGTCAATTTCCAAAGGGATAGCCGTGTTAGTCTAGTCCAGCAAAAAAGAACCAAGGAGTCACTTGTGTGGCACTTTAAGACTAACAAATTTATTTTTCGCATGAGCTTTCGTGGGAGAAAATCCCACCTCGTCAGATGCTTCGAAGATGGGTGAACTTACAGAATGGAATGAAAATAAATGCAAGGGGGTGTAAAACATAGGATCAGGTCATACAGTAACAGCAAATCAGAGCAGTTGTTAGGTTCAAACCATGGGAAGCCTGAAGTCAAATTACCCTTTGTAATGGGAAAAGAACCCGTAGTCTTGATTAAGTCCTGCTTTCACAGAGTTTAGCTTGCATATTAATTCGAGTTCAGCTGTTTCTCTTTGAAGTCTTGATGTCCCAGCCACACCTCTGACAACAGTCGTTAACAAGTCCTTTATCGAGTGATTAGAAAGATGGAAGTGCTCAGCAACTGGTTTCTTTGTTCTGTGATTTCTGATATCAGCGCTGTGTTCATTTATCCTTTTGTGCAGCGATCATCCTGTTTGTCCAATGTATAAAGTGTCAAGCCTGCTACTCCATCAAAGGCTCATTTACCTGCTCATCTACTAATGTGGTCCATGCCATCATCTGCCAGAAATGCCCCAACACCTTATACATTGGACAAACAGGACGATCGCTGCACAAAATGGTAAATGAACACAGAGCTGATATCAGAAATCACAAAACAAAGAAACCAGTTGCTGAGCACTTCCATCTTTCTAATCACTGGATAAATGATTTGTTAATGACCATCGTCAGAGATGTGGCTGGGACATCAAGACTTCAGAGAGAAATAGCTGAACTCGAATTAATATGCAAGCTAAATTCTGTGAAAGCAGGACTTAATCAAGACTATGGGTTCTTTTCCCATTACAAAAGGTCATTTGACTTCAGACTTCCCAGGGTTTGAACTTAACAACTGCTCTGATTTGCTGTTACTGTATGACCTGATCCTATGTTTTACACCCCCTTGCATTTATTTTCATTCCATTCTGTAAATTCACCCATCTTCGAAGCATCTGACGAGGTGGGATTTTCTCCCATGAAAGCTCATGCGAAAAATAAATCTGTTAGTCTTAAAGTGCCATACAACTCCTTGGGTTTTTTTTTGCAAAATTTTGTCCCTGCTTGTTCCTCTGCCTGAGTTGTTGCTGACAAATTGTGTGAGGTGATTGGTGCCCTATCAAACATTCAGGAAGAACAGAGTCACTTTCTGTAGCATTCCTGGAGCCCTTTGCTCTTTTTTTCCTTGTCCCTTATCCTAAGATGGTCTGGTAGAAATTCTGTCAGGCAGAAATTCTGCCAGCAGAAGTCTGTCCCAGGGTGAAATGTCTAGTATGCAAAACAGCTGATGTGCGTTGGTCATGCAATGGGGGAATTTGCAGTAAAAACATGTGGGATTGCATCTGACTTGTTTCCATGTATGTCCCTTTGAATATTCCCCTGATGTTATATTTTCCAGGCCCTGTCCCATTGTCCCTTGTCCTCATGGTCACTTGTACCGGCTGATTATTTTTAAAGGGGAAAAATAAGTGTGGCATGACCCTGTGTGCTACTATTGATATAAATGTCCAGCTGAAAGGCACTAAGTGTCTAATAATGTAGCCCACAGTGCTATGATTTCATCCTTCATCATCCTTCAACAGATGACTAACAAGAATCCAAATCCTGTGATTAACACTTTCCAGAAAAGTCATAATTAACATTTGCTGCTTTTAAAAACAACAAACAGGAAAAAAAAATGACACTGAGCCAACATAATTGCCCAGCGCTCTATTGTGCAAAGACGTTGATCATTCTGCAGCATGAATAAGTGTTTCATCCCTGCTTCTACCAGCGGGTATTATTGGGCCCCAGCAGTGAGCTTTTAAAGGAAAAGAGAATTGCAGACAAGGGAATTAAGGAGAGAAAATTAGAGAGAGACAGAAAACATCACTCTAATCACTCTTTGATTCCTTATAATTATGATGTTAAATCACTCCTTCAGGGTGATTATGGTGGTAACTATTTAACAGAGACACCACTAGATTAGGATCTTGATACGTTATTTCTAACTCAGTAAAAAAGGAGATGATAAACTATAATAAGTTGCTTTTTTTCAACATCTTTGTTTTTAGTGTGACAGTACAATTACTGTAGAACATGGGAAAATGAGAAACTTGAAAAGATTCCAAAAGAAGAAGGAACAGATTTACAGTAAATGAAAGAACAGATTCTCCTCGCCTCCTTGGCACTGTTAATGATGCTCTAATGTTCCCATGGGTTCACGTGCTTTTGAAGTAAAAACAAAAGTCTTTTAAATCTCTCTCAGGGACATTATTTTACAGGGAACTAAATCTTGTTTTGAAATTCCAGAGTTTCACTTGTATGTTCTTCTGTCAGAAAAAAAGCTGAACCAATATAGACTAAAGGACAACCAAGCCAGGAGCAAACTAGCACCCAAGCCAAACTTTTTAGCAGGTTTGAAGAATGGTTAAAATAAAAAGTTCATTATTGTTGAGAATGTTTGCATCTTTCTGCAAGAGTAACTGCTAAAACTATATGAGAGGGCCTGGTCTTGTGGAAATTTCAAGGCATTTTTTTGAGATAGTAATACTTAAAATGCCACATGAAAGTCTTTTTTGTGTGATTGCAAGCTCCGTTCTTGTATGCCACAAGGTTAAGATAGTGTTACCAGACAGGATTCTAGTTTCTAGAAAGAATGTGTTTGCCAGGTAACTTCGGAGTGGCCTGATTTTCAGAAGTGCTGAGCACATGATCTCTTACTCACCTCAAATTAAGAGCAACAAAAATCCAGGTTTACAATGGAAACTGTTATGTAATTCAACCATAGGAATTCTACTTGCGTTCTCTGGAGTATCTCATTTTCTATGTAGCAGAGCTTTGCAGTACATTCAGAAGTTAGTATCTCTTTCAAATTGTTTTTTCAAACAAATTTTTTTTAATTTGGGTATTAAACATCAAAATTTGTTTCAGAACGCAACTTTTCAGTCAACTTCAGAAAATAAAAAGTAGAATCAAATAATGAGATTTCATTGTGGCAAGAGGTTAACAGCAGAATCCCTTAATGTTCTGCATTAGGTCCAGTGTTTAGTATCTTGATCTGGAAAGGGGCCTAATCATATATTCAAACTGGAACCGGTACAGAAGAGGGCTACAAAGATTATCTGTGGAATGGAAAAACCTGCCTTTTGAAAGGAGACAAAGAGCTTGGCCTGTTTATCCTAAACCAAAGAAGAAGATTGAGGGGAGATGTGATTTCTTTCTGTAAATACATCAAGGGGACAAATACCAGGCAGGAAGAGGAAATATCTGAACAGCACCAATGTGTACACAAGAACAAATGGATACAAACTGTCCATTAGGAATTTTAGACTTGAAATTAGACACAGGTTTCTAAGCATCAGAGGAGTTAACTTCTGGAATAACTTTCCGATAGAAACTATGGGGGCAAAAAACCTAGTTGGCTTCAAAACTTAGCTTGATAAACACATGTAGGATCTAATATGATGGGATGACCTAGTTTGGCAATTGAACGATCTTTGACTAGTGGTGGTGGATATGCCAGTGACCTGAGAAGGGACATTAGATGGAGTTGGTTCTAAGTTTTTCCAGATAATTCTTTTTTGGGTGTTTGGCTGGTGAGTCTTATCCACATGGTCAGAGTTTAACTAATTGCCATATTTGGGGTTGGGAAAGAATTTTCCTCCAGAGCAGACTGGCAAGGGCTCTGGAGGCTTTTCACCTTCCTCTGTAGCATGGGGCATGGTTTACTTGTTAGTGGATTCTCTGTACTTTAAAGTCTTCAAATCATGATTTGAGGACTTTAATCACTCACTCAGGTTAGAGGTTTATTATTGGAGTGGTTGAGTACATGAGGTTTTGTGGCCTCCATTGAGTAGGAGGTCAGACTAGATGATCATATCAGTTCCTTCTGACCTTATGAGTCTATTTAATTTACAAAAGTCTAAATTGTATCAACTTAAGAAACCATATCAACTCAGGAAAGAAACTTGGGTGTCACAGTGGACAGCTCAGTGAAGACCTCCATTCAATGTGTTTCTGCAGTCAAAAAAAGAAAATTGAGCTAGCTGTTAGGATTCATTTCAAGTGAGATGAAGAACTATTTGGAAAAAAAAATCATGAAGCCATTAAATAAAAGGGTATGGCTTTATTTGGAACACTGTGTGTAGTACTGGTCATCAGACTTCAAAAAACGATATGGAATAATTAGAAGAAATCAGAGGATAGCAACAAAAATGATTCAGAGCATACGAAAACTTCCCTTGATAGAGAAACTGATTACCTTTGGATATAAGTAACAGAGGACATGATAAAGTATACAAAAGTGAACAGTACAGCAGAGGTGTCGCTGCCATGGAGCCCAAGGGGCTGCAGGCCCCTATCGTCTCTGGTCCAGCCCCAGCAGAAATTTCCCAGCTCCGCCCCCAGCAGACACGCACAGCCCAGGCCACCCAGAAATCAAGCCTGCCTGCTGACTTTCAGTTCAGCTTTGCCACGCCTGCTTGCTAACTCACAAACTGAACAACTGGTCAGCCCTGCCCTCCTGGAGCACATAGCTCATCTATCCAGTGCAGAGGGGAGGGAAGGAATGAGATTTAAATTCTTCCCCCCCTCCAAGTCAGGGCTCTATGTGCCTGATTCAGGTCTGGTCTCCAGGCCACCAGTACAGGAGCAAGTACTGGGGCCCCCAGGGCATAGGGGAAGGAAAGGTATGCTGGGGGCAAGGGAAGGGAGGTGTACAGCAGGCCACCTAGTTCCTGGGTCCAGCGTGGTGCCTCAAAGGGTAAGTGAGGGCTGGGGCAAGGGGGAGGGGTGGACAGGCAGGCAATTCTGGGTGAGAGCCAGAGCCAGAGCAATAGCGGGAATGGGAAGGAGGAGGGTGAGCAAGCGAGACCCAGGTGGGACAATAGCTACCCGGGCTGGGTGATTTTGGGGCCAGGTGGGGCACAGGGTGAGAGAGAGCAGGCAGTTTTGGGGCAGTAGTGGGTTGGGGAACAGGTAGTTTTGGGAGCTGGGTGAGGTGGGAGGAGGGGTAATAGAGGGGCTTTAAACAAGTAAACAGTCCCATCGCATTCAGATGCATAAAGGATGTATGTAGTAAATATTTCTGTCAGTGGTGCCCAAGAGAGAAAAGAATCTAACATCTTGTATCCAGTCAGAGTTGGCTCTGTAGGGCAAACAGTAGTACAAACAGTAAAACCTTACTTTTGGCACTAAAGAAAGTGAAAAACCCTGAAAGAGCAGACCTCTTTGAGTGAGTGCCATTTTATCCCTGCCACTCTTCAGACTGGAATACAATTTATTTATTCTGGTCTTCAGTTTTGCCCTTCTATAAACTGTGCACAGCATAAAAACACTTACGAGGCAGCAAGCCACAAAGCTAACCTTCATCTTATTGAAAAGTTCCAGAGGCGTACCTGTATGTCAGTCTAGTTAGCAAAACAAACGGCAAGCCCTGAGGCATTTTTAAAGACTAACAAATTTATTTATTGCATGATCTTTTGTGTGCGAACTCCATTTTCAAGCATCTGACAAAGTGGGATTTTTTTTAGCATTTAAAAGTGCCACTTGAAATTTGCAGTATCAGCTGTATTTCTGACCTGTACCAGAAAAATAAAGAATTCATTCTGTAAAGACAAATGTAGCATATCGGGAAGGGAGATCACCAGCAATGACTTGAAGAAAAGGGTGGTTACATCCCAGTAACTGGGTCTTTGAGATGTCTGCACCCATTCTCCATCCCCGCTTGTTTTGATTCAGAAGAAAGAAAGGACTGAAGGTTGCTGTAAGGAGGATGGATCATATTTTAGAATTGTTTATTTTTGTTTAAATTCAATCCACTTATATTAAATTGTTTCAGATACATAAACGTATTCAGCGCAGCATGATACCTTTAAACATATGTGCCTAAGTGTAATGGGATGCATGTCTGTGCACCCAGGGTTATGATCTATATCAGGCATGGCCAAACTGTGGCTCAGGAGCCACATATGGCTCTTGAATGAAAAAGTGTGGCTCATGGAAGAACATCAGCAAATCAATTTAGTAGGTAAAAGTATGTAGCTATATGCCTTAGTGTGGCTCTCAAAGGTTTAATAGTCAACTGGTGTGGCTCTTGAGTTCCATAAGTTTGGCCACTCCTGATCTATATCATTTTTCTGTTCACTTATATACTGGGATTGCATGTTTTTATGCCAATTACACCATACAATGTTTCTTTATGGCTTCTCATAATCTATTCTACATTATTACTATGATGATATCTTTCCTGCAGCCACATGCATGTGTACAGATGTGTAGCATGACTCAGGGGTATGAGAGGGAGACAGAACTCTCTTCCAGCAAGAGGTAAACAGTCAAAACTATGAGCAAGGAGGCAACAAAGATATGCTGTATGAACATAATAATATTTAAGAATGGCATCAAAATCTTTGAAATAGACGCTAAAGGGTTAAGCACTGAAAAAAAATAAACATGACAGCAATAAAATCTCTCCTGTAAAAATGTTGGTTTCAATCTGATGTTTTTCAGTCAGCAAAGTACATCTGGTTAACCTCTTGATTTACACACCTCAGACATGCCTCAAATACAACATTCAAAATTTATTAGAAATTATATGAAACTTACAGTAGGCTAAATTCAACCATTAGTCTAAAAGAATCTAAGCAAGCTAAATCACTGTCAGACACTCCCCTCAACTTGCTTGTTACATTAACATAAATCACATTGTAAGTGGGGGCAGGTCTATGTTACATCACCTCCAAATATATCCCCCCATCCAGGGTCTGAGAGAGTTTAAGATGATGTTCATCATAAACTCAAGGGACAGAATTGAGGAAATAACTTAATAAGAAAATGTTAGAACAGAAGATCAGCCATACAGGAAAAGACCAATGGTCCATCTAGCCTAGTATCTTATCTTCCAACAGTGGCCAATGCCAAATGCTTCAGAGGAAATATCAAACAATTAGGACAATTAACAAGTGATCTATATCCTGTTATCCACTACCAGCTTCTGGCACTAGAGGCTGAGAACACACAGAGCAGGAGATTGCATCCTTGCTCATCTTCATTAATAGCCACTGATGGACCTATCCTCCACAAACTTAGCTAATTCTTGTTTAAACACATTTACAGTAAATAGCTAATAGAATGTTGAGATTCATTAGGAAAGGAATAGATAATAAGACAAAAAATACCACATTGCCTCTTTATAAACCCACGATACTCCACATTTTGAATACTGTGTGAAGATCTGGTCACACCCATCTCATTAAATGTATTTTGGACATGGAAAAAGAACAGGAAAGGGTAACTAAAATGATTAAGAATATGGAAAGCTCCCATACACAGAGAGATTAGTAAGACTGGGATCTTTCAGGCTGGAAAATAGACAACTACAGGGGCTATAACAGTGATCTATAAATGTAATACCTGGTTTAGAGGACGTAAGAAAGGAAGTGTTATTTATTTCTTGTTTTCATGTTATTAGAAGGCATCACCAAATGCAATTATAGGCAGCAGGTTTCAAACAAATAAAAGGAAGCATTTATTCATACAGTGCACTGTCACCCTGTGGAACACCTGGCCAGAGGATGTTCTGAAGGCCAAGATTATAACAGGGTTCAAATAAAGAAATAAATTAATTCATGGAGGATAGGTTCATCGATGCTATTAGCTGAATAAGTAGGGATTGCTGTTTGCTAAAGTCTGGGAACAGCTAATGGGCTGGATCACTTGACAACCTGTTCTATTCCTTTCATTCTCTCTGAAGCACCTGGCATTGGTCACTGCTGGGAGACAGGATACTGGGATAGATGGACCATTGGTATGACCCAGTATGGCTGTGTTTATATTCTAAATTTGTCATGTTACGCTTGCTTCTTCCTTTTGCTTGAATTAACACCCTCTTGTGAACTAGCTGACTGTGATCTTTCCTGTACTCCATACCATTTGTAGTACTTCCTTCTGTTTTCTTTTAATTTCATTGAAGGACCCCCTTGGTCTAGTGTTATTTGAAAGGGTAAAGAAGACTTCTGTATTCACTTTCCCCACATCATTCATAATTTAATAGACATCTATTATATCCTCATTTAGTAATCTCTTTTCCAAGATGAATAGTCCCAATCTTTTAATCTCTCCTCATCAGGAAGCTGTTCCATATCCCTAATAATTTTTATTGCTCTTCCCTGTACCTTTCTAATTCCATGGGAAGGCCAGAACTGCATGTAATATTCAAGATGTGGGTGGACCATTAATTAATAAGGCAGTATTATATGCTTTGTCTTATTATATATTCCTTTATTAATGATTCCTAGCATTCTGTTAGCTTTTTTAACTGCTGCTGCACAATGAGTAGACGTTTTCAGAGACCTATCCACGATGACTCCAACATCTCTTCCTTGAGCAATAACAGCTAATTTAGACCCAATCATTTTATATGTATAGGTGGCATTAGGTTTTCCAACATACATTACTTTGCATTTATCAACAATTTCTCAGCATTTATGGACAACGTTTCTGCTTAGCCTGTTTGAGCAGTGAGGTTGCCTTGCTAAGAGTTCAAAATCAAAAAGGTGCATGGCACTCCAACCTACAGAGGAGGAGGCAGATGGTAGCAGAAAGTGACTGTGCAAATCAGTGGGACAACTGGTAGATTGGAGCAGAGGGCAGCCAGCAAGCAGCATAGCTGATGCCAAAGCAACTGCCTGGACAGTTGAGTGAGTAGGGTGCCTTTCCTTGCCATAACCATGGTGGAAAGTGAACTCAAGCAGATGTACCCTTAAACTTTGTGTCTTCCCTGACCAAAGACAACAACTGTGGGTGGGGTGGGGTGCAGATAAAAGAGAGGGGAATGTTGAAAGAACTTTTGGGCTGTGTCTACACTTAGCATGTCAGTCTGAATGACTGAATTTGAACTAGTCAATTCGCACTAATAATTATTAGCTCGAATTCAGTCCATTCGAATTGACATGGCCACACAAGAAACTCCAATTCAAATTAACATGTCCATGAACTGGACTTGCTAATTCAAACTGGAGGAGGGGCACCATGGGAGGTGTGGCAACTTGGCCCCCTAGAAGGGCCATGCCACCACCCAATCCCCTGCTGGGCTCCAGCCCTCTGAGCCCCGCACAGGGAAAAGCATCCCCTGCCCAGCTCTAGCTGTGTGGCTAGAACTGGGCAGAGCATATTTTTCCCCATGCCAGGCTCAGAAGGTAGGAGCCTGACAGGGGATGTTTTCCCCTCCCAGGGCTTCCTGGGGCCAGAACACCCCAACCCCCCCCATAGCACAGTGGGGACAGGGGAGAAGGGACTCCCCACCCTGCGCTGTCAGCACGGCTGATGGAATCTCTTATCCCTAGTGCAGGCTGGGAGAATCCCTTCTGCCCCGCCCTGGCTGTGTTGTCAGTCCCAGCCAGGGGAATGCTTTGGCGCTGTGCAGGGGAGAAGAGATCCTGGCACATGCCAGTAGCCCCTGCCATGGGAAAGTCACCTCCATGCGTGGCTTCTGCTGGGCTGGCCACGAGGACAGAAGGCACCTTGGTGCATGGCTTCTCCCCTGCTGGCCGTGTGCGGGAAAGGCACCCTGGTGCGCAGCTTCTCCCCTATTGGTGGCAAAAGGACGCCTTTTTGCCTCTAACCGCCTCTTTTAACCTGTGGTCTAGCAATGGTCACTCTTTTTGGTCTTCTTACTATGTCTTTTTTTCCCTAATTTGGGAAATACATTTAATTTCAGGAGCTTGTTTAAAAAATTTCCATGCATCCTGCAGACATTACACTCTTGTGACTGTGCCTTTTAATTTCCATTTTACTAGCTTCTCCATTTTTGTGCAGTCGTCCTATGGCATTGGCTGGATTAGGAGGACTATTTATATTATTTAACACCCAATACATCAATAATTGCATTAATTCATATGAGATATATTAGGTACTGATAGAAAGATTACAAATTGCTAAGCATAATATTGTTTGTGTGTATGTGTTAAATCTGTATTGGAAGTTATGAATATGTTTGATATATCTGCATTTTAACTTGTACTGTGTTTCTGGGCCACACCTGAGACTGAATAGCTACAGCCATAGCCTGCTTAATGGTCCATTAAAAAAAAAATCTCTCAGGTATGATGAGCCCAGGGAGAAACCTGATGAGTTACCAAGACCTGCTCATATGGCAATGGACTACTTTTTATTTCTGTTTCAAAGGAGTAGCCATGTTAGACTAGGGCTACGTCTACACCCCAGCAGCTCCATGCCTGGAGCTGCTGGGGTTCCTGGGTCTCTGGTGCTCTGTGACCGCAGCCGCTGAGGTTCCCAGGTCCCCAGTGATGGGACAGGCAGCCACTGGGGTTCTCAGGTCCCTGGCACTCTGTGGCTCCGGCTGCTGGGGCTCCCTAGAACTCCGGTGGCTGCCTGCCCTGCTGCTGGGGGGACCTGGGGACCCCAGTAGCTAGATCCACTCAGCTACCAGGGAGCTGGGAACCCTGGGGTCTGCCTGCCCTGCCGCCAGGAAACTGGAACCCTGCAGCTGTCTTCTGCAGACAGGTAGCCCCGAGCAGCTGACTCCAGTGCCCACACCAAGAAGGGCAGCCACTGGGGCTCCCCAGCAGCAGGGTTGAAACTTCTGGTGATGAAGGCAGCCTCCAGGGCAGCCCCACATGCCAATTTCTAACAAAGCCGTGAAATTGACATATTGCATTACTTGTTAAAGCAAGGAAATTGACAAATATGATAGGTGGATGTCTTATCACAAAAAAGTTCAGGCAGTCCTCCTATGCACTTACTTACCAGTGCCACTTCCACAGTGGCCAGTTGGGGAACCCAGTCTCTCCCTATACTTCAGGTTCCAGCTGAGGCAACTTCTTGTCAGCAGTCAAGGTCTGTTCCACACTGTACCTTGCTGTATTTCCCTGTGACCTATACTAACCTTCTGGCTCTCCCTTCCTTCTCTGAGTCTGCCAGCTTCACTCCTTTCTCTTCCCAGGGAACAACTACAGGCTACAGGTCTTTGCAGTCTCCAAACACTCCTGCCTCTTTCCAGTGAGTAATTGCTGCCTTTTCCACCAATCTCTTATTTTGTCAGTCTCCTGTCTTATCTAGGCCCTGACTGTTCTTGTACACATATGCTTCTTCTAACTAAGACTTTTCATGAAGTCTTAAATCTCCTCAATTTCCAAAGGGATAGCCATGTTTGTCTAGTCCAGGGAAAAAACAAAACAAAACAAAACCCCACAAAGAGTCATGTGGCACTTAAAGACTAACAGATTTATTTTTCGCACGAGTTTTCATTGGAGAAAATCTGATGAAGTGAGATTTTCTCCCACAAAAGCTCATGCGAAAAATAAATCTGTTAGTCTTTAAGTGCCACACGACCCCTTGTTGTTGTTGTTTTGTTTTGTTTTTTTTAAATCACCTCCCCTGCCCAGTTTGCACACTAATAGATGAAGTGAATCTTCTGGTCTGCCTTAAACCTTTTATGGCAAGTGTGGCAAGAACAATGCAACACAGGGTATTTTTTATTCTATTTAATTTTCAGAAGTGCATGGTCTTTTCATGTCCCCTCCCCTCCATTCTGGGGATTGTTCATCCAAGCATTTAAGTACTTCCATAATGCAATAAATTCTCTCCCTAACCCCATCTGTCTCCTTCTCATCAGCATCTTCTCCACATCATGTAGAGTTAAGCTCTTCAGCCTATCTACATATCAAAACCCATTCATGCATTTGATCTGTTTGTAGCTTTTGAAGCAGACTTAAAAATTGAAATTCTGCATTTTACTGGAATTACACTGTCTGGAGTGGCTCATTGTATCTATTCTTTAACCTTTAAAAACTCTTAATATCAAGTTTTATCACTGTTAAGCTTTTAACAATATTGCATTATGATCTATGCATCCAATCAACCTGTGGCATGGGAATGTAAGCAACTACTCCAATTGCCATGCTGTCAAGTGGCTCACAAGCAAGAATATTAACCTCAGGGCAAATTGTTAAGAAGCAGAGCACAAACTCCAAATGAGTTGCAAATTCTAGAATTTGATTTCACCACAAAAATAACCAACAGACACTCCACAGGTTCTGAACAGCCTTATCATGGAATCACAGACAGTCCCATCAGACATTGTGATCTATGTCGCCACCCAGGCAAACTTGACTTTGATGAATGGTCACTTTACATCAATGATCACAAAATGATCAAGTTACTCCCAGTCCCGTAGGACAGTCAATTACTTCAGGTGAATTTGATCTCACACCAAAAGACAACCCTTGTAGCCAATCCTATAACAAACTACCTAAAGATTCTTTTGGCTAAGAAAAAGAAATATTTACAAAGGTTAAAACAGATAAACATGCACACACAATGAGTTGCGGTCTTACGTTTCAAATGGTGATGGAGTTGCTGAAATACACCAGCTCTATACATCCATAAAGGCTAACCCAAGTTAGTCCTGGAGAGCTCTTGTTTACATTTAAGAATCTTTGCCTGATAATTTTTTTTCCCATTTGTCCTCTAATACCTCCTCATGAGGGATTTTTATCCCCATCTCCCTAGAATCCAAATTGGTGGGCTAACCATTTCTGAACACAATCTCTCCATGGGTGAATGGGGGGAGCAATCAACAAATTCTCTGTTCCACAGTGCCCTATATGACTTCAACTGCCCACCCCAATGGGCAGGAGATAACTGATGTATGAATCCAGCATTTTGCATTAGATTAGATGAAGTTTTCTTTTTCCTGTTTGAGGCGTTACTAAGTTTCAGAACAAACATTTTACATCTAAAGAGCAAACACTTAAATGTTACTTTATTACATGAGATGTGGAAGTTGTAAGTAGGGTTATCACCTGCGTAAGCCTCAACATTAACCACATTCTTTGAACACTAATAGCTATTTTTAACTACACATAAGCTAGACTGCTTTCCAGCTATGCTTTTGTCACTGTTCAGTGAGGTTTTGACCTGAACTGGCACCTGGTCTGCCACCATCACAACTGGGTTAGTAACCTGTTCGCTGAGATTGATTATTCTGTCTGCTCTGAAAGCCCTATTCTAACAATCAAACTAAACATCTATTTCATCCTTAGATACTATCTCTTCCTTAAGGATATTGATATTTCATGTTCCAAAGAGGTAGCTATGTTGTTTAGTTCAGCAAAACAAACAAGGAATCCTGTGGCACTTTTAAAGACTAACAAATGTATTTTTCGTTTGAGCTTTCGTGAACAAAAAGCTCACGAGAAAAGTCTGAAAGGTGCCACAGGACTCCTTGTTTGTTATTTCATGGTATCACACTTCTGGAGTTTCCATAGTGCTGTTGGCCAAAATTTTAATTGATTCCTAAAATACATTTTGTAGCACTAAAGAAAGATAGCCCTCTAGATATGGGCAAAGTATCCGTGGTTTTATGTCTAGTGTGGGTCCTTTTCCACTCTGTATGTGCTGTGTATTTCAGTACAGGCTAGGTGTCACAACATCTGGGTGTAAGTCACATGAATCTGGTTAATAATTGGCATAAAAGGGTGTGCATGCCCCCTTTATTTTTTTCAAGCACAAATATGGGTATTTCATTCTATTTTGAAGCAAGTGTGTTGATCCAAACACTGCATTCTCTAGAAGAATCTTGCGTAAATCACCACTAATATATTAGAAAGTACAAAACATTGGAGCAGAAACTGGAAAATTTGATCACTGTGTCACGTTCAATTGCTAAGAGTGCATTGTAGCTTAAGATATCAGTCAAGTGTCTTTTCACACAGTCATATAATACAAATGAAATAAGCTTGAACTTTAGTGGTGTAGAAAGGTTAGAGCAGTGTTTCTCAACCACTGTATCAGGACACATTACTGTTTCACCATACAGCAGTAAATGTGCCATGGCGAATCAGCAAGATGCCTGGATTTGGCGTGGGGAGGGTGTGGTCTCAAAACACCATTAGGTAAGTCACGACCCACAGAAGGTTGAGAACCATGGGAATAGAGATGGGGAACTTACAGAATGGGATGAAAATAAATGCAGAACCTAATCAAACCAGCTACTCCATCAAGGGCTCATTCGCCTGCTCATCCACCAATGTGATTATGCTATCATGTGCCAGAAATACCCCCTCCACCTTATATATTGGACAAACAGGACAGTCTCTACACAAGTGAATAAATGGACATAAATCTGACATCAGGAATCACAACATTCAAAAACAAGTAGGTGAGCACTTCAAACTTGCTGGTTACTCCATTGATGATTTGCGAATAGCTGTGCTCAAAAAATGATACAAATAAAAGCTTGAAAAAGAAACTTCAGATTGGCATTCATATGCAAATTTGACAGTGTTGGTTTTAGGCTAAATAAGGACTATGGATTTTTCTTCTGATTACAACAGGTGATTTGACCTCATCTTCCTCTATATACTGTTTCACAGTGTTTGAATCTAACTACTGCTTTGCTTTGCTTTAACAGTCTGATCTGATCCCATGATTTACACTTCCCTGCATTTACTTTCTTCTCATTCTGTAAGTTCCCCCATCTTCAAAGCATCTGATGAACTGGGATTTTTCTCTAATGAAAGCTCATGCAATAAACAGATTTGTGAGTCTTCAAAAGCGCTACAGGACTCCTTGTTTGTTTTGCTGAACTAGACTAACAAAGCTACCCCCTTTGGAACTGGATTAGAAAATTGTGCTGTATTTCAGCCATTCTGTCTACTCTACCTAAATGTATTCCACTTTATCCGCCTCTAAAGGAGAAACATCAAATTAGGACCCAATAAGGAAGAGAAATAAATTTGTGTACTGTCTTCACAGCAATATATTCAGTAGCAAATTGCAAGAACTTATGACTTTAAGCAATGCAGTAGAATGCAAGCTACAAAGAACTTAGCTCAGACTCCACAGAAACTCATAATCATAAAGTAACCTTAGACAAGGGTAATAAAAACACAGTTACAGTAAACAGGCTTCATGTTCAGTAATACAGGATAAATCACGAGGTGAAGCATGGAAGTAGTGATTGCAAGATTACAACTGAGTCATCATTTTTTACATAATGCAAAGGAATTAGCAGGCAGTGAGGTAACAGAAATGTCACAACAACAGAATTAGAGGGCATTAAGACCTTTCTCAGCCCCACAAGCTTTTCTGAAACTTCTGAAGCATTTACAAACTTGCAGGAGGAAGGAAAGCAAAGAGCTCATTCCTTATATTAGATGGAAAACTTCTCAAGCAACTGGTACATCTTGGGCTATGTCCACACATACATGGGCAGGAGGGATGTGGGTGGGGAGATCTGGGGGCTGGCTGTTCAACTGGGGAGGGGGGATCTGGGTGGAGGGTTGTAAACATTGGCTTGTTGGGGGGACTGTAGTGGTCCCATGGTCTGCCATGCCATAGTGTTCCCCCAGGCCGCCCCAGGTATGAGGGCACCTGCAGCGAGGGACACCAGGCTCCCTCTGGGGAACTCTCAGAGTTTCTGTGGGGGCCAGGTACCCCGTAATACATCGCAGGCTTGCCACGACATCCTGCATGACAACACTGAGGGCCTGCAGCGCATCACTCTGCCGCTCCATCACCTGGCTCTGCCACTCCAGCACAGCAACCACTCGCTCGTCTGTGTTGGCCACCTGCTGAAGCTGCTGGATGGCCATCCCGGCAGCAGGCTAGCTGCTGCCACCATGCCCAGCTGGACTCCTCCACTCTCTCGCTGAGCTCGAGGAGCCTGCCAAGAACCTCGTGCCGGGTCAAGCAGGCCCACCTCCTCTTCCGGGCGGCATCTGGTGGGCTCCCAGGGGCAGGGCGTTGGGTGGCTCTGCAAGTTCTGGAGGGAAGGAGAAACCAGCATTAGTCCCTCAGCCTACTGGCCTTGGCTGTGTGTAGCTTGTCAGCTGCAAATACCTCCACCCCCCAACTGGCCACAGGCAGCCTAAACTGTGGCCTGTGGGACAGTACCCCAAAGGTGCATGTGGCCTCATGATGCCCACTGCGGTGGTCATCAGTGAGGCTGGTCCTGTCACAGAGAGTCTCCCAAGGCCACGTGCCAGCAATGGGGCAGCATGCTGTCTGCCCTTGATGCTGCCACTTGCGGTCACTGCCACCACCGCCATCTGCAACCCCACCGTGCATGGGTCTGGGACCCTGGTACTATATGTCCCTCAGCCGGTGGGCGGTCCTCAGTGTCCCCCGGCCCAGTGCCTTTCTTATCCCTGAGTCATTTCCCCTGCAGCAGCCATGCCACAGGCAGGCTCGGCCCCGCCTAAGTGGAATAGGGAGGAACACTCACCAACAGGTGCTGTGGAGGTTTGCCTCAATGTCCCCTCCTGGGCATCTGGCTCCATGGGGTTGACTCTGAGGTGTCCCCATCTTCCTCCTCGTCCTCCTCGAGGGTGGCTGTCCCATGATCCCACAGCAGGAACAGCTCAGGGCTGGACGGCTGTGCTTCAGGTGGTGGTGCACTCCCAGACTGGCTGGTGCTGCCAATGTCCAGCAATGCCTTACTATCTGTGGTGCCTCGGATAGGGGATGTGGCCGTGGGGGTGGGCTCTCCAGAGTCCATGGCCCTGGCTGGGAGGCCAGTGGGCTCCTCCCCAAGGAATGCCTGCAGGTCCTCATAAAAAGCACAGGTTGCTGTGCTGTATGCCCCCTGGAGCTGCCCTGTGTCCCTGGTGTGGGTGTAGTCCTCGCACAGGACTTTAATCTTTGCCCTCACCTGCTCCGTGCTGCGGTGGTACCTTCATGCTGACATCTGGGCTGTGATGTCATCACATATGTCATGGTTCCAGTGCCTTGCCTGGAACTGTGCACATATATCCTGTGTGCCCAATTGCCTATGAGGCACTGGACCTCGTTGGGGGTCCATACTGGAGCCCTCCATCTCTGTGGGGCAGAGCTGGCAGCAGAAGCTTCAACCATGCTTGTAGGCAGTGGCTGCAGCGTGCTCTTTCCCAGGGCACAGGGTTTCCTGCTTCCTGCCAGGGGCAGTGCACCCTGGGAGGAAGGTCAAAATGGAGTTATTTCGATTTTACCATTAAATTGAAATAACATGTCCAGATAGCATTATTTGGATTCAACAGAATCAAAATAACTGTCACATTGAACTTAACCCAGGTTTTGTTAAATCGATATGATGACCCTTAGATCAAAATGACGGGGCTTGTCATTTCGATCTAAGAAAATGGCACCTGGATGTAACACTGGTTGAATCGATATAACACTCATTATATCGATTTAACCACTGCATGTGGACATACTCTTGGAGTCCTGTGACACTTAAAGACTAATAAATTTATTTCTTGCATGACCTTTCATGGGAGAAAATCCCACTTCATCAGACGCTTCGAAGATTTTCAAAGCATCTAATGAAGTAGGATTTTCTCCCATGAAAGCTCATGCAAAAAATAAACTCGTTAGACTTTAAGTGCCACAGGACTCCTCGTTTGTTTGTTTTACTGAACTAAAGTAACACAGCTTCCTCTTTGGATCTTGTACATCTTGATTAATGATAGCGTACTCCTAGGCTTTGGCAATTAAGGGCTAACAGTGCTTTCTCCTATCATATGATGGAAGCTGTTGGCTGCAAACACAAATCCCATAGGTGGTTCAATCCATCAGGCCTTCAAAAGGGAACATTTCAAAAATGGGATTTACATCTAAGGAGTGTGACTAAATAAACATTAGAAAGGAGAACACAACACAGTGGCTTGTCCTTCGACTTAGAGATAAAGGCTAAACCAGGTGTCTCAAACTCAAATCACCACAAGGGCCGCATGAAGACTAGCAGAGGGCTGCATGAAGATTAGTATGTTAGCTCAAGGGCCGCACCACTGAAACCCTTCCATACAATGATATTGCAAATATCGGTAATGATTGTGTCATTGCAGGCCGCAGGAAATAGATTTAGGGGCCATATGTTTCAGACCCCTGAGCTAAACTACGCCTTGTTACAGAGAATCCATTAATATCTTATGAAGAGCACAAGATGGCTACCATAATGGGGAAGCTCAGTAGGCTGTAGTAAGACTATAGAGAAAGAGAAACATCTGCAGTGAAGATCCTGAGACCAAGAGAACTGATCAATTTGAGAAGGCCTATGAGTAGGCCTGCTAAAGCTGGGGAAATTTGTGGTATCCCTAGCTGAATGTTGAGGGGAAGACATTTATATTTTGTTTTGAATGTTACATTAATAAATAAGACATTAAAGATGGCTGTTGTGTTTGGCCTGGAAAAATCCCTGTATAACACTTATTTGGCAATTCAAGAAGGAAAACTGAATAGATAGTCAGCATGCAGCTCTGCCCGATGGTAACCAAGAGTGCCAAGCCACATCCACTCATCTACAGAAAGGGATTAGAACATTATTTTCTGTCTAAGGAGACTGTTGACAGCATTTGAAATGACTCCCAGGCTTTTTACCATTTCTTTATAGTAAGCAATTATTTTTTTCCATCATGGAATTGGCTTTTCAATTTTTACAGTATATAATGAATGAAACCATTAACACACCCCACCCCATCACTTCTTAAATAATTTTGTAGTATTTCAAACATTTCTTGGTAACAATCTGGAAGGTACTTAAATTCAAACTTAGCGTTATAAAGCTTATTTTGCTCCCATTTTTTTTTCTGAATAAAGAAAGAAAGTGAGAAAAAAAACTTAGGAAAAAGGATATAACAGGGCTTGAGGTGTCCCATTTTCCAATAAATATTCTATAAAGAAGCATTACTTGTAAAAAGAATTAAGGTTAATTAAGTATGACATTGCTCCAGTTCAATCCCTTAAAAGCAATGAAATGTGAAGTTAGGGGACCCCACTTAGGCCTTCTCTATACTTTTGGGTGACATGTAGAGTACATGTGGCTATACACAGAATGAAAAACAGGCTGTGTTCACACTGGTGTGAAGCTGTGTGTGACAGTAAAAGGATAAATCCGTGATGGGAGGTCAGTGGGGAAAGGCTTCGGCATCAAGGAGCTACCAGTCTTTTTCCACTGCCAAAATTTTTCACTGCTGTGGGAAGAGGCTCCAGCAGCAGGGAGGCAGTGGGACTCTATATTTTAGTGGTGTAACTGAAGGAAGCACTGCTTCACACATGGAGAGCTATATGGTATACATACCATAAGGTTCTGATGCTCTTTACTCACTTAAGCAGTGCCTTATAGTCTGTCTACAGTAGCATTTTAAGTAACCAGCCGGGTGCCCAAACCACTGCTGATGGAATTTTTTTTTTTTAACTTCCAGATTCAGAACAAATCTTTTTTTAGTGTCAGAATTTCCCACTAAACAGAAATTTTGGGGCAAACACACTGTAGTCTTCCTACAAAACTACCACATTGAAACCTAGCTTTAAGTGAAAAGCAGGAGCCAGCTTTACTTTTATAGGAAGTGCTACATTTCTGTGGTTACACTTTCATGTTTTAACTACTAAACTATTAGACTGCCATGGCAAAAAAAAAAAAAAAAAAAAAAAGAATTTCATTGCCACTGAACACAGAGGCTGCTCAGTCTTTCAAAATTAGAGGCACTTGTGCTAACTGTGCATGGTCATAAATCACAAAGTTGCAAAGCAGGTTCTTTTGCCTCAAACCTGGGAACAAGTGAATAAAACAGTTCATACTGCATGAACTTACCAGCATTTGCAGTTTTCACATGCAATACCTTTGTTTTGGGAATTATCTGCTAAGTACCCTTCCAAACGGGTGAATTCACATGGCTTCATTTATTCCATTTTCCCCCCAACAACTACATTTTCATCTGACATGATGTATTAAAAGCATGACACAAAAATTCATGACAGCCAGCTCTTTATTGCC
Organism: Podocnemis expansa; assembly: GCA_007922195.1. Lineage (NCBI taxonomy): Eukaryota > Metazoa > Chordata > Testudines > Podocnemididae > Podocnemis > Podocnemis expansa. The sequence continues at coordinate 2,167,834 of ML682021.1, read as the reverse complement.
AAGTCCACCACCTGACTTGGTCATATCTACAAAAGGGCAAGCAGCTAATCTACAGTTCTTATTTTCAAGTGTGTGATGTTTCCCATTAAGGGGCTGACCCTAGAAAAGATAAGAGATCTACTACAACTAGCAAATATGAGAGACAACCAACAAACACAGGAGATCTACCTTATCTGAAGTGAGAGAGGCCTCAGTTTTTGAAGCTGAAGAACCAAAGACTATCTCTGTAGCTATATAATATTTCTAGTTATTATATTTCCACCACAAGAAGTAACAACATTGTCCTTCCACTGTAGCATTTTTTTTAAAAAAATTATATAACAGGAGTGGCCAAACTGAGGCTTGGGAGCCACGTGTGGCTCTTGAATGAAAAATTGTGTCTCCCGGAAGATTGTCAGCAAATCAATTTTGAAAGCAGCCCCAGCCTAGGAGTTCCGGAGGGGATTGGGATGGTGGGGAGAAGCGCCGCATGGTCAGGGATGGCAAGGAGAAGTGCAGCATGGTTGGAATTTTAAAAATCTCGCCACTAGCCTGCAGTCTTCTACATCAAGCAGCAGATAAGTTTTTACTATATAGGCCCAATTTTCATGGTAACCTTCAGTAATTATTAGAATCTGACATTAGTAGGGTCAATATTTGTTCTCGTTTTACGATAAAGTGTGCAATGAATTTTAAACTGAGTAATTTTGGAGTAGGTAAAAGTATATGGCTATATGCCTCAGTGCGGCTCTCGAAGGTTTAATACTCGACTTGTGTGGCTCTTGAGTTCCATAAGTTTGGCCACCACTGTTATATAATTTATGAGTTCAGTGAAAATGCTGTTTTTAAAATTAAGAGGCCAAATGACAAACTGATTTACAGCTGGTGCAATCCCCTTGACTTCAGCGGTCTTACACAATTTATTACTTAACACTGATAATTATGAATTACAGAAAAACTCTTTAACTTTCCTTAAATGTTTTCATTTTTTCTGTTTCAAACTAGTTTGGTTCCATCCAAATATAAACTTCCAGACTGACAATCAATCAACCAGACCTACCCAGTCCAATGCTGAATCATCACAAGGATGATCTTGAATCATTAATGAGATGCTTGATACAAACCAGCAACTGTAATTTTAGTGCTAACTGCTACATGGAAAGGGAGTGCCCACGCTTCCCACCCTGCACAAGAGATACCCTCTGTTGGCCCCAAGAACGTATTTCCAAGTCATTCCTCCCTTGTGAGGGGGAGAAAAAGGGCAAGGAGATAGATTCAGAGACAGTAACATCTGATCATTGTTTGCTGATTAAGTGCTATTATATTTGGTTGATTTATATCTCGGTTTAAAAATATTTCAGTTACACATTTCATATAATACTTTAAATAATGTTGCAGTTTCCTTGATTTGTGTGTTGACCATCCTTCCTAAGTACAGTGAACGTGAATTGTTTTCAGGATTGAGCCCCACCATTTGCGGCACACAGATTGGAATAGTATACCTGTCTGGCGCCATTATACTGCAAACGCTTGTCTGTCTGTCTCACATACACAGGCTGGAGGTTAAGAAATACCCCGAGAACAATGGATACATGGGAAGAATCATGAAAATGCATTATTTTGTGCTTGGACAAAAGCACAGGTAGTTTTTACAAAACTCAACATAAAAAATAGTCATATAAAAGTCTTTAAGGTTTGATTCAATTACAGAACAATGGAATACAATGTAACATTATAGGCATATGTTATAGGCAGTCATTAAACGGACCCTTCTCCTTACCCCCATCCCAAATTTTGCCCAGTATCAGCCTTCGGATTAGTACAACAAAACAGCTGCCATGTGCAGTTAGCCCAAAAACAATGAACAGTGGAAAGAAGAATGGTTCAACGGGGGAAGGAGACCAAAGCCCACAGGTAAGTAACAATGTGGGTGACCTGGGGGAAGGGATGGAACTTGGGGGATGCTGGGACTGTATCAACAGCAATAAAAGAGAAGGTAGTTGGAACATGGGGGGGGAATCAAATAATTGTCTTAAGTGCTCTACTGAAGCCCCAATATGTGAGGAGAGTGGGGGAGGAGAACTCCAAGAAAAAATGCAAAGAGGTTTATGTAACAGAATTGGAAATCAACATGACAAAGTAGGGCAATCGACCGGGTATCTTAGGTGCCTGTACACTAATGCGAGGAGCCTGGGAAATAAGCAAGAAGAATTGGTAATACTAGCACAGACAAGGAACTATGATATTATAGGAATAACGGAGAAGTGGTGGGATAGTCTGCATGACTGGAGCTCTGCCATGGATGGGTATAAACTGTTCAGGAAAGACAGGCAGGGAAGAAGAGGGGGAGGAGTAGCATTATATGTAAAAGAGCTCTATGATTGCTCAGAGCTCCATTATGGAAGTGGAAGCGTACCAATAGAAAGTCTGTGGGTTACATTGAGAGGGGAAAGCAACAGGGGGGATGTTGTGGTGGGTGTCTGCTATAGACCACCAGACCAGAAGCAGGAGGTAGATGAGGTGTTCTATGGACAACTAGCGGAAGCTTCTAGATCACAGGCCCTGGTGCTCATGGGGAACTTCAATTACCCTGACATTTGCTGGGAGGCCAATACAGCAGTGCATGGGCAATCCAGGAAGCTTTTAGAGAATGTTGGGGACAACTTTCTAGTACAAATGCTAGAGGAACCAACTAGGGATCTTGCACCGCTCGACCTGCTGCTCACAAACAGGGAAGAATTGATCAGGGACGTAGAGGTAAATGGCAAGCTAGGCAGTAGTGACCGTGACATGGTTGAGTTCAGGATCCTGATTAAAGGAAGGAAGGAAAGAAGCAAACAAAAACCCTGGACTTCAAAAAAGCAGATTTTGGCTCCCTCAGGGAACTGATGGGCAGGATCCCTTGGGAAGCTAATCTGAAGGGGAAAGGAGTCCAAGAGAGTTGGTTATATTTTAAAGAAACCCTGCTAAGGGCACAGGAAGTTGCCATTCCAATTAGGAGAAAGAACAAACATGTGAGGCAGCCAGAATGGCTTAGCAGAGAACTCTGCTCTGAGCTTAAACATAAAAAGGAAGCTTACAGGAAGTGGAAGCTTGGTCAGATGACCAAAGAGGCATATAAAGATATTGCTAGGGACTGCAGGGATAAAATCAGAAAGGCCAAAGGACAAATGGAGTTGCGGCTAGTGAGAGATGTAAAGGATAACAAAAAGGGGTTCTACAAGTATGTTAATAACAAGAAGAGGATCAGGGATGGTGTAGGCCCCTTGCTGAATAGGGCAGGCATCCTTGTGACAGAGGATGAGGAAAAAGCTGAGGTGCTCAATGCGTTTTTTGCTTCAGTTTTCACGGGCGGGGTCAGCTCCCAGCCCACTACCATGGGTGTGGCAGATGGGAGAGAAGAAGACAGGTGATGGAAGGTCAGGTTAGGGACTGCTTAAAGAAGCTGGATGTGCACAAGTCCACAGGGCCGGACGAACTGCATCCAAGGGTGCTAAGGGAATTGGCTGATGAGATAGCAGCACCGCTGGCCGTTATCTTTGAAAACTCATGGAGAACGCGGGAGGTGCCAGAGGATTGGAAAAAAGCAAATGTAGTGCCTATTTTCAAGAAAGGGAAAAAGGAGGATCCAGGGAATTATAGACCAGTCAGCCTCACCTCAATCCCTGGAAAAATTATGGAGTAGATTCTCAAAGAATCCATCCTCAAACACTTGGAGGAAAATGAAATGATCAGGAACAGTCAGCATGGATTTACCAAGGGTAAATCATGCCTGACCAATCTCACCTCCTTCTATGATCAGATGACTGGTTTTCTGGATGCAGGAAGAACCGTTGATGACATATACCTTGATTTTAGCAAGGCTTTTGATACAGTTTCGCACAGCATTCTCATTGGCAAATTAAGGAAGTATGGGTTGGATAGGTGGACTATAAGGTGGATAGAAAACTGGCTAGATCAACGGTTTCAGCATGTAGGAATCAATGGTTCCATGTCTAGCTGGCAGCCAGTCATGAGTGGGGTGCCCCAGGAGTCGGTCCTGGGCCCGGTTCTGTTCAACATTTTCATCAATGATCTGGATGAGGGAATAGACTGCACTCTCAGTAAGTTTGCGGATGACACCAAGCTGGGGGGACCAGTAGGCACATTGGAGGGCAAGGACAGGATTCAGGGGGACCTAGATAAATTGGAACAGTGGGCCAATAGAAATCTTATAAGCTTCAATAAGGACAAGTGTAAACTCCTGCATGTGGGACGAAAAAACCCCATTGACCGCTACAGGCTGGGAAACATTCAGCTAAGTAGCAGCAGTGTAGAAAAGGACCTGAGGGTCATGGTGGATGGGAAGCTAGATATGAGTCAGCAGTGCGCTCTTGCTGCCAAAAAGGCCAATGGCATACTGGGCTGCATCAAAAGAAGTATTACCAGCAGATCAAGGGATGTGATCATTCCCCTCTATTCTGCACTGGTGAGGCCACATCTAGAATACTGTGTCCAGTTTTGGGCTCCCCACTACAAAAAGGACAGGGACATGCTAGAAAGAGTTCAGAGGAGGGCAACCAAAATGATTAAAGGGCTGGAGCACAAGCCCTATGAGGAAAGACTGAAAGCATTAGGCTTATTTAGTCTGCAGAAGAGAAGATTGAGGGGGGATTTGATGGCAACCTTCAACTACTTGAAGGGATGCTCTAAGGAAGATGGAGCTAGACTGTTCTCGGTAATAACAGAGGACAGAACGAGGAGCAATGGTCTCAAGTTGCAGTTAGGGAGGTCAAGGCTGGATATTAGAAAAAACTGTTTTACTAGGAGAGTGGTGAAGCCTTGGAATGAGCTCCCAAGGAAGGTGGTGGAGTCTCCATCTTTGGAGGTGTTTAAGGCCCAGCTGGACAAAACCATGACTGGGATGGTTTAGTGGGAGTGGTCCTGCCTCTGGCAGGGGGTTGGACTAGATGACCTATGAGGTCCCTTCCAACCCTATGTTTCTATGATTCTACGATCCCCCAGCCCTAAACCAAATATTGATTGGATGATTGTTAAAAGGGTTTGAATGTCCCTGATAAAGTTTTGCAAAATAATGTGAACATTTAAGATAACACATTGCAAAATGACCATTACAACATGACTGCCACTCTCCATAGCACAAATCTAACACCTCATTGTATCAAACTAGTGGAGGAGCCCTGTTACAGTAGTATGTAAATAGGTAGTCACAGGAACTAATGCCTAATGACCACCAGCTGCAGGGGAACAAAATCCTTACAAAGTCGTATATCCCCTCAAGTATGTGCCAATGTTCCTTCATGTGCTCATCCAGCACCTGCACAGGATATGAAGGTGTCCCTTGGTAAAGGCACAATGTCACACCCCCCCCCCACCTCCCTACTATTCCAAAATGTGTGCACATATGACATCCCTGATTTCTCTTGTTTTCTGGGAAGCAGAACCCTGTGAGCAGATGGGTGGGCTGCTTGTGCTCTTTGTAAATCAGACTTTTCCTGGACAGAAGTATTCCCTTTTACCGTCATAGATATTACACAGTGCACAGCCGTTACATAAATGGCATTGGCCACACTGGGAACAGATTGGTGTGCAGTCAGTGCCAGTGAGATTTCAGCCTACCAAACATGGGCTCCTTCACCATTCTGTAACTATTGACTTTGTAATTGAATTCCCTTTCCCCAGGATCATTAATGTTGGTGTATGGCTTCATAAGCCAAGTTAGAAGTGTCCTCCAAAATAACAGTTGATAGGGACACACCATAGACAAGCACATTGCTTCTGAAGAATAAAGTACCCCCTTTCCCATTCAAGAATGTGTCTGATCTCCTAAGCATCCTGGCCATACGTACCTTTCCAGTATTTCCTGCACTTAGTATTCATGAATCTGCCTCATGATCTAGTAAGTCATACAGAAGCAGAATGAACACATAGTAAATTTTCAGTTCACATACTTACTCACCTCTTTTTATGTGCAAAGTATTCTGTTTTTTGTTTCTTCAATGCCCAGTGCACAGTACAGAAACTCCATTCTCTGAAATCCAGTTATTACTTCTGGAACTTTGCTAATGACAACCCCCATGGCAAATCACAGTGTCAACTACCTTGCAAACCTGCACAGTAATGACCGCAACAATGGACCTTCTAATTCCAAAGTGGTTTGCAGCTGACGAATAGCTTTCTGGTGTTGCCTGCTTCCACAGGGCAACAGCCACCTGCTTCTGCATGGGTATAGATTCCTTGAATCAAGAGTTTTGGTGCTGGAGGTGTGTATGCTGATCACACAGCTCCATGAAGCTCTGTTCCTCATTTTGACATTGTCAAGGCACTATATCTGTTCAACGAGAACCAAATTATTGTTATTCAACCTCATGGTCAACCGTTGTTAACGTGTCAGTAAGTTCTACTCAGATTCCATCTCATAAACGGCCTACGCTGGAGCATAAACATTTGCCCCTCAATATGGAGCAAGAGCAGAACCAGATCATCAACCCATTACTCCAGACCTTCCACCCACATAGGCTGGAGAAAGAGAGGAGCAAGGAATGGGAACTTACAAATGTGTAAGAGTAGGGCATATAACCAATTACAAACAGCAAAAACTCCTAAAGTGTCTCCTAGGAGGCACAGAACCTTGGGATTACAGCCCTGAAATGATAGAACTAATGTTGCATAACAAAAGCAGCAGTATGGACTTAGCTCTATGGGTGTACAGTCCATTATACTCATGTGTACTACAGCATATGTGGATGTTCAGTATCTGTAGCGGGAGAATGCATAAGCATTGGTCAAATAACTGAATATGCATCCCAGTGTAGGTATCACCTAAAAAATATCAGATAGGGCCTTTATCTTCTGTGGAAGCTGCAGCACAAGTCTATACAAATAAGAATAGAATCTACTTTTCAGTGTAAAATAAAAAAGGACAATCATGGAAGAAAAATTAAAACAGCAAATTTTCTGGTAACACAACATCTTTGTCCTCTCTCAAGAGGTAGGCAAGAAATGGTTTTCTCATCCTTCAAAAATGGTGATGATTTGAAAAAAAATGTTTCCCATTCTCCACTGAGACAAAAACGTTCAGGAAAAGCCAGAGACATACCCCAGGATAGCTAGGTGGTACAGTGGACTCAGATTCAAATTTGTTCTCTAAGTCACACAGGGTAGGGACTCAAGCCTGAGTCTCCACAGCCCAGGTAAATTCCCTAACCACTAAGCTATTGGCTTTTATCAGCCTCTTACACTGTGGTTTAATCTGAAATTTCATCATGCACTAAAGAAACTTTTTTCAAAACTAATTCTTCTGCATGAAAAGTATTCATTTCAACAAACTGACATTTTCAAATAAACATTTTGTGAAAGATTCCTAGAGCCAGTCAGAAGATGTATTCTGTTCTGCAGCCATTGAAATACAATGGTTCATACTTCTTTATTACATTGCATTTTAAGGTAGCAGTCAACTGTGTGTTTATCACAGTCATCTCTAGGTCTCTACCAAATTGATAACCATGAAAAAAAAGTCACAGATCATGAAATCTGATCTACCCCATGATCTACCCCAAGCAATTGTAGGGAAGGTGGGTTCCTATCCAACCACTAGCCCTGGACAACCTGGAGAGGGCCTGGACTTCCTCTTCACCTGCAGGGGATGCTCATGGACCAGGTCACACCTCCAGAAACCTCTCCCTTTGCAGATCCAGGCCCTGTGTTTTTAGTTAAAGGGGCCTTGAGTACACTGGGGGAAGCGAGGAACTCATGGCAGTCTTCCTAACACTGGTGCCTTGATTAGTCAACTACCAGTAAAGACAGTTCTGGCCCTTCCAAAGGTGATTATCCTCCCAGATCCTGTGACTCTCATTTCCACGCTGCTGCTGGCAATGGTGCTGGCTTTAGAACTGTGCATTTGCCCAGCAGTCTCTGTTCTCTAGTCACCCAGCTCTGAAGGCAGTGCTCCCATCAGCAGCAAAAGTAAAGGTGGCAATCCTATGACTCCCGCATGACCTACAGAGACACAAAATTCTGGAATTCCAGATGCAAACATCTGGAACTGAGAAACTGGCTATTTTTAAAATTCTATACTTTGAAATTGACCAAAACTGACCATGAATTTTGTAGGGCCCTCATCATATATATATATATATATATAAAATAAAAAAAAATTCCCTTCTCACCCTTATGGGTGGTATGTGTCATCCTCAACCTCGGGTCCTCTACCAGAGGCCTGGGAGCTTGAGGGTTCTGCGCAGTATCTTAGCTGTTCCTAGTACTGCACTCTTCTGGACAGAGAGCTCTGATGTTGTTCCTGGGATCTGTTGGAGCCACTCTCCCAGCTTAGGAGTCACAGCCCCGAGTGCTCCTACCACCACTGGGACCACTTTGGCCTTCACTTACCACATCCGTTCTAGTTCCTCTTTCAGGCCCTGGTACTTCTCCAGCTTCTCATACTCCTTCTTCCTGATGTTGCTGTCACTTGGCACTGCTACATCTATCACCACCGCTGTCTTCTGGTCCTTGTCTATTACCACGATGTCTGGTTGATTGGCCAGTACCTGCCTGTCTGTCTGGATCTGGAAGTCCCACAGAATCTTAGCCCTGTTATTCTCCACGACCTTCTGTGGGATCTCCCATCTGGACTTGGGAGGGTCTAACCCATACACTGTGCAGATGTTCCTGTACACAATGCCAGCTACTTGGTTGTGCCGTTCAGTGTATGCTGTTCCTGCCTGCATCTTACATCCTGCCACTGTGTGTTGGACTGTCTCTGAGGCCTCTCTGCACAGTCTGCACCTTGGGTCCTGTCTAGTGTGGTAGACCCCTGCTTCAATGGATCTGGTGCTCAGTGCCTGCTCTTGTGCTGCTATGATCAGTGCCTCAGTGCTGTCTTTTAGTCCAGCCCTTTCCAGCCACTGGTAGGATTTCCCAATGTTAGCCACCTCAGCTATCTGTCGATGGTACATTCCATGCAGGGTCTTGTCTTGCCATGGCACTTCTTCTGCTCGATCTTCCTCCCATGTCTGCTGCTGCCTCAGGCATTCTCTCAGCAGCTCATCTTTGGGTGCCATCTTACTGATGTACTCCTGGATACTCTGGGCTTCATCCAGGACAGTGGCTTTGACACTCACCAAACCCTGCCCGCCTTCTTTCCGGCTGGCGTACAGTCTCTGGGTGTTGGACTTGGGGTGGAAACCTCCGTACATTGTGAGGAGCTTCTGGGTCTTCACATCGGCAGCCTCCATGTCCTCCTTTGGCCAGCTCACTATACCGGCAGGGTATCTGATGACTGGCAGGGCGTACCTGTTGATGGCATGGATCTTGTTCTTCCCATTGAGCTGGCTCTTCAGGACCTGTCTTATCCTTTGGTGGTACTTGGATGTTGCTGTCTTCCTTGCCTCCTCATTGTGGTTCCCATGTGACTGTGGGATGCCAAGGTACTTGTAGCTGGTCTGTATGTCTGCTATGTGGCGTGCTGGTAGTTCCACCCCATCAGTCTTGACTACCTTTCCTCTCTTTACTACCATCTGGCCACACTTCTCCAGTCCAAATGACATCCCAATATCCTCACTGTAGATCCTTGTCAGGTGGATTAGCGAGTCGATGTCTCATTCATTCTTAGCGTACAGCTTGATGTCATCCACGTAGAGGAGGTGGCTGATGGTAGTTCCACTCTTGAATTGTATCCATATCCAGTCCTTGGGATTATCTGGCTGAGGGGGTTCAAGCCAACGCAGAACAGCAGCGGGGACAGCGCATCACCTTGGTATATGCCGCACTTGATGGCCACTTGTGCAAGCTGTCTTGAGTTGACTTCCAGTGTTGTCTTCCACAGTCCCACTGAGCTCTTGAGGAAGGTCCTTAGTGTCCTGTTGACTTTGTATAGCGCCAGACATTCACAGATCCATGTGTGCGGCATTGAGTCATAGGCTTTCCTGTAGTCAATCCAGGCTGTGCTCAGATTGGTCTGTCTAGACCTTGAGTCTTGGGCGACTGCTCTGTCTATGAGCAACTGGTGTTTTGAGCCTCTGGTGTTGTTCCCAATGTCCTTCTGAGCTGTGCTCAGGTACTGGCCCACGTGGTCCTGTAGCTTGGCGGCTATGATGCCTGATAGGACTTTCCATGTTGTGCGGAGGCAGGTTATTGGCCGGTAGTTGGATGGTGCTGTTCCCTTGTGGGGGTCTTTCATGATCAGCATGGTCCTTCCTTGTGTTAGCCAGTCTGGGTGGGAGCCTGCTGCTAGCAGCTGGTTCATCTGTGCTGCTAGGCGTTCATGCACTGCTGTTAGTTTCTTTAGCCAGTAGGTGTGGATCATGTCCGGGCCAGGTGCTGTCCAGCTCTTCATGTTCTTGACCTGCTGTTGGATGTTGGCTATTGTGATGGTGATTGGTTCCTGTTCTGGGAGATTGCTGTGGTCTGTTCTCAGGTCCTGCAGCCACTTTGCACTGGTGTTATGCGTCTTCTCTTTCTCCCAGATGTTCTTCCAGTACTGTTCAGTTTCTGCTGTTGGTGGCTCTGCTGTTATTGTGTTGTTGCACTGCAGTTGGGAGTACACCTTGGATGGTTCTTTGGAGAACAGGACATTTATCTTTTTGGCCTCTGCTTCTCTAGCGTATCTCCTTAGCCTGGTGGCCAGTGCTGTGAGCCTTTCCTTAGCAGTCTCTAGGGCTTCAGATGGAGTCAGCCCCTTGTATTTTCTCAGTAGCTGAGTCTTATCCTTAATCTCTACACCCTTCTGTAGTTCCACCAGCCGGCTAACTTCTCTCCGGGTTGCCTTGATCTTATCCTCCAACCTCATTTTCCAGGGGGGGTATGTACTGCTGTTCTTCTTGATTGTGTAGCCAAGCATCTCCAGGATTACAGAGGCTGTAGCATATACCAGTTCATTGGTTTCAGTGATGGTGGTAGTAGAAATTGTCATTAGGGCTCTATTGGCATCTTCTAGCATACTATCTGATGGTACTTCTCCAACGAGCCTTGGTAATCGGTCTCGAGGGTTCACTGCAGCTAGTTTATCCATGATCTTATGCCTCATATCAGCTGCTGTGTTCTGTAATGGAGAGGGTGGCAGTGACGTTCCAGCTTCAGGTGGTAGCTGCACATCTAGTTGTTCTTCTGGGGCTTCTTCTTGAGCCTGGGAGGTAATGTGGAGTTGGTCTATCTCCAGTTGTGAGAGCAGCTGCCTCTTTACTATGTTGAAGCATTGGGTAACTAGCTGTTTCTCAGTTAGTGTGGATGTAGGTCTTTTGTCCATCCATAGTTCCCTCATCCGTTTCATATATCCCCTCTCATTAGGTCTGCTGTTGTAATAGCATTCCATCAATTCCAGATATATATATATATATATATATATATATATATATATATATATATATAGTAAAATATTTTGCTTGTGAATATTGCTGGAATACTGCATGTATACAGCTGAAATTTTAGAAGAAATTATTTCCCTCAATCCACTGTAGAGCTGTACAGCACTTTCTGTAATAGGATTTTAAATTCCACAGCTCTTAAGATGAAGAGAAAAATATTTGTGTACTTGCAACTCAGCAGCATATTCCAAGCCATCTTGAAAAATATTATAACATACTGTAATCATACAAAAGACAAGCTAGCTCTTGCAGGATGGTTACTGAAATGCCTGACTTCATACCCATATTAAATTCAATTCATCAGCCAGGGTAGAGAGGAAGAATAAACTCTGAAAACCTTGCAGAGGTTATAAATCCATTTATAGAACATATTCAGTCCTTATTCATGATGAGCATGCTTCAGTAACCTTGCTGAGAATCTTTGATTCTCTTGTAAGCTTTCTTCTTCTCTGATGCTTTTATCTACAAGGTCACTTGCTGAAATGTTTCTAAACTTTACAAATAGACATCATGCAAGATTCTCCACAGTCTTGTGCCTTATGTAGTCATTTCTGTTTCTGAAAAGTGAGTAGAAAAAAAATGATATTTTACACTTATTTTGGACCAAGGTAAATGATTACATAAGGTTCAAGTTTAGCATAAAATAATCCATTATCTACAGATGGGATTTTCAGTGGAGCCAGGGGATTTGGGTGACTATGGAAATTCCTAACTCTATTTATAACAAGCACATTAATGTCTACTTCAAGTGTCTATTTGCAGGTCTCCTGGAAAGAGACTGGACGTCCTAAGTAAACAATTATGACTAAGCAAACATGCCAAAAGGCTTGAAGAACTGCTGCATCACTGGTCACAAAGGTGTTTTATCCAAATGAAAGAGACAGAATTAAAGAAAAGAAAAGAAAGAAAAGAAGAAAGTTAAAAAAAAACCCCACCACTATTGGGGATTTGCTGCACAAGTTAGGATGGTTAATGGAGCATGTGCTTGAAATTTCTAAGAACTCTCTTGGGCTTGTCTATTCTGCAGAGGCAAGTCAATTTATAACTCAAGCATTGCTGCTAACTAAAGTCCCATCTACACACACAAAGCCTTAACTTGAATGTGGTGCTTTTATCTCAAACTGGCAGAACTATTAGAGGATATGGGCGACACTAACTGAGTTACCACAACTTGTCAACTCTAAACCACTTTGTGCAGCTTCAGTGTTATTTCATAGTGTGGCCACTTTCACTCAAGCTAGGCTAACTCAAGACGTATTAACTTGAATATAGATAATTTAACTCTATAGTGAAGAGAAACCCTCTGTTTGCAGAGACTGCAGCCATTTGTGTGAGTTTTATTGAATAGCTCTAACTTTTTTTGTTTCAAAATGATGGAGCTCATCATTTTGAAACAAGAAAATGTCATGTGGACCTAACAGTTTTTAAATTGAAATAACCAGTGTTATTTTGATTTAAAACCTATGTGTGGACATACCCGGAGATACTAGCAAAGACAAAAACCATATTTTGCATCCACCAGTAGATAGACACAAAGTAACACAGCCCTTGGAAGCTGAGAAAGATGGGTCCTTCATCAAGGGGAAGGATTTACATCTCTGGAACTGGTGAGAAACTTGCTGAGGTAAGGAGCTTTCACCTCACAGAATACTTGAAGTACATGTACAAGTATCTTGTATTTCAGTGGAGGGTCCTGACTGAGAGAAAGTCAGCCATGGTTGGGAAAAGAATGAGAGGTGAGAGGGAGCAACTTGAACAATGGCTGTATATCATTAGATTATGTTTTAAATTTTTAGATGTGTCTTCACTTTTATATGTTTTCCAATTTTACTCCTTTTACTTAGCATCACTTAAACTATCTTATTGTTAATAAATTTGTTTTATTTTACTACAGTTTAGTCAGTTGTTTAAAGGGAAGAGTGTATCATCCCTACTTAAGTTAATAAGCTGCAATGTGTTTAAGTGTCTTTAAAGGAAGAAACAAACCTTATTAATTCTCTTAGCTGTGCAGAACAGGGCTGGACATCTCAGGACACATGGTTTTGGGAAGAAATTCAGATGTGGGAAAATGTTGGGGTCACCCAGCAAGCAGTAACTGACACTGCTGCTAATGAGGCACGTTCTAAACATGCTGTTGGGGTCAGAGCTGCTGCCTCAGGAGCGTCTAGCACACAGATTCTAAAAGTGTGACCTACACTGGAATGCCAGAGGTGTGATAGCACCTTCTTGCTGAAATGACCTCCAACATATTCAGGGTTGAAAGTTGTGTTCATTGGCTTTCAGAAAATTGTTCCAATGCAACTGGGCCTCAAGGTCGTAGGAGGGTTACAAGGCGCCCAGGTTGGAAACCACAACAGCAAAGCACTGTGAGGCACCCAGGCTTTCAGAGCTGATGGTGATACAACCCCACACTGATCTGGATTTGTCCCCTTAGACTGCAATACCTTGTTACAATTCCTTTGATAGGAACACTCCTAGATTGCTTTCTTCTGGATTCTTACCTCATTTAGCTCTCCCTTCCTGCAATGTAATAGGAAGAGGTGAGGCCACTGTTGCTAAGAGTGTTGGGAAGGAGGAGTCAACTATACTATATAGCACTTGCTCTGAAACTTGGACAAACTGAGAGGGCTCATAGAACACAGAGGTCTCTGTTAGGCGAAGGAGAAACTGCAGACAGCTCAAGTGAAATTCCCAAGAAGCCTGTGGCTGTTTGTGAGCTTATGAACAACCACCAAAACCAGCAACCACTTATGATAGTCAAAATCACTTTGAGAATATTGGAAATTCTCCTGTAATTCATTCTTAATACAAGACACCCAAACATCATCACTTGATGCAGCGAAAAGACCCCACCCATTCAAATCTCTATAAGGAACTAAAATCAAAAGAGAACCATTGATCATCTTCCATTTAGAACTGGGTGAATAACTTACTTTTTTGCTTTGCAAAGGCAAGATTTTGAATCCTTAGCTGCTACCTCCCTGATGAGTGTTTTAATCACCCAAACACGATTTGTTTGGGACAAATTAGCATGGCTTTTTTAATGAGAAATCATGCCTCACCAATCTGGTATAATTCTTTGAGGGAGTCAAAAAATGTGGAGCAAGTATGGTCCAGTGGATAAAGTGTACTTGGACTTCCAGAAAACCTTTGGAAAGATCCCTCACCAAAGGCTCTAAAGCAAAGTAAGACATCATGGGACAAGAAGGAAGGGTCTTCTTTTGCATCAGTAAGTGATTAAAAGATAGGAAACAAAGGGTAGGAATAAAAGGTAAGTTTTTGGAATGGAGGGGGTAAATACTGGTATCCCCCAGAAGTCTTTACTTCAACTAGTACTGTTCAACATATTTATATATGATCTGGAAAAAGGGGTAAACGCTGAGGTGGAGAAATTTGAACAAGCAGATAGTTAAGTCCAAAGCAGACTGTGAAGAGTTACAAAAGGATTTCACAAAACTGGGTAGCTGGGCAACAAAATAGCAGATGAAATTCAGTGTTGACAAACACACAGTAATGCACTGGAAAACATAATCCCATTTATACATATAAAATAATGAGTCTCGATTAGTTGTTACCAGTCATGAAAGAGCTCTCGGAACCATTGTGAATAGTTCTCTGAAAACATCAGCTCACCATGCAGCAGCAGTTAAAAAGGCTAATAGTATCACAGGGTTAAATTGTAGCTCTATGAATAATGGAAGATACAGCAACAAAGTACACTATAAAAAGTACCACATGCTCAAAAAGACTCTGAAAATAGTGTCCCAAGAAACCATGAGTCCAACTGGGGGTCTTTACGGAGTTTGAGAGGTGGCACAGTAGGTGGTGCTGCGGGTGGTGATGATGGGCTGTGGTCAACCACAGCAGGCTTCAGGTAGGTGTGGTGAATCCACGCAGAGCGTTCAGCTACTTTCACAGCAGTGTGGCTGGCAAGTAGAACTTGAAACGGCCCATTCCACGATGGTGTTAATGGAGCCTTCTGGAAATTCTTGATCCAGACCCAGTCTCTTGGTTGGAATGGATGTAGGTCCTTGTCCAGTGGGAGTGTTTGGGTAACTGCAGCTGTCTTCCACAGGGACCGAAAGGATCTGGAAAGAAAAAGCAAATAGGCATGCAAACCCTCATCATCTGTAACAAGACTCAGGGACCTAGGATCCAGTCCCTGAGTGGTGATTGGGGACCGGCCAAATAAGATTTCAAAAGGTGATAACCCAAAATCAGCTCTTGGACGATTTCTAAGCTGAAACAATACAACAGGTGAAACCTGAGGCCATTTTAGCTGTGTTTCCTGACACAGTTTACCCAACAGGGTTTTAATTTCTCTATTTCCCCGCTCCACTCCCCCCCGAGCTTTGCGGGTGATAGGGGGTGTGGAAGGTGACTTGGACCCCAAAGGCATGGTACAGAGAAGTAAGGAGATCAGCTGTGAAATGTGAGCCTTGGTCAGAGTCAATGGCTACAGGCAGTCCAAAGCGAGGTACAATATCACGCATAAGACACTTGAGAACAGTCTAGGCTGAGGCATGAGTGGCAGGAAAAGCTTCAAGCCAGTGAGTGAGTTGATCATGAACAACAAGGACAAATTTGTAGCCTTGAGCTGGTGGTAGCTGAATAAAATCAATTTGAAGTCTCTCAAAGGGCAGAGTGGCCCACTGGCGCCCCCCTGTGTGGGTTTTGGGGCGGCTGGAGGAGTTAAAGGACTGGCATGTTGGACAGGCTCTAGCTACTCGTGTGGCTTCCTGGACAACTCCAGGAGCAAACCAAACAGCATGAACAGCATCGACGATGGCATGTGATCCACAATGTCCCTTGTTATGAAGTTGTTGGCACAGGAGCCGCACAAATTGTTTAGGAGCGATGGGGCGTCCATCAGGAACACACCAGAGGCCATCACAAAGGGTGGCTTCATGTTTTTGTTTCCACTGTTCCACTTCAGTAGACGAGAGTAGAGCTGTATAATCAAAGGGAGAGGAAACCTGAAAAACAGGAGCATGAACAGAGAGCGGGACTGGCAAGGAAGCAGCCCACTTGGTGGTGGCATCTGCATACGATTTACCCTGGGCAATCGGATCTTTGGTGCCTTGGCGGGCAGAGCAACGTAGGGTGGCAAGCTGGGCTGGAAGATGGATGGCATCCAGTAGGGCAGAAACCCGTGAGGCATGAGCTATACGCTGGTTATTGGCTGTAAGGAAACCTCTTTGTTTCCACAGGGCACCTATAGCATGACACACTCCAAAGGCATATTTAGAATCTGTATAAATGTTAGCAGAACAGCCACGGGCATGAATACAGGCTTGTGTTAGAGCAATAAGTTCAGCTGCCTGAGCCCCCAAGTGGCCTGGGAGAGAAGAAGCCCATACCACAGCATGCAGGGTAACAACCTCAGCTCCTGTAACATGAAAATTATGCAGCACATAAGAAGAAACATCAGTAAACAACTCAAAGTCAGGATTTTGCAGTGGAACATCACTAAGGTCTGAGCGAGGGAGTTCCACATGTTGAATAACTTGCAAACAGTCATGGCACTCTAGAGTCTCATCTGTCTCTGGTAACAGAGTTGTTGCAGGATTAAGAACATTGCAGCGCTGTATAGTGAGATTTGAGGCAGTCAGGAGCTCAGCCTCATAATTTGCCATTCGTTGGTGGGTGAAGGCTTGGGTCTGACATCTAGGCAGAATGGCAGAGATCTCATGGGGCACATAGACAGTCAGTGGGTAGCCCATAACGAGGTCTTTGGATTTTTTTGCACGAGAAGGACGGTGGCAGCCAAAGCCCGCAGGCAGCCCACTGCTCCCTGAGCTACGGGATCAAGTTGCACAGAATAGTAAGCCACCAAACATGGATGGGGTCCTAGGCGTTGGGTTAGGACCCCTGATGCCACTCCCTGATGTTCATGGACAAACACAGAGAAAGGCTTCATATAGTCTGGCAAACCTAGGGCCAGGGCTGAGGATAGAACCTGCTTGATCTTGTGCAGCAGAGTGTGTAACTCCGGGGTTGGTAGAACATGTTCCGGTGCCTCCTTAGCTGTTAGGGCCACCAAGGGTTTGGTGAGCTCACCTAGGGCAGGGATCCAGGGACGGCAGAACCCAAGGGTTCCCAGGAGTGCTTGGACCTGCTTCTTGGACTGGGGCAAAGGTATTTTAAGAATAGCAGACTTACGTTCTTCTGATAGCTCTCGAGTTCCCAGTCCAATGATGTACCCCAGATACTGCACCTTGGTCTGCGCAAACTGCAGCTTGGAAGGAGAAGCCTTGTGCCCGCAGTCGGCCAGTTGTTTAAACAGGGCAACAGTATCCTTCACGCAGGAGTCTCGGTCTGGAGACGCTAGCAAGAGGTCATCCACATACTAGACCAGCTCTGACGTGCAGGGAAGTTGAATAGAGGCCAAGTCCTGGGCCAAAATTTGGGAAAACAGTCTCGGAGAACTGGAAAAACCTTGAGGCAGACGGTGCCAGGAGAAATGATGGGACCCCCAAGTAAAGGCAAACAGGTATTGGGAGTCCGGGTGCACTGGTATACTGAAAAAGGCAGCACAGAGATCAATTACTGAAAAGCAGGTAGCTGTACAAGGAATGCCCGTGATGATGGTAGCCAGATTTGGAATGACAGGGGTTAGGGATATAACATAGGCATTAATAGCCCTCAAGTCCTGTACAAATCTATGTGCTGGCTTTCCTTGACTGTCTGGCTTGGGTTCTTGATAGGCAGAATAGGTGTGTTGTATGGTGAAGTACAGGGAGCGAGAACTCCTTGGGCAAGATAAGCATCTATAAGTTTTTGTATGGGTTCAATAGCCTCAGAGGGTATACGATATTGCGGTATACATGAAGGAGGACCAGGCTTGGTGTGAATAATCACAGGTGTGGCGGATTTTAAAAGGCCAACATCTGTGGAAGACCATTCCCAGAGTTCTGCAGGGAGGTCCTGGAGTTCTGCAGCAAGAGAAACAGACTGTGCAGGTAATAACACTAGTGCCAAATTAGGAAGCTGAGAATTTGGAATGTCCAATTGTATTCCATCAGGATCACAACGAATAGTGGCTCTCAGTTTACAAAGCAGATCCCTTCCCGAGAGGTTTACCGGTGAATCCTCAGTGAGGACGAAAGCATGTTCACAAGAGAGATGACCCACAGAAACAATCACATCAGAGGAAACATCAGCAGAGAAGGGCTTTCCACCCACCCCTATAATGCTTTCAGTTCCAGCTACACGACAACCTAGATCCTGAGGTTTAGCAGTTAACAAAGAATGAGTAGTTCCAGTACCAAGCAAACAAGAATAAGTTTTACCATTAACTTCAAGATTTACAAAAGGTTCCCTCCCTCTGGGGTGTTGAATCGGGATTGTAACCACCTGTAACACATCATAAGAACTCAGAGATTTCCCGGCCCCCTCCCCGCCCCGTCATTGTGACGTAGCATACTCATCCAGTTCCTTGGTTTCCGGAAGCTGGGCGGCAGTGAGAGATGGTGGTGGAGGAGGAAACATCTGGGTTGGTGAATGCGCAGAGTTCGGTTTGGTATCTTTTGTTGGGGCCCATTGAAAATCAGGATTTTCCAGCTGTCTACGGAACCTGCAGCCTCATTTGAAATGACCTGGTTTTTTGCAGTAAAAACAGACTAGAGAGAGATTACTCACAGGCGGGTGAGAGGGTCCTGTCCGGTAGAATTTACGATCTCTTCCTCTGGGTTCATTTTGCTGCTGTACAGCCTGTAAAAAGCTAGCCAATAGTTTTAAGTCCTCCCTTCTTTCTTTCTTTTCTTTATCCAATTCCTTTCCTTTTCTTCCCTCAAAAACATAGGATGCAATGCCTCGAATTTCACTCATGCTTTTTCCACTCCATCCTGGACAAAACTTATGAGAATATGAGCGGATATCAGGGGCACACCAGTTAACAAATGCAGCAGGATTGAGCTGAACAAATCTCTGGGTCCCCTCGCAGAGGCGAACATAAAAAACATCAGGATTTTCATCAGATTTCTGTACTATAGCATGGAATTTATCCCAGCTAATGAGTTTACGAGCAGCCTCTTCAAGAGCCAAAAACAAAGTTTCTTTAGCCTGAGTAAATATTTCCCAAGCTCCCCCCTCAGCAGCTGAGCGGTTATCATTGTAATTATAATTTGGGTCTGTACGCCAGGGTGTTCTGCCAGGTTGCTCCTCCACCTTTGTACAATGATTAAGCACGTATGCTTTCTCATCGGGAGTTAGAAGAGCGTATAAGAGCTCATTTAAGTTTGTCCCTTTATAACTTAGTTATTAGGTTTTTACACAATGTGCACGTTTACTTTACCTTACTTCAAAAATAAAACAAAACTTTACAACACACAATGAGACATATACCATAGAACACAAAACACAAACCACAATTTGTTGCAACAATAAGTTCACTAAATCACCAGGGGAGAAGGGGTGGTGCTGCCTCCTTTGGTAAGGCGAGTGGTTACCTCCCCTGGCAACCCATGTTGTAACTGAGGGAGCTTGCAGAGAGCTGAAGACGGGGGCAGGGCTAGCTGACTTACTGTCTGAGTTGTAAGGAGGTGGTTTTGGAAGAGTGGCACTGTCAGGACAAACTCCGTCAGAGAGTTCAGCCCAGCAATACCAGTAATCCATCTGCCTAGGCGCCACTTCCTCTAATTGCATGCGCAAAAATTTTAACGTACAGTACTCAAAAGTTCCCCACTTCGGCCAAATTAACCTACCCTTATCATCCAGAAACCTTCCCCAGCTTTCGCTGAGTAACACAGCCTGCTTTCTAGTCATATCAGGCTGCACCGGGAGCTTCCCCCGCTCCCATGCCTGCAGGAGTTTTGCCAATGGCGAACCTGCTGGGATCTTACTCCCGCTGGTTCCCATCCCTACCCTGTTATGACACCGGTGTCCCTTGGTTTGTTATTTACCGGGGACGTCCTAATGACATTCCAAGACCCCAAGACTCACCTGCAGTCCCGCTCCTCGAGGAGGCTTATCAGATACTCACAAACGCTATCTATTCTTCACAAATTTGCAGCGTGGGGGAGGGCCCGAAGAGATGATAATCCGTCCTGTTGTGGGTGTTAAAACCCTGACCACTTTACAGCCGCACTCACCCCAAGGTTCAGGAAGGCGCCTCTCAGGGAGGACCCAAACTGTCCAAAGTACCGGCTTGAGACGATTCACTGGTCCGTGGGGTGGTGTTGGCAAGCAGAGGGTCCCGGCGAGTCGCCAAATCTGTTGAGAGAAAAGCTCGTTCTCTGCTCTGGTCAATGATGGAGCCGGACAACAGGAGGAAGAATCACAAGTTTATTGACACTCAGAGCTACTGAGTGCGGCCGGCCCCGAAGGACCGGTGCTAAAAGGGTTTTATACCCAGGTACAACAACTTAATTCAAGGAAATCTAAAAATGGTTAATATATTCAATGTAAACAAAATTAATACATTTATTAGTACCATATAGAGATAGTTTTCATACATATTCATATAAGATAGGAGAATTAGTATAGAAGCTCAAGCAGGCTCCTCAGAGCCTGGGAATGTAATAAACAGGAGAAATTGTTGATTAATAGGTGACCTCGAGACTGGTGCAGTTTCCCTAATCTTCTGCTTATAGACTGTTCAAGGATGAGAGGGGCTCTATACTTTTGTTAGTCAGGCTAGAGGTTAACATAATATTAAGGGAACAGTGCTAAGATGGAGTCACTTATGCTCACAAGTTTGTGGTCTCATACAAATCTCATAACACAGCCAAAACTAAGCAGGTCAAATTTGTGAATAATTTCAGGCTGACAATCTATATTTTTCAGCAAGTAAACTATTCATCCAAAAAAATTTCACCCACCTCTACTTTTATCTGTGGTTACATCTCCTCTTATTCGGAAAGTCATGAAAATAAATCCACATACCTTCAAAAAGGTATTCTTTAAACAAATATACCCACTAAAATATACAAACAGACCATGATAGCCTGACTCAAGCAATCAGTGATGCACTTCCCTTTACAGCTCATTGCAAAGTCTTTTAACTGCCTTGGTATTTTTACTAGCATACACAATTTTGTCCTTTTTGGTTAGTTGGCTTGTAGTTCAATAGGTTTTTTTCAAAATCAAATTCCTGTTACTCAAAGGTTGTTCTTCCCTGTGCTCTTTCTGTCCTGCTGTGTTTTTTAAA
Organism: Podocnemis expansa; assembly: GCA_007922195.1. Classification (NCBI taxonomy): domain Eukaryota; kingdom Metazoa; phylum Chordata; order Testudines; family Podocnemididae; genus Podocnemis; species Podocnemis expansa. Next base: position 2,146,345 of record ML682021.1, on the reverse strand, counting down.
ATAAACAAAATAAATAAATAAATAGATCCAGGAATGCATGGTATTTCCCTATCTTTTCCTATTCCTGTATCCCAATACTCTCCTTCTTGTTATACACTTCAATATTCTTGGTTGGTCTTAAAGGTCACTAATGCCATTGGGCCAGCAGGTCCTGGGCCTGCACCCAGCCAACCCAGGTCCTACCCTTGTGGTGATAAGGGGGACCCTTGGGCGCATGCCAGGTGCTCCAGCATGTAAGTCTGCTGCTCCATCAGGTAGAGCAGGGAGTCCATCTGGGCCTGCTCAGTCCTGTGGTGAGAGCGCCACTCCTCCCTCTGCTGCTCCCGCCAGGCTCAAAGATCTGCCTCGGTGGGCTCTGCAAGCTGGAGGTGGTCTTCCAGTATGTCCTCATGTGAAAGATGCCCCCTCCTCCTCCTGGTCAGGGCTGGGCACAACCTGGGAGAAGCCAGTCTCACAGGCACAGGATCTGCAGGAAAGAGGCAAAGAACATGAGTTTCTCCCATTAGGTAGTGCAGAGTGCAGGCTTACAGCAGCTGTTGTCCCATGCCCATCCCCCTGATTCCCACTCCCTTTCCTTTGGTATATGCTGCCATTCTCTGCTGCACAGGACGGGTACAGTGCCCAAGGTGGTGAGCCCCAGGCAGCTCTGCCTTGGGGGTCTCTCCTGAGGCCATGTGCCAATGGTGTTGGGTGCATGCTGTCTGGGCTTGGCGCTCCCACCTACAGTCCCCCACCCCATCTCCTGCCAGGCCTCCACCCTGCTCAGCTACAGGACTCCCCTGCCACATGGCCCCTGCCCCTGTACCCCTGTGGGAGGGCCTCTGTGCCCCCCCGCAGTACCCTGCCTGTCCCTGGGCCATGTCTCCCACAGTCTCAGTCTCACCCGACTGCCCCACCATGCCTGCAGGGCAGGAGCACTCACTGGCAAATGCACCAGGGATCTGGCACAATGTCCCCTTGCCAGGGTCTTCCTCGGTGGGGGAACCTACTCCTGTGTCCCGGGGTGTGACATCATGGCAGGGATGAGCTCCAAGGTGGCATTCTCCAGGGTGCTGGTCTCCTCCTGGTTGAGCACCACATCCTCATCCACCAAGCCTTCCTCCTGGACATCGTTAGGGAATGGGGGCTCACTGACATTGAGGGTTTGAGCTGGCTGGGTGTCAGCCTCCTGGCCCAGGAAGCTGTGGCGTTCCATGTAATAGGGGTATGTGCTGGTGGCTGCCCTCCCCCCCGAGTGCCTCATGACCTTCTGGGCCCTGTGGTACCCCTGCCAGAGATCCTTAATGTTCTTAATCTTCACCCAGACCTTCTGGGTGTCCGGGTGTAGCCATTCTCTGCCATGGCCTCAGGGATGCTACTGTACACCTCCCAGTTCTTCTCACTGCCCTGGAGCTGGGTGTGTATAGCCTTAGCCGCCAAATAGTGGGCCCAGGATAGGGCTTGCTTCCTGGCCTGCCTGCCTCTGCCTTCTGCCATGGTTGCACACAGTCTGCAGTCCTGGCTAGCTCTGGCTGTGGAGCAGCATGGGGTGGGTGTTGCAGTGCCCTGGGAGCGATCAAGGCAGGCACTTCCTGGTTGCTGGGGAGTGTGGTAGGTGGCCTGGAGGCCAATTAAGTCAACTTAAGCCAAATCCCAGGCTACATTGGTTTAAGGTGACTTAGTAAAGTTAATTTAATCATTAAATCAACTTTAAAACTGAAAGTTACAAAGTCAACTTTAGCAAACACTTAAGTCGACTTAATAAATTGTAAACGTGGTCTGGGTTTTGCTTAAGTTGACTTAAGGGGGTTTAAGTCAACTTAAGCCCGTAGTGTAGCCATAGCCAATGGTTTTGACTTTCTACACATCAATTTGTTGAATCTTTGTAAAGGTCTATTTTTATGTCTGGATCAGCAGCTGTGATTAGGTCTTCTTCTCCAATGAAAATTCACAGGCATCACCCCACTTTTGCCAGTGGGTTCTCTATTATCTCCTTTGTCTCTTGTGGTTGGAATGATTTATTGTGTGTGTTCTCTCACATATGGACAGATGCCACACTGCTCTATGAAGTGCCACAACTAACACTAATTCATGATCCACTAATGAGTAATCTGACTTGGTTTCTGTTGAAATATCTCTGTGGCTTATTTCCATAGGTATTAACTTTTCTCAATGGAACAATCATACCAGTTCTTCCCTTTTCTGGATGCACTGAACACATTGGAAAGCTCTCAGATATTCTTCCTTCGTCCTCCTGTTTTTTACAATGATGCACGTACTCCTTAAAGCAATAGCAGTCTTGCATCTTTTTCAGTGAGCACTTGTTGCTTTAGGAGCCTCTACCGTACCTGATCCCACCCCTGCTTTTGACATAAGAAAATTCACCCGCCCAAGGTAGGCACTATACTGGCTCCCATGAAAAAGTCAGTATTTACGAAACATCACTTACCGCACTGTGGTATCTGAGCTACAAGATTAAAGATTTTCACTATACTCAGAAGAGGAATAAACTATCTGATTTCTATTGCTGAATATACTGTTGAATCTGTACTAAAGTAATAGAAAGGAGTAAGCCAGAACCTAAAAACCAGATTTGCTGTTATAGTGTGACCTGTTCCCATGACTTATACTTCCCCGCATTTATTTTCCCCCCATTCTGTAGTTTCCCTCATCTTCAAAGTGTCTGCCAAAGTAGGATTTTCTCCCATAAAAGCTCATGCACTAAATAAATTTGTTAGTCTTTAAGTGCCACAGGATTCCTTGTTTGTTTTACTCTCTCTCTCTTTTTAAACAGGAGTTTTTGTAAATTTACATTAAGAAGGTAGAACAAAGTAAATTCCAGAGCTTTGAATTTTACAACTCACATTATTTAACTGTTATTTAAACATCCCCAGATTTGGCCTGAGGGATTGGGGAGGTTTTTGTAGCTATTTTGCCTTTGATAATCAAAGAACATTGCTAAAACTCTTCAAAATGAAATGATGAATGATACTTGCTTATTCCATCATGCAAGATTGATGGGCAATTGGTCACTAATCCATTATTTCATTTTAGTATGTGTATTTATTTTTAAGTGGAGGCAGCTGTGCTGGTGTTGGTTACAACATGCTCCAACTTCAGGGAGTCACTGATAATCTTTGCATAAACAGGGCCAAACTATTAAGATATCTAATTAGAAATTCAGTCTGAGCTAAGTCCCTTTGGAGAGAAAATGGATTTTGAGCAGGAAAGCTACAGCCGTTACCTCAGTCTCAAAAATGAATAAGAAACAAGGAAATAAATCATTCCTGAAATGTTTACAGGAATGATTCTAATCTAGAAAATGTAACCTCTAGATTTGCTCTCTAATCCTGAGGACCAAAAAACAGAAGTTTTTTTAAAATAATAATGTATGCTAATTCCAAATACACAGAGGATATTGGATATCTAATTATTTCTGAGAGACAAAGAGCTAGGAGACTGGTAATATAATATTTATTCCAATACACTGAGTGCATTTTTTCTAAGGCGTGTCTGCAGCACAGTATCTGATTTCATTTCACTTTCTTGATTCATGATTACATGGTATTTGCTTTACTTTCTAACAGGTCCATGACAACAATTCTTCATTTTATCATGAATTTAAAAAGTTTCAGCACATACAAAAGGGTGAAGTAAGAACACTGAAAATGTGACAATACCATAGCTGTGAAGAAAGCTAGATATTGTAGCAGAAATGACGATGCCTACCATAGCTAGACTTTCATAATTGTTTCAACTGTAACTCCCTGCTTTCATTCAATGTTACCTTTCAAAAACTTTTGCTTTCAAGGGTGACTTTTTCAGGCCTGGTCTCTCACCATAGGTACTATTACACGGAAAGGCTCAGCATGATCAGTGAAGCTGATTTTCTTAAAGGAGAAAGTGAAAATCTTTCTAGTGATCTTTTCTGAACAGTATGGGTAAAAGAAAGTAGACATCAGTGAAGCTATACTGATTTACAGTTTTCCAAAGGACAAGCAAAAAGATAGTGTAGGTCAATTAAAAAACAGTTGTTTCCAAACTTGTGAGTTCCTTCAAATTTGAATAAAGTAAACAAGACAATAAAAGGAAACTAAAGAGTCTTTTAAGTCTGAGATTTTATACCTCCAAGAATGCTAATATGGCACATTTAAAAGGAAAAGTGGACTATGGCTTCTAAAGACTAATGTTATGAGAACAATAAATACTATCCCCTATCTCATTATGCTTCTATTTATAAATGAGACATATTCAATATTCCAGTTTAAAATTCTCCTTAATTTTAAAAAGTGTCCAGGAATTTTCCTCCAACTATCTCACTGTGACTTCTGTTGGTGAAATAATCTTCTCCATTACCAATCCAGCCATTCAAATAACTTCACTGTTATCTTTCTGTCTTGTGCACCATTGATCTATTTTCAAATCTTATTTGGAAAAACTTCTTTCTCCTTAGTCTATGTACTTTATAAATCCACTATTATTGCATTTCATCTTTTACCGATAAATCTGCAATTTTTTATTTAATCCTACAGTATTTCATAACATACTGCCTGAACCTACTGCTCCTTATGATATAAGCACTTTCTGTTGAGGTCAATACAATTATTAATATAAGTACTACAGGAGAACAGTATGCCATAGCCTGTGTGAAAGACACTACAAAAACTAAAGCTGTATTATTTAAACCGATCCCTCCAATAACATCACTGCCATCCTTAGGTGCAAGGTCAAGTGTCCACTTTTCCTTTTATAAGCAATTTTTGGCTGTTCTTTCTTTTAGGTTAAACTCCAACCCCATCCTCAACAAAGCATACATAACTACTTCAACCCATCCCCATTCTCAACAAAACATACTTTACCACCCCATACTAACACAACATAAACCTCAATCTAAAATTTCCCAGAAACTTTGTCTGCCTATGTGATTTCTACTGCAACCTTCTCTCACTCTGTCTCTCTATTTCCATTTCCTTGGAGACCCACTCTCAGCTCCTTGAGATGCTGAGTTAACAAACTGCACATGCCACAAATAGTTAAGAGAACTGCAGCACCATCAGATAGTACTCTAACACTTGGGCTTTGTCTACACACAAAAGTTTCAATGATATATCTACCTCATTCTAAAGACTCTCTTATGAATGGCTGTCCATACACAATCCTCAGAGTTTATCATCAGTTTTTAAACTAACTGAATTAAAATCAGTATAACTTGTGTAGCTAGACTGGGCCTTCATGACAGGATGGGTTAGTGCAAGAATGCTATTTTATAAAACATTCCCAAAACACCTAAAAGGTAGCAAAATCCTTTTTCATTGAAGTCACTCAATTGAACTGGCACCACTGCATCTTCAGCTACCACTTTCAGCGAGACTCGGTACTTAAGGAGCAAGACAGTGGTCCTCTGGATGGAGATGGACTAGAAGTAATGATAGTCTGGGTTATAGTCCAAGCTCTGATTTTGGGTTCATCTTTTAACACCTTTGTGTTTCAGTTACCCATTGAATAAACCAGAAATAATGCTAATCATCCTTGAAAAAGGCTCAGAAATCTGTGAGTGAAAAACACTATGATGATGATCATTGTATAAAATTACTGCTTTAGAAGCTAGACAACTGCTTCTTTCCAGTGCTATGATACCAGAGCCAGCTCAAGGGGATGTGGTGCCCCAAGCCAAATTTTAATTTGGCATCCACCCTTCTCATTCATGGAGGTTGAAAATGGTCTTCCAAAATGCATAAATATCCAGTATCTGCCTGCAGAGGGATTTAAAGTGCACTCTGCCTACATGACTTAAGCTGCAGTTTGACTAACAGTGCCTGAGCTGCCAGGAAAGAGGTGGGAGCCAGCTTGATCTTCAGGGGGGCTAGGTGCACCTAAGAACTGTCACCTGAAGCCATGTCTGTCTCTTGCCTCACAGTAGAGCCAGCCCTGTATGATACATGCATTCGTCTCAGAAAAAGTTTAACAAGCTTCATGGTTCTAAAGCCATTTTGAACAAGAAAATGGAATCAATTAATGAATCAGCAGGTGACTGGTGTTTCCTCAAAAATATATGTATACTTGTAGATTTAGCTGCTAGCATGTTTACTAGATTAAGTTTTGTGATCATTTCCAGTATTGTTAGTTTATATTCAAAGCCTTCCCCATTGAAATCTCATCAAACCTCCCATAATATATCTTTTTGTTTAGTTGGTATACAGAGTAAATCCATATTATTAAGAAGCCACATTTTCTCAACACCCAGATGCTTAATATGCTAGAGTTGTGAAGATTATATGTATATTCCCACAAATCAACTACAGGCTGGGGAGTGATCAGCTAAATAGCAGCACTGGAGAAAAGGACCTGGGAGTCATGGTGGATGGGAAGCTGGATATGAGTCAGCAGTGTGCTCTTGCTGCCAAAAAGGCCAATGGCATACTGGGCTGCATCAGAAGAAGTGTTACCAGCAGATCGAGGGATGTGATCATTCCCCTCTATTCTGCACTAGTGAGGCCACATCTGGAATACTGTGTCCAGTTTTGGGCTCCCCACTACAAAAAGGACATGGACAAATTAGAGAGAGTCCAGAGGAGGGCAACCAAAATGATCAAAGGGCTGGAGCACAAGCCCTATGAAGAAAGACTGAAGGAACTAGGCTTATTTAGCCTGCAGAAGAGAAGACTGAGGGGGGATTTGATAGCAACCTTCAACTACTTGAAGGGTTGCTCCAAGGAGGAGGGAGCTCGACTGTTCTCGGTAGTAACAGAGGGCAGAACGAGAAGCAATGGCTTCAAGTTACAGCTGGGGCGGTCCAGGCTGGATATTAGGAAAAACTTCCTTACTAGGCGAGTGGTGAAGCATTGGAATAAGTTGCCTAGGGAGGTGGTGGAATCTCCATCTCTGGAGGTGTTCAAGTCCCAGCTGGACAAAACCCTGACTAGGATGATCTAATTGGAGTGGTCCTGCTTTTTTTGGCAGGGGGTTGGACTAGATGACCTCGTGGGGTCCCTTCCAACCCTATGATTCTATGATTCTATGATATCTAGTCCTCAAAAGACCAAAGGAGTGCATATGTTCACTGACAAAATCTGTACTACTGCCTTCACAGAAATCTTGGATAATATGAGAAGTGATTAAATAAAATTTTGTTAAAAAAGAAGACAAAAAAAAGGGGGCCTTAATTGCTTTGCGTAATGTACACAAGGCTACATGGTTCAAAAAGCTAATCAAAAACACAACCATTTAGAGCTCCCTTCTGGCTGTAAACTTCCCTATGCCCCAGAAATACTTAAGAGTTTCAGCTCCCTTTATATTGCTGAAAGTGTAAAAGGCAGTACAATGGGTGAGTTGCTCTAAAAGCACACAATTATGTATACGGAGGTATGTATGCAATTATTCACCTAATTTATATGCAGTTATGATTATACAGAAATTGAACATGCAGAAAGCTAGTTGGATACTTAATTGGATATTTTGCATGCACTTACCCAATTCTGTTTAGGCTGTCATGGTAACTGTACATGCAAATTGGAAGATCAGTTGAACATCTCCTCAGTGTTTTTCCCCAGTCTTATAAAACTGTCTACAGCCTCATGCACATTCACAAGTACAACCTCTGGTATTTTTAAGGAGTATCCCATGGTGTCATAATTGTTTCAGATTCCTTTAAAATCCATGGCATTCTCTTACAAGGAACTCTTTTTTCCACGTTTCTTTTTTGTGGGGAGGGGAGGAATAAAGGGAGGGAGATTCATAGAATATTGAACTTTCAGCAAATTCTAAAACTACAAAACAAAGGTTGGTTTTGCACTGATTTTTTTTCCATTCACTGTTTTTTTAATCAGGGCTCTGGACAAGTACCCCAGAAAGGAGACATATGATACAACAGTTGCAAATAAACATGACAAAGGTGAGATACAGCTGGTTTTTCAGTATTTTAAGTCAATTTGGGCAGTATATAATGCTTATTGTTCCCTTTGAGTCATGAAAGTATATCTAACTCTCAACATGACAGAGCACTGAATAAGCTGAGAAGAAAGAGAAAAGGTAAAACAAAATGACATCTGAAGACAAGTTGACAGAAAAATGTCACTGCCTCATAAGCGAGTTCCGAGAAGATCCAATCTAGAAGAAAATGCTGAAAGAAACTATCAAAATAAATGAAGTGGTGGACTATAAATTTAAAGTAGCAATGAGATGATGAATCAAAAGATACTGGAGAATTTATTATGATTAACAAATTAAGAGACAGGAAGACCACACCTTTTGCCTTCAACGTGAGAATGCTAAGAAAGATTTTAAAAATGGAGAAAGTTTTTATGGCAATGTGATGACCGTGGGATTCAAATTCAAAGTAATAACATATGAAAATTTTGGATCTTAAGAACACAATGAACCATTCAAAAAGAATTATTTTATTACTGCTCTGAGAAAACCTGCAAGACATTTAACAAGTTTTATAAAAGAAACCAACATACAAGCATTGATTAAATCTATTGCTGCAATCTACATTGTTTTTCATCAATATACTCCACAGATTAAACAATTCTCTATCTATCTATAAAGAAACATAGTAAGATAATGTTCTTTTAAAACCTTATAGTCTAACTCTTGAAAGTGAAATCATAATCCAGCTTTTAAAAATAATCATTTCAAACTGCAGGAATATAGCTTGGAAACTGTTAACTAGCAATATTTTCATCGCAAAGGGAAAACACTTAATTTTTGTTTTGGTAGATATCTAGTTCAATGTGAATATTCTCTAAACAAACAGTCCGGAAAACAGCAGCCTGAGGAACCCTAATACTTATTTTTTAGGCACCAAAGAGTTTTAATTTTTCATACCTACACATCTTTTGCTGTCTAAAATTAAGACATTCATTAATTAGCACAGAAGATAACCAAATATCTCCACCTAAATCCAATATCAATATCTCAAAGGTTATGTCCATATGTCTCTTTTATTTCAAAATAACACTGGTTATTTTGAAATAAAAGAGATTAGGTCCACACGACATATTCTTATTTCGAAATGACAGGCTCTGTCATTTCAAAATAAGAGCCGTCATTTCAAAATAGCTTAAACCTCCTTTAAAGTGAAACGGCTGTTATTTCAAAATGGTTATTTCGAAATAACGCCATTCGTATATGTTATTTTGAAAAAACCATTATTTCGAAATAACACTTTTGCCCTTCTCCTTCCCAGGGTGCCTTCCTTTTAGCATATATTGGGTGGGGGCATGGCCCAGGGAGGGGGCCACGTTGCCACACCTCCCATGGTGCCCCTCTCCTAAAGCAAAATAACAAGTCCTGAATTTGGACATGCTATTTCGCTTCGAGCTTTTCCCTCAATTCAAATTAAGTTATTTTGAAATAAGGACTTTATTTCGAAATAACCCATTTCGAAATAACTTATTTCAAAATAACGATGTACGTGTGGACATAGCCGAAGATCTTCAACAGAAACAATCAAATTGAACTCTGAAGGCCAACTACCCTGCTTTGAGGTTGTTCCTATTCATCACTGGCTCAGAGGGGCAAGTCACTACTTTTGGTTTAAGAAATTAGATATCTAGATTAGAAACCAATACTTTTATATTTTTTAATACATCTCACATCCCACAACACTTTCTGAATTATAAATTTTGATGGCTATGTATGCAAAGATCAGAGGTCTAATACTCATCAAAAGGGGACACAAGCAGTGTCTCTTTGCTTGTTCGTAAAGTTCCAGTGACCAGATCCTCAATCTGTACAAATAGGAAATTGTCTGTAATTATCTGAAAAATTCCTTGCCAGTAATAATGTCCACAGGTCCATTATAATGGGTTCCTCAGCCGGGGCTGTAACTAGGGTGGGGTGAGTGGGGCAAAGCCCCAGGTGCCGAATTTTAAAGGGTACCAGATGGACCCCTACACCTGGCCCCAAAGAGGAATGTGCCTTTGCCAAAGGCACATTCCTTCAGGAGCAAGACTGGGGCTGGGGCTAGGGCTGGGGGAGGTAATCCCCTGCCCTGACCCTGAGCTGCGCTCACCGGGGAAAGACACCCCCACCTGGCCCTGGCTGCACTTGCCAGGCGGCAGGGAAGTTACCCCCATCCGTCCAGACCTGGCCACCATTGCCCAGTGGCAGGGCAGAAACTCCCCTGCCTGGCCCTGGCCATGCTTGCCAGGCAGCAGGAAAAGGCGCCTGCCCAGCCAGGAGGCTGGGGCCAGATCGGGACATATCTTCAGGGCTGCTTGCCCCACGTGCCAGACATCCTAGTTATGGCCCTGTCCTCAGCCTGCTTGAGGACAGACTCAAGCCTGTCAGTCACTGGTAGCAGAGAAATGCCTTAGCTTCTGCAGGGCCATCATTAGGGATGGCCAATGAGGCAAACTGCCCTGGGCCCCACACTTTGGTGGGCCCTGAACTTTGCCTGAATTTTGGCTATAGGAGAGTGGGGGGCAGAGCTGGGCCCCATACTTTGGGATTCAGCAGCATTTCATTGGTGGGGGGTGGAGCTTGGGCTCAGGGGGATGGCGCGAGGCCAGAGAGTGGTATGAGGCCCAGGATTGGGGTTCGGAGGATGGAGCATGGGCCTCACACAGGCTGATTCACCCTAGGGCCTGCCCATCCCCGGAGTTGGCCCTAACCTCCTACAGTTATCTAAAGATAATTCCCCCCAATTAAAATAATTTGGTTCTAAAGTGTTAAATTACAGAATTCTGTTAAATATACTTTGAGGCAAAACCACAACAATTTCTTCTGCTGTAGAGGAAGTGAAATTCTTCTTAATGGAAACAAACCCAAATCTCTGGATGTCAATTTCCTTCTCTGTTATTGATGACCCATAGGGTTCAGCAACTTTGCCGACTCCTGTGCCAGTCCTTCCTCCCTGACCCTCAGCTGGTGCTGGTGACCCCCCTCTGCTGAAAAAATGTGGCTGCTGTCTGAAAATTCAGCAGCCGTCATGCCTGGAGTGGGAGCGCTTCCCAGGCATGCCATGCAAAGAAGTCACTCAGAATGGCTCATCTTGGCAGTGTACCTGGGGATGGGGTCCCCAAGCATGCCAGGAGAATAAGTGGATCCTTTTAGGCATTCCCAGGCATGCTGCAGAAAGAAGCTGCCCGAAGTGGCTTCTTTGGGAAACATCACACTACAGAGAGGAGCCACTCTGGGCCAGCTTTTTTCTGTGTCACATGGAGGCATAAGCATGGGAAGGCCCCCTGTGTCCCAGCTGCACCTAAAGGAAGCTGCCCAGAGTGGCTTTTGGTGCCAGGGGTGGCATTTTCTGTCATATTAAAGAGGGAGGGTGCCATGTGCTACGCTGAATGGGCTCAGGTACCACTATTGGCACATGTGCCAGGGGTTGCCTACCCCTGTATATAACCTGCCTCTGTGGACCCTATTACTCAAAGAAAGGACATTTTTAGCTAAGCAGAGGTGGGGGTTTATTTGTTTGATTTTGTTTGGGTTTTTTGTTGTTGTTGTTGTTTTTGGTTTTGTTTTTTTTTTTAATTCCCCAGTGTATTAAAGTCCACAGATTCATCACAGCAGGATTTTCATGGCAGTGCATCTCCAAGGTAGGAAACAGAATAATCATTTAAATATGGTAACCCAAAATGAGGCATATGATTTATCGTCTATCTTTCCCTGGGCACTCAGGTGTAGAAAATACTTCTGCCAAAATCAAAATTGGATTAGCTAAAGATAACATAAGTTTTATATAGAATTAAGTTAACTTACGTATTGATGGCCTTGAAATGTGTGAGCAGATATCAATACAGAAAAGACATAACTGTCAGTGCTCCTAATGCTTTGATGCTTAACAGAAGGAATGTTATTTGTCAAATTTACTTATGGGAATGAATGCTACAATAGTTGTGAAGACAATTTATCTGAACTAACAGTTCAACCCCGGAACTCAAAGATAGCTTGCATCTTCAAAAACTCAACTGAACGGGTATCATAACTATTGGAAGATTCACTTTAATAGACAGGAAATATACTTGTTTCTGGGGTTCTATCTGCATAAGTTCTGTAAGAAGTAGACTGGAGATTCCAAGGTCATACCATATGACCTTGTTAGACTGAAATACGAGTTGTTACTCTTAGGAAATATTTAACACTGGAATTTTCTAGGACACTCCTATACACCAACATTAAGACCATCCTGGAGAAACTCAAAGTTCAGTTTCACTTGCTTCATAATGACTAAGCATCAGCCATAATTCTATTTATTTACTTCTATTTACAGTCCCTGACATTTCATCCAAATATCCATTTGAATCTGTCTGGTCCTGAATGAAGGACTGGCCTTTTTTTTTTTTTTTTGGCAATAGCAGACTCCCTCTGTGCAGCATTGTAGAGGACCCGTGCCTCCGGCTGGTCAGGACAGCGCCTCCTGTCGGTGGCACAGGGGACTTAACCAGCAGGTGTCCCTCTGGATAGCCAGAACTTGGGTTCTAGCACGGCCTCTTAACTGTTCGTGTACACTCAGAAGTCTATAGCCCTGGGTCCCAGGTGGGGTGGGCAAGTACCAAGTCTATAGCACCGGCCCCCAGGCGGGGCAGGCAAGTACCAAGTCTATCAATAGCTCAGGTGGTCAGGGATGATTCAGGGTCTCCATTAGCCAGAAAAGGGGTTTGAGGAGGGAGATGCAGGTCCACCCGCTCCACTGCATCTCAGCCCAGGGCTCTCGGCTGTGGAAGTGTGGCCCCCCACTGGGTCAGTGGGGCTCTCTCCGAAACATGTAGCCCTGGGACATGGTCCACCATCCTGCCCTCCCTGGGCTACTTCCTCCAACCCCAACCCTTCCCCAGCCCTGAGTACCTAACACCAGCAGGGGTAGCCATCCTCAGGGTCTCCCTTGTAGAAGGCCTTTGGGATCCTGGCGAACCCCTCTGTGTCCATGGGCGGCAGGTCAGGGTACTCTGCAGGCTCCCCCATGAGGGGCAACTCCTCCAGGTTCTGGGCCCCATACGCGGCTAGCGTATCTTCCTCAGCTGAGGGTAGCTCCTCTAGCTCACAGGGCCCAGAGGCTGCTGGCGTCTCTTGCTCCGCAGAGGGTAGCACCTCTAGGTTGCAGGAATGGTAGGTCACAGGGTCTTCAGCTTCCCCAGGCATGAAGGCTGCTTCAGGGTTCAGCGGCCTTTTGAGTGCTCACCCCAGTCAGCCGCCTCAGGGTTCCCCTCCCAGTCACTTGGCCCTAGGAGGCTGGGTGGGCCGTAGAGCTGGGTGCCCTGAGAGGCAGGGGCCAGCTGGCGGGGCTGGGGCTGGAGCTGGGGCTGGGGCTCACCTCTTCTGGCTTGCTCCCTCCGGGCAGGCTCATCCTTCCCCTTTGGCTGCTCAGCCCGAAATGAGCTTCCAGCCTGGGCTTTTATACCGCCCCTTCCTGCCCTGGCCATGCCCCTCTGCTTCCGGTGGCTAGGAGTTGCAGCCCCCCCCCCCCCCCGGCCGGCCAGAGAGGGCGTTTGGGGCATTCCTCCAGCTCTAGCTCTGAGGGAGGCCACAGTGCCTGGTTACAACCATCAATAGGTCTCAATGCTAGGCTAATAAGGTCTGAAAACCATAGCTTCTTCAGTCAGAAAGACAATCAGCAGCACTGCTGCTTTCTCCTGTTTATCTATAGTCTTAAGGAGCAGTGGAAGAGGTGGGAAAAGCATAAAGCAGAAAAATTGCTCAGATTTGAGAGGGGTCAGAGACTATAAAGCATTTTACTGGTATTTCCAGGTACAACAAAGCCATTTGCCAGTCCATTCAATTGACAAAGCGAGCGAAGATGCTTCTGTGTGCAGATTCCACTCTGCTTATTCTGACTTCTGCTACGTAATCTCGGAACTCATCTTCCTCTTGATGAACAGTCCTTATAGAGATAGGAAATTCTGCTCTGCCCAGGAGTTTTATCAATCAAAAAAATAGATTTTAGAGTTATTGTAGGTAGTTCTCTGAAAATGTCTGCTCTGCATTAGCAGTTAAAAAAAATCCCTAACAGAATGTTGGGGTTCATTCAGAAGTAGAAAAGATAACAAGACAGACAATAGCATATTGTCTCATTATAAATCCACGGTATGCCCACACATTGATTGCTGAGTACAGATTCCCCCAATCTCAAAAACAGATATGTTGGAATTGGAGAAGGTAAAGATAAGGGCAACTAAAATTATTAGGGGTATAGAAAAGCTTCCTTTAGAGGAGAAATTAATGAGATAGGGCCTTGCAGCTTGGAAAAAAGATGACTAAGGGGGACTATGATAGAAGCAGGGGCAGTGCTGGGTCAGGACGGGACCCAGGGCACGGGCCCAGTCCCCGCCCCCAGCCAGCAGGCCCTGCATCCTGGCCAGGGATAGGGCTGGGGAGGGGCCGCGCCACCACGGGTGGGTAGGCCGCGGCGGGTCCGCACCTGTGCCACAGCGGCCGTGGCCATGCCCCTGATCCCCAGCTGGGGACGGCGCCACCATGGCCGTGGGCAGCCTGCCGGGCCCCGGATGGTGATCTGGGGCCTGGCTGCCGGCAGCTGCAGCAGCCCCGTCCCCGGTCGGGGATTGGGCCTGGCCGCCTGCAGGTGTGGGGCCTGGCTGCCTGCAGCCGCTTCTGGCCTGGCCTGGCCGCGGCCTAGCCGCCTGCAGCAGCGTGGCCCCCCTGGCCCTATCCCTGGCCAGGGGGTGGGGCCTGCTGAGTGGCCAGCCAGGCCCCATATCCCCGGCCGGGTACGGGGCCACTGAGGCAGCGGCCGGCCAGGGATCAGGCCCTGGATCCCCGGCCCAATTGGGCTGGAGATCTGGGGGACTGGCGTTGGGACCCAGGGCACATGCCCCAGCATGCCCAACACCAGCAACGCCCCTGGATAGAGGTGTATAAAATCATGAAAGGGTGGAGAAAATAAATAAGGAAGTTTTATTTGCTCCTAATAACACAAAACACAAAAATAAAGGGGTCATCAAAGGAAATTAATGGGCTGCAAGTTTAAAACAAAAGAGAGTGTTTTTTTCACATAATGCACAGTAGAATTCCTTGTCAGAGATAATGTGAAAGCCAACACTATAATGGGGTTCAAGAAAAAGCTAAATATGTTCACAGAAGATAGGTCCATCAACGGTCATTACCCAGGATAGGCGGAGATTGCTGTTTGTGAGAGGCTGGGCGTGGCTAAGGGGATGAATCACTTGATGATTACCTGTTCTAGTCATTCCCTCTGAAGCATTGACAACTCTCAGAAGAAAACGTACTGAGCTATATGGATCATCAGTCTCATTCAGGATGGCTGTTTTATGAAATGAGTCACAAGTGAGAAAAAGACACAAGCAGTACTGGAATAGGTTGGAAAAGACAGGGGAAAAGGAATATCTGCTGCTACAGATGCCATCAAACACCTGCACATCAAATTACCAATCAAAATTAAACAGTAGATCCTATAACATTTAGACCAATTTGCCGATTAATGTAAATTTTCTATATAAACAGATTTTAATAAATGTTTGATTAATAGATAATGATAACATTGAGTGGAGGAACAAACAAAGAATCCTGTAGCATTTAAAAATTAACAAATTGATTTATTGCATGACTTTTTGTGGGAGAAAAAAATTGCACTTCAAACATTTTGAAGATCGTGGAACTTACATAATAGGAGGAAATAAATGCAGGGAAGTGTAAGTCATGGGAGCAGGTCATACTGGAACAGCAAACTGAGGCACTTCAAGGTTTAAACCCTGAGGAACAGAATATTGAGTAAGATGAGGTCAAATCACCTGTTGTAATGAAAAAAAAAAATCCAAAGTCCCTGTAAGGCCCTGATGTAACACAGTCAAATTTGCAAATAAATGTGAGCTCTGCAGCTTGTCTTTGAAGCCTTGATCTGGTATTCATCTATATGAGCACTGCAATTAGTAAATCACCAATAAAGTGATCAGGAAGATTGAAATGTTCACCCACTGGTTTAAGAATGTTGTGATTTCTGATGTCAGATTTGTGCCCTTTTATTCTTTTGTGCAGAAACTGTCCTGTTTGTCCAATATATAAAGTGTAGGGGCACTTCTGGCAGATGATGGCATAAATTGCAATGGTGGATGACCAGGTGAATGAGCTTTTGATGGAGTAACAGGTTTTATTATGCCCTGTATTAATGTCTTTTGTGCAGATAAGTGGGAAAAGTTGGCAGTGTTTTGTTTTGTTTTGTTTTGTTTTTGCAGGGACATGTACCTTCTTTGATGGTTCTGTTGTTAGGTCTGTAGTTGCTGGTGAGCATCTGCTTAAGGTTGGGGGGCTGTCTATAAGTCAGGAGAGGTCTGTATCCCAAGACTTGAGAGAGCAAGGAATCATCTTGTAGAATAGGCTGTGGATCCTTGATGTTGTGCTCTAGACAGAGATCTGAGTTGGGGGTTGTAGATGATGCCTAGCGGTGTTCTGTTGTTTTCTTTCTTGGGCTTCTCCTGTAGTAGTTGATTTTGGGGTACCCGCTTGGGTCTGTCCATCTGTTTCTGCACTTCTGCAGGTGGGTACTGTAATTTTTAGAATGCTTGATATAGATCCTGAAGGTATCTATCTCTATCTGAAGGATCAAAGCAGATGCAGTTATATCTTAAGGCTTGGCTGTAGACAATGGATCATGTGGTGTGTTTTGGATGAAAGCTTGAGGGATGTAGATAACTATATTGATCAGTAGGTTTTTGGTATGGGTGGTGCTTATGTGTTCATCACTAATTGTACTGCAATGCACAGAAAGTGAATTTCCTGTGTGGAGTATTCCAGGCTAAATGTAATTGTGGAGTAGAAATTGTTGAAATCTCTGTGGAAATCTCAAAGGGCATCCCTTCATGGGTCCAGACGATGAAGATGTCATCAATATAGCATAAGTAGAGGAGACATGCTTTGGGATGTGATATGCAGAAACGTTCTAAATCGGTAATTAAAATGTTGGTATATTGTGGGTCCATGTGGGAACTCATAGTGGTGCTGCTGACTTGATGGTATAAATTATCCTCAAATCTGATATAGTTGTGGGTGAGTACAAAGTCACAAAGTTCAGCCACGAGGTTTCTGATCACTCCATTGATGAGTTACCTTTTGCTGTGCTCAGACAGATGAATACCAGATTACGGTTTTAAAGAGAAGCTGCAGAGCTCGAATTTATTTGCAAATTTGACTGTATTGCTTCAGGGATTAATAGGGACTTTGGATTTTTTTTTTCTCATTACAACAGGTGATTTGACCTCATCTTCCCCTGTATTCAGTTCCCCAGTGTTTGAATCTTAACAACTGCTTTGATTTGCTGTTACAGTGTGACCTGATCCCATGACTTACACTCCCCTGCATTTTTTCCTCCCATTCTGTAAGTTCCCCATCTTCAGAGTCTGACGAAGAGTGATTTCCTCCCACGAAAGCTTATGCAATAAATCCATTTGTTAGACTTTAAGTGCCACAGGTCTCCTTGTTTGTTTTACTGATCAAGACTAACATGGCTGCCTCTTTGGAACTTGGCATTGTGGAAAGAAAGAAATATTTTTCCTCATTGAAACTGATAAAAGTCATTTCCTGTCTTCCCAAAACATCTGTAATATAGCTAGAAAGAAATTACTTTGCTATTACAAAAAATTCTTCTTTCTAAATGAAAAACCTTTAGCTCATCTAGGCTTTTTTGGTCTAGGTCAGAAAACATTAGAACACTTTCATCCTGAAATACTCTTTGTTTGTCTTTCTTGCTTTTTACACAGGATATACACAGGATAGCTAAACCAAACACTGTCAATTGTATCAGCTATCAGATTACATATTGGAGCTTCCCAGCTTGGTGCTTATATGAAAAACACCTGGCCTTGATGGTAAGTAACCTTTTTTCAACACTAACTGGAAACTCAAATTTTTATTAGAAATTTGTGTAGGAGGCAAACAAAATCAAATCTATCAACTTCATTCTTCAAACCAAATATATAAAGTCAGGATTTATCTTCCAAGAGTTCTAACCTTTGATACAAAATTACCATGTCTTCAAACAGGATTTATGTTAAAAGTCTCTCAAATACAAAACCACTGTTAGTGGCTTATAAAGTGGAAGTGTCAAATTTCAGACACAAAACTCACACTTAATTATATGAATTTTCAAAATACCAGATTATTTGGGCTGGAGGGTAACATGAAAAGTGACTGCAATGAAAGAAGTCAGGAGAAATGTAACATTATATAACAGCTCACTGCCCTTCTTTGGAATTGGCCTTAAGAATAGAGAAACAATCTTCTGTCTTCAGTAATACAACAAACACACAAACAGACTAAAATTCTATATTCACCCAAATACTCTTCTTTCTAAATTAAATGTTTTTATTGTTTAAAGTGGGGAAAACATAACAACTGCTATTACAAAGTACATATGACAAGCCATAGTTATATCAAAATAAATGTATATATCATGTATATATTTTATATATCAAGAAAATGTAGACAAGCAACCTAAGCTAAGAAAAGAACCAAGTCATAGCAGATGGGAGAAAAATTACATACTGAAAGCATGAGACTGAAGAAACACCATGTAAAGCCAGGCCATTATCACACAGCAGATACACTAACTATCCCCAGCACTGTAGAGTGCCAGCACACCATGCTATTCCACAGTCATTTCTCAATTCAACTCTAAAAATAAAGAGCAAATAACTCAGCTCTCAGTCCTGGAGTGAGAGGAGCCAAAGAAGAGAGAAAGCTGATGACTCTGAGCTTTGGAGTCCCTTTGCATAATAGGACTCACTGGGCAGTTTCACTGGTTCCATACCACTCCCTTCACTCATATAGAGTCTGCCTGAACAAGAAAGGATCAAAGCAGACTGCTTTTTGTCTATTCCCAGCTAGCTTCTTGGGGCCACATGGAGACAAGATGAGCCTAAACAACACTGAAATGGCCTCTAGCCATGCTCAAGGTCAGGGAGCCAAAAATAGATCCTCTACAGATCCCTCCCCACATAATCATCAACTGCACCATGCAATTATGGGAACAACATATAGTAATAAAGTTTGAGGAGTTTTCTTTTCTTTTTTTCCCCTTCTTCTTCAACATCTACTATATCTCATAACCCACTGTTCCAGTTTTCTAGCCAGGTTTGTAATACCAGCCATCTTGCCTCTGTGAGGCTCACAGAAACCAGCGCTCTTATGAATCAGTAAGCACGAACTTTTAATTTGATATGTCATGATATAAACATTTCTGTTTAGACATCCTGGAGCACACACCAAAAAAAGAAATTCCTGATAAGTTAATTCTTTACTAAATAATAATATTTTATCTACTGTAGCCAATTTTTCATGCTATTTTTTCTCTTCTTTGTATAAAACAGCTATAAAAATATGAAGTATAATTATACTGCACGCTGGAAACTGACTCACTGGCTACAAAAATGGTTTCTTGAAACCCCATGTTTATTATCTCTCATGAGACTCCATATCAAATCTGCCCATTTAAGTACAGATTCGACACTCTCTCTCCCTGCTCTGGTAACTGCCAGGTTTGCAAACTCAGCTTGGGATCAGAAAGTCAAGCTCAGGTTGTTTGTTGTTGTTGTTGTTGTTGTTGTTGTTTCCCCTGGCTCACATACGTGTAATATTTTTTTTTAGCTGAAACATCATTAAAAATACATGGGGATGAGGGACTATTTTAAACTGTAGTTAAGTCTGAAATTCTTATCAATACACAACAGTACAAGAATCTTGCATTTATCCCCCAAATACTGAGGTAAGGTTAAACTTAAATTAAAAGAAACAAACATATTAAGGTATGGAAATGTATCATTAGATGCCACCCAAAGAGCCTTAACTCTGTCTCACCATAAGCATGAGAGAAAAATATTTTTAAAACCACACAAATGTTTCCTTAAAAAATCAGTTTAATTTAGTCTGGAACACTAAGGGTACTTGCATAAATTCAGAAGTTTAGTCTGTTTGAGTGTTTGTTGTACTAACTAAGACTGAAGACTGTTTGTCCTCTCTCCTTAAGGCCAATACTTCAAAAATCAAGTATATTTCCTGATTAGTGCTTCCAGAACACTAATATGTTGTAATCACCTGGTGATTGTACCGTGCAGTACCTAGTTGGCCTTGCATAAACAATATAAGAAAACAGAAGGGAACAGAGGTCAACAATGGACAAAGCATGAATTCGTAAGCGGCCTTGTAAATAATATGCAGCCAATAGATAAAGAAATAGTAAGAAGAAAAGTAATGTGTGGTTAGCTGCAGCTGCAACCTTGCTTACTAGCCCATTCTGCTGTACAGGGCTAGCTTATGATCTATATAGGGACTGATCCACAAAATTAGTAAACCAATTATAAAGCATACAACATGCAAGGCAGTGTGCATCTCTCAGCTCTGCTTTACAATGCATATATAGTCTGATTTATAATTATGCATTTTGTAGTTGTGGTGCACTCTACCTCAGCTGTCTGCACCTGAGCCTTGATCACCACAAGTGTAGCTTTATGAAATGTCTATAATGAAACCTCAGTAAGGAGACCAGATTCGACCAAAGGTTCTGGACTCCAAAAAACTGGATGTCGTGTTCTGGATGAGCAGAATGGAGAAGGTTTGAGAGGAAATTCCAACATACAAACAACAAACAACACAGTAATAACATCACTGCCAAAGCTTACTCTCATGTACACCTGATGCTGTAAGATACATTTCTTTACATAGACCTTCCTTCAATTACAAAGTCCAAGAGCATTCCAATTCACTGTATTCTACTGTATTGACATTCACTCAGGCTTCCTTTCTTCAGAAAGAAGACTAAAATGAGGAATGGGAAGTACAATTTGATTTCTTACTGAGAACTGATGTTTACTAATTTATTACACAGAATACCTACATACCACAGTAATGCATGTGCTAAAAATGCTTAGACAAAACTACAAGTGGCTTCGTGTTGTAAATGAGTTAGACATACAACTTGAATCGTTTTTTTTAAAGGGACCATACATACAAGCTAAGAAACACACATCTTGTCTAAAATCCAGAAGCCCAGAAAAATATTCATGGATAAAATGGATTAAATACAAACTAGACAATTAAGCAACTATTTCTTTACTTACCTCCTGGGCCAACAGTCACTGTGGTTACATCTACATAGCACAGCATTTTCAAAAAAAACTTTTTTTCAAAAAAAATTATTTCAAATACATTCAGAATAATTATCTTGAAATTACTTTTTTCAAAAATGCTATTTTGGAAGAATGGTCTGAGGACAGTTCCTTGTCCCGAAATACTGCAGCTTTTCTTTTTCAAAAGTGAAAGTCTACAACAGTCTTTCTTTTTTGAAAAAAAGCAAGCCAATGGAAGAGATAGGCAGGCTTTTTTGGAAAAAAAGCCTTTGCCACATCCAGCAATGGCTTCTTTTGAAAAAGCTATCTCAAAAAAGCTGTCGGGTTTAGCTTTTTCAAAAAAGCACGCCAGTATCTCGAGATATCAGCATGCTTTTTTGCCAGTGCTAAACCTAGTTATGGTATTTCAGGACAAGGAGCTGGTCCCTGGACTGTTCTCCTGAAATAGCATTTTTGAAAAAAGTTTTTTTGAGACAATTATTCTGAATATATTTTGAAATATTTTTTTTTAGAAAAAGTTTTTTGAAAATGCTGTGCAATGTGGACAGCCTGTGAGTGCAGTGGAAATGCACTACTTCTTCTAGGGGAAATAGCATTAGCCTGAAGTGAACAAGTGGAAGCAATGAAGGCCTCCCAGTGAAATTCAATTTGACTCTCCATAGTATTGTAACAGTAAAGAAACCTGAAATATTTTGCTAAGCAGAAGTGCATGCAGCACCTGGCAAACAGCAACTGAACAAGACAGATGGAGTCACCTTGGTCAAAAAAATCAGAACAGGTAAACCTTATACCAGAGAAAGAGAGAACACAAATCACTTTCAGAAAAGTATTATTCCACTCTTTTCACCTACAGTGCCTATTGGCAAATGAATGAAGAATGTCAGATCTAAATCTGTCTAAAGTCTATTATCCACTTCATTAAATTTTACCACGTTATTAAAACAAATGCATCATAAAGGTGTTATATTTCTGCTAAGTCTGTAAGTAAAGGCAGACAAAATCAAGTCCTTTAGCCCTTTGCCATACAAACATATTAGTCAAAATAGCATTGACAAAAGTGCATTTGTAGATATAGCCATGTTTATTTTAGTAGCTAACCTCCCTCTTGGACATAAAGGAAGGTCGCTCACCCTGGTGCAGTAGCCAACATTCTTCGAGAAGTATGTCTCTGTGACTGCTCCACTCTGGTGTCAGCTTGCCCCAGTACCTCAGATCAGAGATTTTAGGTAGCAGTGTCTCCAGGAGCCACGTGTGTGCAGTCAGCGTCTCCCGCTGCTCCAAGGTGTGCCAAACATTGCTTCACAGCTCAACCCCTCAGCTCCTTCTCCACTGCAGAAGTGAGAAGCCTTTTGAAGTAATGGGGAGGAGGGGGGATAGTGGAGCAGTCACAGGAACATACATCTCAAAGAATGTCAGCTACTGCACCAAGGTGAGCAACCTTCCTTTCTTCGAGAATGTCCCTGTGAGTGCTCCACTCAAGTGAGTATCTAGCAGTGACCCTTTAAGATAGGTGGGACTTTGGAACAAGTCTGCTAATTGTTGCTAAAACCAAGGAGGTGAATTTAGAACCTAAATGTGGCATACTGGTGATGGCGTAATGCTTTATAAAAGTATTTTCTGTGGACCACGTTGCTGCTCTACAGATTTCAGGGACTGGCACATTATGGAGGAATGCTACGGAGGATGACATCGCCCTGGTGGAATGAGCCTTAATTTGCTCTGGAGGAGTTGTATTGATGAGTTGATAACAAAGATATATGCAACTCAGTGTGGACTTTGAGAGACTTTGGCATGATATTAGCTTTTCTTTTAATCGGTCTGTGATGGAAACAAACAGCCTTTTGGATTTATGGAATTCCCTTGTTCTTTTCAAATAGAAGAGGAGTGCCCTTCATACATCGAGAGTATGCCACTGTGCCTCCTCAGAATCTCTGTGTGGCTGTGGGTAGAAAGCAGGTAAGTAAATGTTCTGGTTCAAATGAAATTGGGAAGAAATTTTGGGGACATATCTAGGGTGAAGTCTCAGCGTCATGGCACAATCATGGAAAATGGTATATGGTGGGCTGACCATGAGTGCTCTGAGCTCATGCACTCTCCTAGCTGAAGTAATGGTTATTAGAAAGGCAATCTTCATGGATAAGTGTGGAAAGGAGCAAGTGGTTAGAGGTTCAAAAGGTGCCGTGTGAGAGTATTAAGGACAAAAAGTATGTCCCATGGTGGAGTAGGCTCTCTAACTTCTGGATATAGGTTTTGAAGGCCAGTTAAGAAATGCATTGTGATTGGATGTGAGAAGAGAGAAGTTGTTCTGTTTTTGTGGTGAAAGGTGGAAATTGCAGCAAGGTGAACTCTAATAGAGCTCAGAGAGAGATTGTTTGTTTTAAGCTCAAGCAGGTAATCAAGGACAACTGGCAAAGGACCTGAAAATGGGTTCTTCCCCTTTTTGGCCACCCATGTAGAGAATCTCTTCCTTTTATTCAAATAGGATTTCCAGGTTGTCTCTTTCCTACTATTTAGTAAAACATTTTGAACACGACTGGAACAAGCCTTTCCTATGGTTCGGAACAACAAAGGAGCCATGCTGTCAAATGTAGTCTGTGTAGCTTCATGGGCTGTATCATGGTCCTATGTCAGGAAAGTAGGTTTTGATTGAGAAGAAGTTCTATTGGTTGTGATACTCACATTCTTAGGATGCTTGAAAACCATGGTTGCCTTGGGCAGACTGGTGCTATCAGTATCGTCGCATGATCTCTTCTGATTCTGATTTTGTTTATAATCTTTGCTAGAAGAGGTATTGGGGAAAAAGCACAAAGCAGGGGTTCTTCCCAACTTAGTGTGAAGGTGTCTACTAAGGACCGGTATCTGTAACCTGCTCTGGAGCAGAATTGTTTGCATTGTTGATTTCTGACTGTAACAAAGAGGTCTATTATAGGTGTTGTCCACATCTGAAAGATGTCGTGTGGCACTGTTTTGTCCAGTTGCCACTCATGCTTGAGGTTGAATTTCCTGCTTAGGGAGTCCGCAGTTGTGTTCAAGTATCCTAGTAGGTACAATGCTGTGACATATATCCTGTGGTCAATGCACCATTTCCAAAATTTTGTTGCTTCAGGGCAAAGGACTGTGGACTGCACTCCTCGCTGCCTGTTTATGTAATACATGCAGGTTATATTGTCTGTGAGGATCTGTTGTTTTGTTCTGTATTAATGGGAGAAAATGCAAACATGCTCTTCGTACCACTCTGAGCTCCAACAGGTTTATGTGTAAGTGGGTCTAACGTTTTGTCCAGAGTCCCTGTATTGAATGTGATTGGGTGTGAGCTCCCCAACCTAGGAGTGATGCCTCCATTGTGATCACTGCTTCTGGTGATGGTGTTAAAAAGGGACTCCTAACAGATTCCACCACCATTCCAGAGTTTGCTTTATGTGAAGGGACACTACTAACTTTTTGCTTAGAGTTTGCCTTCTTGGGTTGTAGATGCATCTGAGACATGCTTGCAACAGCCTCATGTGAAGTCTGGCATGTTGGACATCAAAGTTCATGGCAGACATATGTCCTAAGAGTCAAAAACAAGTGAGGGTATTTGCGAATGGAGTTATTCTGACTTGCTCCACCATGTTTTGGATATTCTGAAATCTTTGGATCGGTAAAGACACTTTCCTTATAGGAGCGCCTAGATGTGCTCCAATGAAGTCTAGGGTCTGGGAGGGTGTTGTTATGGATTTTTCAAAGCTTATGAGAAACCCAAGGTCCTGTAGAAGGGTTAATGACACTTTTGTGTTGTGAACAGCTTGGTTCTCTGATTGGCTCTGCAATAGATAGTTGTCCAAGTACAGGTATATTGTTACAGCCAAATGGCGTAAGTAGCTGTGACCACAGCAAGGATTTTGGAGAACACTCGAGAGGTAGTGGCAAGGCCAAATGGAAGAACCAGGTACCGAAAATGTCTCTTTCCGAACATGAAATGGAGAAACCTCCTGTGTGCAGGATGGATGGTGACATGCAAGTCCATGTTTTTCAGGATGAGTGATGAGAACCAGTCTCCCTGATTTAGAGCTGGAATGATCGTTGACAATGTAACCACCTTGAACCTTTGGACTAGGACATGTTTGTTCAGCAACCGGAGATCCAGTATGGGTCTCCACCTGCCCTTTTTCTTTGGGGTGAGGAAATAATTGGAGTAAAATCCTTTTAGATGATACTGCTGTGAAACCTCCTCTATTGCTCCAATTGCAAAGAGATGTGAGGCCTCTTGGTGCAGGAGCTGTACATGAGAGGAGTCCCTGAAAAGGGACGGAATTGGGTTGGGTGGGTGTGTGGAAGGAATGTATTTGAAGGGGATAACGTAGCCCCTGTTGATGATGTCTAGGGCTCACTTGCTGGTGATAATAACAGACCAACAATTGTAAAATAGTCGTAAGTGATGTCCAAAGGTTTTTGAATGTTGTGGTATAGGGAGAGTTCTCATACCCTCGACCTCACCTTCAAAATGATTGTTTCAGTCGTGTGGGTTGTGCCAAAGTTGATTGGTTTGATGGCTGTCTCTTTCTCTGAGAATGTTGTTGCTGATGTCATTGCCTGTATGGGTCATAAAGATACTGCTGTCTGGATGACTGATAATCCCTTCTATGATAAGGTTGGAATCTGCATCTTTTGAATGATGGAGTATATATGCCCAGGGTCCTTAATGTCACCCTGGAGTCCTTCATGGAGTTTAAAGTCTCACCAGTCTTTTTTGAGAAAAGTTTGTCCTTTTCAAAGGATAAGTCCTCAACTTTTGTTTGCAGGTCTTTAGGAATTCTGGAGGCTTGGAGCCAGAAGCACACCTCAGCGTGATTGCAGTAGCCATTGTTCGGGTGGCAGTATCCACAACATCTAAAGCTGTCGGCAAAGAGGTACAAGAAATAATTTGACCCTCCTCAACTAGGACTTTAACAGATTTTGCGTGTCCTCAGGTAGGCATTTTCTGAGTTCATCAATTTTTTCATACTTGTCATGTTTGTAATTAGCCAATAGCACATTATAATTGGCTATTATGAATTGAAGTATTCCAGAGGAATAAACCTTGTGACTGAGTAGGTCCATCTTCTTGTTATCCTTACCCATCAGTGTGGATCTTTGTGTGTTTTGCTTATTTTTATGATGAACGGCATCAACAACAAGTGAGTTCGGGGGAGGATGCATGAAAAGGAAATCTATTCCTTTGGCAGGACCAAAATATTTCCTATCTGCTCTCTTACAGGTAGGAGGTATTGAAGCCAGCATTTGCCAGATGAGGTCTGCCAGCTCAAGGATAGCTCCATTAATCTGAACAGCAATTTTGGGTTGGAGGAAGGATGTAGTATGCAGAGTAATTTGAGTTGAGTCTCCTGCACCTCCTGTAATGGGATATCCTGAGAGATGGCTACTCTTCGAAAGAGCTCCTGAACTGTTTCAGATCATTGGCAGGTGGTGGTGGAGAAGGTGTAACAGACTCCTCTGGTGAGGAGGAGGAGTTATGAGGAGGGGACTCATCCTTTAATAATTCACTCTCTGAAGCATCATCTGGATCTTCGGCTGGGGTAGGGGATGGAGACCTGCCTTGCACAGCTGCACACGGAGAAGGCTTTGGTTCAGATAGATTTTCATATGTAGTTCATGAGTGGTGTCAAATTGACCTCTGGGTAAGAGCTTTCATCTGACGGATCCACTCTTTCATGGTCTTTTCCATATGAGCCAGAGATGTAATGGAAGCTATAGATGCAGCTCTGTCAGGTGAATATGGCATAGGAGAGAAAGAGGCTCTAGTGTATCTATTGTCTTCACTGGAGAAAGATAGAGGTGGTGAAGATATAGATTCATGTGTTGAAGGAGACATGTTGGTACCATACTGAGAGGATGTATAACAAGTGTCCATTTGCTTATGTTGTGGAGAGCTCTGATGTGGTACCGAAGTTGAGTGAACTGCCCTGTCTGTGCCCGGAGTGATCGGTACCAGCATTTTCACTGTTGTTGACTTGGTACTCACTGATTTAGACACATGTACCAAAGGAGGTGCCAATGGGGTCAGGACCTGGGTTGGTACCATCTTGGGTGCCAATCTGATCAGTGTAGATGAGGCTCTCTTTGGTATTGATTTATGAGTTGGTGCCAGTTTAGGCAGTACTGATTGTCTCTGAGTATGTTCATCTGAGGCTTTAGATAGAGACGGTGCTACCGTTTCTGTTTGCTCCAGAGCTGTCTTTTTCTTTTGTGAGTCTCTGTTTGATGGTGAAGCATCTCTCCTCCTCTTTTTAGTTGAGGAGTGAGAGCTAGTAGATTTGTCTTCCTTCAATACTAAAGTCACTGACTGAGGTTGAAGAGACTTTTTCATTAATAAGAGCTTTAGCTTTAACTCTTTGTCACAGCAGCTGTGAGCTTTCAATTTCAAGCAGTAAGGGCACTTGGATGAGACATGACCCTCACCCAGGCATTTTATGCAGAGAGAGTGGCCGTCAGAGATGGGCATTGCATCATGACAGTTGCCGCATCTCTTGAAGCCTGGAGAGCCAGGCATGTTTTTGTTTTGGTATTTACCAACGGAGCAGGAGGAAAAGCTCAAGGTAATATTTTTTTTAAAGTACTGGGTCGATGGAGTAAAATTATGGGGAAACAAAAGTGAAAGTAAGAGCTAAAAGGAATGTTTTCTGTTTCTTTTCCAGGAAGCGGAGACCACTGCGAAGCTCCATCTCAAACCAGGGGCAGTTGAGAAAGAACTGAGGGGCTGAGCCATGCGGTGATGGTTGGTGCGCTCGGAGTACTGTGAGACGCCAACCACACACATGCTGCTCCCAGAGACACTGCTACCTAAAATCTCTGATGTGAGGCACCAGGGAAGCTGACACCAGAGTGGAGAACTCATGGGGACATTCTCAAAGAAAAACCTCTGCATATGTTAGAATACAACAGAAGGAGCATTGAGTGAAGATTTACCAAAGTTTCTTTTCAAAGGTTTCTTTGTTTTTTTAATTATATTCTTAGTAGACTTCTTTGCATTTCGTAGATTATTATGCCATGGGAGTGAAACTTGTCAACTGTCGCCCTCACAATGTCAGCACAGTCTGGAAATGTTCACACTGTTAACAAGCTATTTTTCACATGTCATCGTTAGAGTTGAGTGAGCAGAGAGATCATTGTGAAGGCTGAAGAACTCCAGTTTAAATTCCTGGTGCAAGCCATTAAAAATGAAGCAGAGCCCGTGGTCTTCAATACTCTTTCAAATGCATGTGCTTCATTTTCCTAATTTTACATATAATAGAAAATTTCTGTTCACTTTACCATAGTCCCAATAAGGAACTAGGGAATATATTGATTTAGTTGGGATCCTACTGGCATTTCTGAGGGATCAGATAGTACATTTCATAAATATGGAAGCAAAAGATGATTTTACGAAAAGAAGAAAATATTGTGCATTGTACCAGAACTCATAAACTTTACTTTTAGGTAAATATATATAATAAACGCAAATATAAATACATATCAGACCCCAGGTTACTAATAACTAACATTTCACTCAGCTAAAACTAAAATTGCCAAGGACTATTTTCTCCCAAGGAAAATTCATCACAGATGAAGAAGATTTTTCTTTAGTAAGTTTTCAAATTTGTTAGAAGAAACAGATCCTAAATTATTGCATGTTGGCAGAAGACCTCAATAGTTTTGCTGTCATATAACGTATTTTTACACTTCTGTCATTCACTAGTTCCATATTCTGTAACAAACCTTTTATACTGCTCTTGTATTAGACATTCCCTTTTTCCACAGCTGAGTGATAGAATCATTGAGTGGTAAGCACATCACCATTGTTTAGTTGACTGAAAACATTGCTGCTAACAAAATACACATCTACATCCATATATTTTTAGATCATTGTCATGGGTTTCTATGGTAGCATACAAAGTTATGTGGCATTAAACAAACAGTGTTCCATATAAAAGAATTAATTTGTTGCAGTTCATGCAATTGTTATTTAAAGAAAAACATACTAGACCATACATATTTTTATAGGCTAGAATTTTTTTCTTCCCCAAAATGCTGAAAACAATCTGAAGTATCGTTCAGCTCCTACTCACCATCTCCTAAAGTCCACAAACATTTTACATATCTGAGTAACTTCTCCTCCAGTGGAGGCAATTACTCTTAAAACTGGACTGTAAAAACATGGGAAATTAAACCACAGGAAACAATCTATTATATTTCTCTCTCTAATTTCTGATTTTATTCTTTCTTTAACCTTGGGAAGCCAATGGGAGGCTGACCAACTGCTTTTTACACTGTTGACCTATTTATCAGAATCTCATTTAGTGTAGAGGAAGACCTAGGTTTCTTGGAAAACCTGCGGTAGTTAAAGATTTGTGGAAGCTAGTAAACATCACTGCTAACATCAGTACAGTACAGTGTGCTATAAGAGCAAGGGCAACCTGAGCCACTATAATCATAGAATCATAGAATCCTAGGGTTGGAAGGGACCTCATAGGTCATCTAGTCCAACCCCCTGCCAGAGGCAGGACCACTCCCACTAAACCATCCCAGTCATGGTTTTGTCCAGCCGGGCCTTAAACACCTCCAAAGATGGAGACTCCACCACCTCCCTTGGCAGCTCATTCCAAGGCTTCACCACTTGCCTAGTAAAAAAGTTTTTTCTAATATTCAGTCTCGACCTCCCTAACTGCAACTTGAGACCATTGCTCCTTGTTCTGTCCTCTGTTACCATCGAGAACAGTCGAGCTCCATCTTCCTTAGAGCATCCCTTCAAGTAGTTGAAGGTTGATATCAAATCCCCCCTCAATCTTCTCTTCCGCTGACTAAATAAGCCTAATGTTTTCAGTCTTTCTTCATAGGGCTTGTGCTCCAACCCTTTTATCATTTTGGTTGCCCTCCTCTGAACACTCTCTAGCATGTCCCTGTCCTTTTTGTAGTGGGGAGCCCAAAACTGAACACAGTATTCTAGATGTGGCCTCACCAGTACAGAATAGAGGGGAAGGATCACATCCCTTGATCTGCTGGTAATACTTCTTTTGATGCAGCCCAGTATGCCATCGGCCTTTCTGGCAGCAAGAGCACACTGCTGACTCATATCTAGCTTCCCATCCACCATGACCCCCAGATACTTTTCTACACTGCTGCTACTTAGCTGAATGTTCCCCAGCCTGTAGCAGTGCATGGGGTTTTTCCGTCCCACATGCAGGATTTTACACTTGTCCTTATTGAACTTCATAAGATTTTTATTGGCCCACTGTTTCAATTTATCTAGGTCTCCCTGAATCCTGTCCTTGCCCTCCAGTGTGTCTACTGGTCCCCTCAGCTTGGTGTCATCCGCAAACTTACGGAGAGTGTAGTCTATTCCCTCATCCAGATCATTGATGAAAATGTTGAACAGAACTGGCCCCAGGATTGACCCCTGGGACACACCACTCGATACTGGTTGCCAGCTAGACGTGGAACCATTGATTCCTACACGCTGAAACCATTGATCTAGCCAGTTTTCTATCCACCTTATAGTCCACCTATCCAACCCATACTTCCTTAATTTGCCAATGAGAATGCTGTGCGAAACTGTATCAAAAGCCTTGCTAAAAATCAAGGTATATCACATCAACGGTTCTTCCTGCATCCAGAAAACCAGTCATCTGCTCATAGAAGGAAATGAGATTGGTCAGACATAATTTACCCTTGGTAAATCCATGCTGACTGTTCCTGATCACTTTATTTTCCTCTAAGTGTTTGAGGATGGATTCTTTAAGAATCTGCTCCATAATTTTGCCAGGGATTGAGGTGAGGCTGACTGGTCTATAATTCCCCAGATCCTCCTTTTTCCCTTTCTTGAAAATAGGCACTACATTTGCTTTTTTCCAATCCTCTGGCACCTCCCCTGTTCTCCATGAGTTTTGAAAGATAATGGCCAGTGGTGCTGCTATCTCATCGGCCAATTCCCTCAGCACCCTTGGATGCAGTTCGTCCGGCCCCATGGACTTGTACACATCCATCTTCTTTAAGCAGTCCCTAACCTGACCTTCTGTCACCAAGGGCCTCTCTTCTTCTCTCCAATCTGCCATACCCATGGTAGTGGGCTTGGAGCTGACCCTGCCTGTGAAAACTGAAGCAAAAAAAGCATTGAGCACTTCAGCTTTTTCTTCATCCTCTGTCACAAGGATGCCTGCCCCATTCATCAAGGGACCTACACCATCCCTGATCCTCTTCTTGTTATTAACATAATATCCAGGTCAAAGTTAGCAATTCAGTTTATACTGCTGCAATTGCACTGTTTTAAATGTCAACTCAAATTCTACCTGACAATGGCATATTATGCAGGTGAAACAGTGGCATTATAGATATAGTTGCTTCATGGCATTGCTTTAAAGTCAACCCTTCTGAGTCCTAATCAAAATGTTAATTGGATTGTTCTGAAATTTGGTGAGCCTCAGGATGATATAGGATAGGGTTAGTGACCCAAATTTGGAGCCATTTGAAACAAGGGTCATGAAGATATCAATGGCACACATATTCTTTACAGAGCCTGGTGGAGACACCAATGAGTTCTTTGATGGCTGCTGAGTCTGATGAATGAGGTACAGTTCTGTCCACAGGGAGGGTATGCAACCATGTACTAGCAACCCTTAGAATCCAAACTGCAAAATCCTTCCTCTTCTGATGCCTGTCACCACAAAGCTTAATCCAATTTGTTTTACATGACCTCTACAAACTGACTGTGCCAACTAAAATAGAATTCTGCACTCCTGTCCCAATCATCCATAGCAACCCCAAAGGACAGCTAGACAATTTTGCAAACATCCTGAAATCTGTGCAGTGGTCTGCCTCTCCTTCTAAACCCTTCATGGGCATCAAAATACAGCTTCAGGATCCCGTAATCTGGCATTCGTTTGACATGTCTAAACCTCCTGAGTCACTTCTTACTAATCAACATTTTCATTCATGATTTATTACTTCCACATTTGCCCTGTCCTGCCATCTTACTTTAAGAATTTTATGCAAGAATCTGATACAAAAGTTTAGTCCTTTATTTAGTATGTCTGGTGTAAACTGTTATTTAGTATGTCTTAAATTGAGATATAAGCCCTGAAACAATAGCTGTTTTGCAAAAAGTTTCTACATGTTTTTTTTGTTTTTTCTTCAGAGCTAGAGATCAAACTATTCATGTGGTACAGATTTTAAAAAAGGAACTACGATAACACAAAGTTAAAGTTACATGGTGGTATCTCAGCCTGTGACAGAATGCTGAATTGAGCAAAATTTATACTTCTGGAAGTCAGAAAATGCAATGAAAGTTGCCCATGTAATACACTAAATGATGGAGTCAGTCATTGGGCCTACTTATTAATGGTGTGTTTGTGATAGAAGGACATGCATGAATTACTTTAAGACCTATATTTTATACCCACTAGTGTATTTGAGCTAAAGGAAGAGCTACCTGTGTACCTTCATGAACTAGTATGCATCATGTCAATGCAGAATTGTGTACGTTGTTAATAAGCAAGTGTGAAGTTTTGGGATGTAATCCAGACCCATGAAGGGTTGTCTGTCTGCTTCCCTCATAACTTTCTGTGCCTCTCAATACTTAAAAGTGGACCACTCACAAACAGCTTACCAGGATTCAGATCACACACTGAATGTCTGTAGATAGCTACATCTCTGATCTAGTGGCTCTGAACCCAGCAGTCTGTCAGAAACACTCTAGTCATATTCTCACTTCCACCAGCTGTGGTTACTGCTTGCATGGTGACCCCAAAACAGTCTATGATGAGATGACTGACCTTGTAGATGTGGTGCAGTGGTGC
Organism: Podocnemis expansa; assembly: GCA_007922195.1. Classification (NCBI taxonomy): domain Eukaryota; kingdom Metazoa; phylum Chordata; order Testudines; family Podocnemididae; genus Podocnemis; species Podocnemis expansa. The sequence goes on along the minus strand of ML682021.1, from coordinate 2,113,521 downwards.
AAGTGATACAGCTTATCTAAAACTTTGTTGAAGTCACTGTCTCCCACAATATTCTTATCAACAAGTAGAAGTCTGGGTTGGATGAATGGACTACAAGCTGGATACAAAGCTGACTAGATCATCAGGATCAACAGACAGTGATCAACAGACCTACGTCTAGTTAGCAGTCGATAACAAGCAAAGTGCCCCAGGAGTCAGGGTTGGATTCTGTTTTGTTCAACATCTTCATTAATTATCTGAAAGATGGGGTGGATTGCATCTTCAGCAAATTTTCAGATGATGCTAAACTAGGGAGAGAAGGTATACACTGGTGAGTAAGGCTAGGATACCGACTGACCTAGACAAACTGGAAGATTTCTCCCTCCCTACACCCCTCCCCCAAAAAACCTCTGAGGTTCATTATATAAGGCAGAGCGGCATTTCTGGCACACGATTGCATAAATCACATTGATGGATGAGCACGTGAATGACTTTTTGTTGGAGGAGCTTAGGTCCTGTGATGGTGTCTTTTGTGCAGATATGTGAGCAAAGTTGGCAGTGTTGTTTGTTGCAGGGGTATATGCCTGCTATAATGGTTCTGCTGTTGGGTCTGTACTTGCTGGTGAGCATACTCAACTCATTCACCTGCTCATCCATCAATGTGATGTATGCCACCATGTGCCAGAAATGCCCCTCTGCCTTAAATATTGGAAAAACAGGACAGTCTCTCCACAAAACAATAAATGGGCACAAAATTGACATCAGAAATCACAACATTCAAAAACCAGCTGCTGAGCAGTTCAATCTTTCTAATCTCTCTGTTGATTGTTTGTTAACAACTGTGCACAAGCAAGTCAGTAGGACATCAAGACTTCAAAGAGAAACAGCAGAATTGGAATTGATATGTCCAGCCTAAGCCTTCTTTGCTGTAATTTAAGTCCATTGCTTCCTGTCCTATCATTGGCAGTTAAGGAGTTTAGTTTTAATCCCTCTGCCTCTTGACAACTTCTTTTTACTTGAAAAATATTATCATGCCCCCTCTCATTTTTTAATACTTGTGATTTAGAAACATATGTGCTCCCTTGGCATCTCACACCCCTGCCTATCTGTTCAGATGACAAAAAGTTTGCTTACAAGTTGGTCAAATGATTGCTCTAGGATATATGTGGCAAGCAGTGCTGGTTTTTGGTGAGCAGACTGAGTAATACTGCACATGCAATACCTACCCTAGGAAACCTTCCATTTGTACCAGACTGAAGCATTGACATCACAGTTTTTCTTATATTTAATAAAAGCTGTCTGCTTGCATGTGCCATAAAAGAAAAAAAGAAAAATATTAGCTGGCCACATCTTGAAGACAGGAGATAAAGGGGCAACTGGGAAATGGAGAAGAGTCTTGGGGAAAAAAAACCACAGAGAATGTTAGTTCCAAAAAATATGTTCCTTGCATCCATGGGTAAATCTCAAGGAATAAAATGGCACAAAGGAACATTGAGAACCACAACTAAATTTAACAAAGGTCATGGCACAAGGAGAATAATACCTTGAAAAGACTGAGTTAAGTATTCAGGACAATGGAGTATGGCATCCTTTCATGTGGGCCAAAGAAAATTGAGATTTTACTTCTGTTCACAGTGGCTGAGAAGTTGAATGGAGTGGAGTGATCACACCGCAAGATGAGATGTGACTACAGCTCAGGTGGACATCCATGCAATAATTTTAACAAAACTAGCATGACTAAAAAGAGCATTGTAGATACAGCAATATAGGTTTTAGCAATACAAGTGGGTATCTAGGTTACCCATCATGCTTCTACAGCCATGCAGGAAGTCCAGGCCACCATCATATCCCTACACTATTAGTAAAGATCATGAAACTATATCTGACTCAATCTGCAATCAGATCTCAGATTGCAATCCAGACACACCAAATGACAATCACAGAGCAGAAGAGAGAGCATCTTTCTTGTAGCTACAGTCAGCCCCTAGCCAGACATACAGCAACATAGCAGTGAACTGCCACATTCATAATTTAGATATTCAAATGCTTTTAAACACTTTTTGGCTCATAAAACAGGATATGTTATCCACAGGAGTTGCTCCCTGCAAGCACCCCACAGGCATGCTAGCTCAATGACAGGGTGATCTAATGAGCACAGGTGATCTAAAATGTCTAGTGAAGAGACTCATGTCTTCTAACATATTGTATGCATGATTGGGTAAGGTCAGATTTCAATCCCCATAACAGTGCCATGCTGAAGGCGCGTTTTAATCTGCCCTCAGTCCAATCAAGTGCTTTGGCAGACTCAAAGGCAAATGGAAAATCCGTTTTATTTGTCTCAGTTTAATTTCCTATCTGATCGTACCAAAAAAGATTTATAGGAAAGACTACTATCTGCATGCTTTAAGACTTCATCCTAGTGAAAGGAACTGATAATTTATATTGGCATTCTGATTGCTCCTAGAATACTAGCATGTAAGAGAACTTGCTGGACTTAACTGTTGCTGTTACTTTTCTATTGATTGAAATATAATAGCTGAGGTATATCGGACTATTTGTACTACCTTGTTCTTTACATTTGAAGTTCCAGAGGGGTAGCTATGTTAGTCTAGCTCAGCAAAACAAGCAAGGGGTCCCGTGGCACCTAAAGATTAACAAATTTATTTATCACATGAGCTTTTATGGAAGAAAATCCCACTTCACCAGATGCCTTTTATATTTTAAGAAATCCAATCTGCTAATATTTTCACAAAGGAAGGCAAAAATTTTAAAGGCTATGATTCGCTAGACCATATTATTGACTTCTCACAAGTATTTGGACACCCACCACCTAGTCATGAAAACGTTAGTTAATCCAAAAAAGATTCACTCATTTCATTATGGATGCTTATTTGTCTGACAACGCCTATGTAGAGATGACTAACAACACAAAATGAACATTGAGTAGCAAATAAGTGGAAGAAAGCACATCACCAATTTTCATTAGTTTGAAGATTATTCACCCTAACTATTTGAGAATACTTATAAATAACAAATATACCAACAATGTTTTGGTAGTTCCAAGATAATTTGCTCATCAAAAGTAGCTAGAGGTGTAGGTAATACAATTTGGAATGACTACTTTGAAATCTTCTAATATAGTGCTTTACACATGTACAAATTAGCTGCTCAGTTATAGCTTAGTAGGCTCCAAAGTAGGTGAAAATAAAGTCTTGTCATGAAAATCAAATAACAGGCCCAACCAAAATTAGAATGGGTCCAAGGAAGGTCAATTTTTAATGAAAGCAGGTAATCTGTCCAAGTCTGATGGAATGACTGCTGCTTAGATAGAACAGTGCATTTCCTATAATAATTTGCTTAAATTCTTCACATAATTCATGTTTACCATGTTGTTGTAAGTGTGTTAGCCCCAGGATACTAGAGACACAAGGTTGATGAGGTAGTATATTTTATTGGACCAGTTTCTATTGGTGAAAGAAACAAATTCCTTACATGGAGCTCTTTTTCAAGTCTGAGAAAGGTAGTATCTCAGCTAAATACAAGGTGAAACAGATAGGTTAACATGTAGCAAGAAAGACAATTTAAGGTGAAGTGGGCTTTTAACAGCTGTCATAGGACAAAAGAGGATTAGTGAGAGTTACAGATTGTTGTAATGACCCATGCATCCACTGTTTTTATTAAGACCATGATTTTTGGTGTTTAGCATAAAAGTATGAATTTAAGCTCCAAGGCCAATTTTTCAAGGTATTATACAGTCTTCTTTTGAGGACAAGAACTGAGATGTCAGATATGCAATGATCACTTTGTGAAAAGTGTTCACCCAAGGTGATACTGTATTTTTGTCTTTTATCATTTTCTGTGAGAATTCATTCAAGAGCTTAGTGATTGTCTGGGGTGTATTTGTTTGATAATATTCCACATATAGGTTCCAGTTTGGAGTAAGAGCTGACAAGTAGGAATGTGCGGTCAGAGCGTGTTTTTCCCCCTATAGGTTCTCTTGTGGGTATTTGGATGGACAAATCCATGGATGCAATCTACTTCTCAAGTGGAGTGTCCTTGTCCAAATAATGTAATTTAAAGCCTGTTAAGGTGTGTATGCCATACTTCCTTCAGAAATTCTATGACATTAACAGCCTTCCCAGAACACTGTCCTTGATATTCTCACTAACAATTTTTCATTCAAACAAATTTTGTGGAAACCATTGGAAAACCATGGATAATAGGCTTCCTAATATGCCACCCTCTTCATGGGCCACTTCAGGGAAGAATTTACAAATAAATGCGCCATAATACTAATGCTATACCTGAGATACTTAAATGATATTTTCATCATCTGAACAGACAATCTAAGCTACCTCATAGATTTCCACTACAACTTCATTCACAACCACTCATCCATCAAAGTCTTTTTAGAACAGTCCGATATCAATATCAACTTCCTGGACTTGAACAGATTCAGCAATGGAACTATACAGACAAGAAACCCTTGGAACACCATACTTACCTTCACAGATAAAGTAATCATCCATACACTCTCCCTCCCCTCCCCAGATAATATTATTCATTATTCACAAGTAATTGGAGACAAAAATAAATGAGTCTTTATCCCATCTGAGCAAAATTCTCAGCCTCTGAGATGTTCTTCTCTCACCAGCCCTCTGGCCTCAGCACTCAGACCCCATCCTTCCACCATTTGATTTTGCCCAATCTATCTTAAAAAACTCTTTTCTTCAGGACCATGACTTCCCACATGAGCTACATGCTGTGGGAATTATAAATTTGTTAAACTTGGTGTAGGAAACAGATCTACCTGAGGATATACAAAAACACATTAATACTCTCCTGCAAGAACATCTCTGACCTGAAGCAGAGCTCTGTGCAACTCAAAAGCTTAGAGATGATAGCCCAATAAAAGCTATTACCTCACTCACCTTGAGTATGTCTGCACAGCAAAGAAAAACCTGTGGCTGCCCATGCCAGTCAACTCAGACTCTGAGGACTCAGCCTGCTGAGCTGTTTCATTGCTCTGTAGATTTCCAAGCTTTTGTTGTAGCCCAAGCTCAGGGAACCACACAGAATCCTAGGCTATGTGTACACTACAGGGCTCAGGTAAGTCAACTTGATTAAGTGGACTTAGTGAGGCCTCATTGGTTTAAGTTGACTTTATAAAGTCAACTTAAGCCAGGAGACCCATTTAAAGTTGACTTAATAAAGTAGGCTTAAGTCATCTTAAGCAACCATCTGGCCACATTTGAGTTCACTAAGTTGACTTAAGCACTTGCTTAAATTGACTTAATAATTCCTGCCCTAAAGTCAACTTTAAAGGTTAAGTTAACTTTATTAAGTTGACTTAACATAATGTGACCCTTAAAGTCAACTTAATAAAGTTGACTTAGTGCATTAGAGCCATTTAAGTTGACTTTATGAAGTCAACTTAAGCCAGGGGGAGCTATTTAAAATTGACTTTAAATGGTTCCCTGGTTTAAGTCAATTTTCTAAACTCAACTTAAATAAAAGCGACCTCACTAAGTCAACTTAATAAAGTCAACTTTGGGTAGAGCTTATTAAGCCTACTTCCCTGAGCCCTGTAGTATAGACATAGCCTCTGTTAGTAAAGAGCTGCATCTCATCTCTAATATGAGCTTCTCTAGCTTCAACTTCTGGTCATTAGATCTTGTTCCACCTCCATCTGATCTAGCTTCAGTAGTTAAATGGCATCCATTACCATAGTGTAGGAGAAAGTAAAAGGCTAAGTAAGATAAACAGAAGTGCCTAGGGCTGTATTCACATGACACTTTTGTTTCGGAAAAACCTCGTTGTTTCAAAACAAAACAAAAAAATGTTAACGCAACGCACCATTGCTTTGAAACAACGGGAATCCGTTGTTTCAAAACAAGGGCGTTGTTTCAAAACAAGTTAAACCCTATCTGGGGGCGAAACAACCTTGTTTCGAAACCCTTGTTTCGAAACAACTCGTGTGAACATGTTGTTTCGGAACAAGGTGTTCCGAAACAACAGGTCAAGGGCTGCCCCCTCGCCAGGGAATACTCAGCACCCTCGCCAGGGTGCTGAGGGGTGTCCCCTGGCCAGCGCCTGCAAAAGGGGGCTGCAGGCACTGGCGGGGAGCAGCGCTGGGCTGCACTGAACCCCGCCAGTGCTTGCAGCCCAGCTCTGCAGGCACCGGCGGGGAGCAGCGCTGGGCTGTGCTGAACCCCGCTGGTACCTGCAGCCCCCTGAGGAAGCGAAATAGCAGGTTCACAGTGTGATCCTGCTATTTCATTTTCCGCCTTTTTTCCTTATTTCGAAATAACTATTTGTTAATGCAAAATAAGTTATTTCAAAATAAGGCGTTATTTCAAAACAAGTTGTTTCGACACAACTTGTTTTGAAATAACCATCTGTGTGTGAATACAGCCTAGGTATTGGCTCGAGGCCTAGCAAAGCAATCTAAGAAAGTGGGCCTGAATGGCATGCACATAGGGCATGGGACCATGATAACCTCATCAAAACTGGCACAAGCTAAATATGAGAATGTACTAAGACAAAGATGAGAATGTACTAAGACAAAGATGAGAATGTACTTGAATAAAGACTTGGAGAAATGTGGTGCTAGTCTGGTCTCATGCCAAAAGAGATAAGGAGGTATGCAGGGTCGAAGTGACCTGTACAAAGGAGAGGTTTGGCCAAGTCATGACACCTAGATGGATGGTGATGCCCAGGGACATATCAAATTAAGGAGTGGCATCAAAGGAGGGATGTACAAGTCAATTCAGATAAGGTATAAAAGTAGGAGCCCCAGAGCCCAAACTTCGTGCCACTGAGAGGGTGACTACCAGTTCTTGCTGTCAGTTGAGCTGTTCCATTGCATTGAGAGCACCAGTGCTGCCAACAAATCTGTTGATATGGATTGTTTGTAATAGTGCTATGTTGCAATAAAGCCTAGCCTGGCACCTTCATTTCTACAAAGATCCATGGTCATGTTGGTTTCCTCGATCATGAGTGTTGTCTCAGTTTACTCATGCACGCATTCACACAGGCAGCCAAACTGATATGAGCGCCAGACACAGAACAACACTGATAAGAACACATCTCGCCTGACGTGGCTGACCGCACTGTGTCCGGCGTACCACACATACTATCCGAGTACTTCACAATCTTTAACGTATTTAGCCTCACAGTACCTCTGTAAGGTAAGGAAACTTTAACCCCACTATAACAGTGAGGTGTTCCCCTCTGGTAACCAGGGGATAGCCAGTACAGTTTGGTTATTAGACCCAGCTGGGATGGAGTCAGAGGTTATCAAGAAACTAGATGTTTTCTAATTGCTCATTTGGAAGGGAGTTGTAAGTGGGAGATGAGCTCCCACAAACGAGTGTCCTCCTTTCTCAGTACTGAGAGAGGCAAGAGGAAAAGCTTCTCAGAGTTTGAGGGGAGAGGAACTTCCTTTTGTTTTAACATTTGTCTTAGTTTTTTATGTTGAAGAACAACACTGTACCCTAAAAGAGATGAGCATGGCAGTGAGTTCTTCCTGGACTGAAAAAACAGGCCAGCAGCCCATACAGAACAAATACAAGCAAGCTAATGGTTCTGGAATCAAGGAGAAATTCAAGCAGCAGTTGTCCAAAAGCCAGACTAGGTAGGCATCACTACTGCACCCTTTTTAGATGTGTGCAAGTTGAGGTAAATAGAGCTAAGGACCCAAGCTCATACATGAAGTATTTGGTGAACTAAGGATTTGAACTCAGATCGCTCAACTTCTAAGCCATCACATACTCATTTCTCACCATCCACCAGACCATAGAGCAATTACTCAAATGCTTGCTCCTCATACAAGCATTTATAAGGTTATTGAAAGCCCACACTATAGCATGGCTATTTCAAATAGATCAAGTAATCCCTTACACAACTAACTAAACTCTTATATGGGTATTAGCTATAAAGCAAGGGTGATTCTTGGCACAATTACCTTAGATTTCACAATGGTTTATGACTGTTTGCATAGGGCAGATCCACACTTTATGGTAGCTCTTTACCACCCAGATGCAATTTATAAAGTCAAAATGGGTGAGAACTTGAAAACTGGATGGTAACAAACCACATAACCCAGCAGTGCTTCAACATGGTGATATTCTGAGCATAAAGAGTCCTCAGCCAGGCTTGTAGCTATTTCACATTGACTCAAGATATTCTAGGCTTCAGAGTGACACATGGACTGGATCCTGAATTCTAAACACATAGATTTAAAATTATTTTTAAGAGAAATAGCCTACAACAAACTGATATAATTTAGAAGCAATACACCCTTCCAGATTAACAGTTCCTGTTGAAAAAGGACCTCAGCCAAAATCTGAGATCTACTGAGAGGCAGGGTGTGGTATTTTATTTTGTTGTATTCAAAGTGTCACTGAAAAAGATGAAGATTGTGCTTCTTTACATGTGTAAGATAACAGGACAAGCACACAAAGATAGAAAATAAAGTACAGGAGGTTTGTGCCAAAGCAAAGGAAAAGCATCTTTCATTTAATATTACTTATTTACTGAGTACAATGTAGCCAGTGCTATAAAAGAGGAAACACAGCCTCTTCTACAAATAAATGATTTTCTAAAGTGGGCATACAGTTCAGTGCTGATACATAAAATACAGTTTGTAACATTAAGGTTTCAGCATGTACCTCTAAATAGCAGTATCTGAAATAGCATTATAAACAAGGAGTATGTCTAAACTGGAGCCTTTCTTAAGTCGACCTAACAAGGTCAACTTTAAGTTGACTTAAAGTCTACCTTGTTAAGTTGACTAAGAGAGTCCACACTGAAAACTCCTGTCGACTGCCTGCATCCATACTGGCAGGTCCTAGGTTGACAGATGAGTAGTGCATTGTGGGTAGCGGTCTCTGGTAGCCAGGAAGTCTAGGAGGGGGCCTGGAGGGCAATTTTATTGACTTAAGGACTTTCCCCATCTACATTGGCTTCAGTCAACTTAATAAAGTTGAGATAAGTGTTATGTCAACCTTAAGAGGTGGTGTTATTAAGTCAACTTAAGGAAGAGCTTAAATTGCCTTAATAAAAGCCCAGTGTGGCTGCAGGATTCTGTAGGTCAACCTAACCTTCCTTAAGTCGACCTAAGACTCCAGTGTAGATGTACCCGAGGAGACCTGTGGCTCTTTTAAAGATTAACAAATTCATTTATTGCATGAGCTTTTGTGAGAGAAAAATCCCACTTTGTCAGATACTTTGAAGATGGGGAACTTACACAATGGGAGGAAAATATATGCAGAAAACATAGAAAGAGGCAGATTCCTTCAGGGTCTCTATCAAGCATTCTTAAAACTACAATACCCACTAGCGGAAATGAAGAAACAGATTGACAGAGCCAGGCAGGTACCTGAAAGTCAACCACTACAGATGAAGCACAAGAAAGAAAACAACAGAACAACACTAGTCATCACCTACAACTCCCAAGTCAGACCTCCAGAGCACATCATCAAGGATCTACAGTCTGTTCTACAAGATGATCCCTCACTCTCTCAAGCCTTGGGAGACAGACTTCTCCTCACTTACAGATAGCCTCCCAACCTTCAGCAGATACTTACCAGCAACTACAGAGCAAACAACAGAACCATTAAAGCAGGCACATACCCCTGCAACAAACCATGTTGCCAACTTCGCCCACATATCAGCATAAAGCACACTATCACATGACCTAATCAAACCAGCTACTCCATCAAAGACTCATTCATCTATTCATCCATCAATGTGATTTATGCCATCATGTGCCAGAAATGCTCCCACACCTTATATATTGAACAAACAGAACAGTCTCTGCACAAAGAATAAAATAGGCACATATCTGACATCAGGAATTACAACATTCAAAAACCAGTAGGTCAACACACTTCTTCAACATGTTTGATGAAGTGGGATTTTCTCCCATGAAAACTCATGTGATAAATAAACCTGTTAGTCTTTAAGTGCCACAGGAGTCCTTGCTTGTTTGCTGAAATACCAAAGTTTTCCTCTACACTTGTAAATACAAAAGAACTGTATCATATCAGATATGGACATGGGGCTGCTCTGTAATAATGTTATCAATATTATATGTAATCTCATTACGGAGGTACACTAACTATATTGTGTTAGTAGTATGACTATTAGAAGCATATATTGCTTTAATTCATTGTGAAACAATAGCTCCCAGACAAAAACATGCCCCTCCCACACACAGACCCATGAAAATCACTGAGGAAGCAATTAGATGAGAGGTTTCAATATCTCATTCCCAACAAAAGTGCAAGACTTGTTTTGCTAGTGCTGAAAGCTAACAGATCAAAAGTCTATAAACAGTTAAAAAGTGGCTTGGCCACTATGACTGCCCTTATCTAAAGACTGAGCAGGATTTTAAAAACATATTCCCTAAAGTACAGAATGTGAGCTGATAAGGGAAATGAAGGCCCTTTAGACCAGTGGTTCTCAACCAGAAGTATATGTAACTCTGGGGTTATGCAGATGTCTTCCAGGGGACACATCAACTCATCTAGATATCTATTTTTACAACAGGCTACATATAAAATACTGGTGAAAAGTACAAACTAACATTTCATTGACAATGACTTCTTTATGCTGTTCCATATACTATACACTGAAATGTAAGTACAATATTTATATTACTTTTTTATTATATAGTAAACATGAGAAAATAAGCAATTTTTCAGTAATAGTATGCTATGACCTTTTGTATATGTCTGATTTTGTAAGCAAGTAGTTTAAGTGAGATGAGAATCAGGAGCATGCAAGAAAAAAGTCAAGCTATTGAAAGGCATGTAGTAATCTGGAAAATTGGAGAGCCAATGATTTAGACTCCAAAGATTTGGAAGTGTCTATAGGATGAGCTTGTCTATGTGGTAGGATAAAGCACTTTACAGGGTGTGATTTTTAAAACACATGAATACGTTGTGAATTAATTAGCTGGTGCATATGCTGCTGATGTGCTCTAAAGATTCCCTCATGTACTTAATGCTGTTTCCATCAGCACTACCTTAAGTGCATCAGTAACGTCTCTACAGAACAATTACTATGCAAAATTAGTAGGCTTTTGAAATCATCCACTTTCCCAAAGCTCATTACCCCCTCTGTAGACAACCCACAAGGCCCTCCAAGATCCCATGGGTGAAGACAGATACATTTCATAAATTACACATGTTTATAGTTTATTTACCATTTAAATGCATTTTTCTCTGAAAAGCTTCAGTTCTAAACAAATAATCCATTGTTTTAATAAGGTTGACTGGATACTCTTGGTCATCATTCCTGGATGAGAAGAGAAATACAGGTATTGAATTAAAATCAGGCTTGCTGGCAACACAAGGGAACTATAGTCCAAAGCCCCATCTGAGAGTGAAAGAATCGTGTGTTTCCACCCAAAAAGAGGTGACAGCTTGATGCCTGACACTAGAAAAGTGATGCACTTAAACACCAGGAGGGTTCAAAAGGGCAGTTAGCCTCATAATTATTACAGCCATCAGCTTTTGTTCTATTGATAGTCTTATACTGTGACCATCCCTGTAATATCTGCTGTTTGTATGACTTTTTAAAGGCAACTATTACACCTGAAGAACTGATCCTGGAAAATGGAGAGGTTTTGTTTGTTTCAGAGGATAATTATTCTTCAAAGGCTTTACTGGAGAAAGGTCTGTCTGAGAGATTTCAGTGAAGAGAGGGATGGAAGAATATGCATTAAATATAAAATAAGAAGGTAATATTCCCAGAATAGGAGCAAACATGGAAAAAATCATGCAGATGAAAATGGGAGTGAGACAGGGCCATGCCGCCCACATCCTCTGATGCCCCAAAAACTGCTCAGATCTGCTTTCTTCTTGAATTCACACTGTATTTAACCCTAATCCCATCCTCCAACACCAGTACAGTACAACATCATGGTTTTAACCTCTTCTTCTTTCACCCCTTTTCTGCTTAAAGACCTAGGGGGAAAGGAGGTATCCCTCTGGCTAGGGTGCTCCTTCATTCCCAGCTCAGCAAACCCTCTCCTCTTCTGTAACACCTTTCCAGTTTTGTCTCAGTTTCATCAGCAAGGGCTAATTATTTCTTTACCTACAGTCTTCCTCTGAACAGCCAGTAAGCCATTACTGAGGGAACTAATTGAGGCTACAATCAGTGTACTGACCCATCTGTCAGATCTCAGCAGTCTGCCATAGGGTGATAGCCAAAGAGGGTGAAATTGTGCATTGTGGAGCTTGGGGAGGGGAGTAGATAAAAAGGAAGACAAACACAAAAACATTGCTCTAGACCTAAAGATGGCCTAGACAGAACCTGCTAGTCTTTATTTGCTCTGCATGGTCTACAGATTAATTTTTAATATGGCTAGATATTTTTTCATATGCTTGGGTTTCTCCTGCCACCTGTGTGAGTGAGACTGTGAGCAAATATTGCACATGAAAGAGAACAGCAAACAGAAGGGAGTAGAAAACCAAATTGCTCCAAATATTTCTAGCTTAAAAATATACCTGATTCTCCCCTCTGCTATGCTAATTTTACATAAGTATTGACATTGATCTGAAACACACTGGCATAAAATTAGCATAAGAGAGTGGCAAACCCAGGACTTTGTTTGCAACACTTCTTTACTCCACATCTCTGTTCCAGGCTACAGTGGCTGACTAGTTGCCTTGTATTAAATGACAGTAGGGAAGGGAAGGAGGTCCTGCCTTGATTATATATAAAGTGAGGGTCAGTGAAGTAAAAAAGCATTCAATATACATGTTGCAGAAAAATGTACACACTACCAAATGCCCATTTAGAACACATCAAATAACTTCATCAAACAACAAACTTTATCAATCCCTGCTGGATGTTCATTGTCCCCACTGTCCAAAACAACAGTTAAGTTCTACTTGCACAGAGCTCTTCAACAGTAAAAAGGGAAGGTGCTCCATGAGAGAAAGTCATATTGTGACAAGACGAATTAGAACAAACGAACAAACAAACAAAAGATGGTCACCAAGGAGGTCTTAGCAGGATTCTCTAAAAAACACCATGCAACACAGGAGTCCACTAAACTGACTAGGATAATATGCCAAGGAAAGGAATCCCTAAAGCTTCTGTGGAAGAGATCTGTAAAAATTGAACAACTATATAGTAAAAATCCACAGGGGAAGAACCTGGCATCTTATTAAGACAAATCCTCCACTTCTTATGGCCTACCAGAATTCTGTGGCAATGGAAACAGAAAGATATATATAAGAATTTCAGCTAGCTGTACAATTTTTTTGCCAAACAGCACATTTGGATATGCAGACCTGATGAGCATATTCACACACCAAGGAAAATGTACAGTACTCTTAACAGCTGATGAAGAGAGTCTTGTGTCAGAGGTTTATGACTTGTATCCTACTAAGGACTGAGTTGATAATTCCACAGGAACTTACTTATACATGGATTTTTAAACCTGAAACCATGTGGAAAGTTTCTTATTCACCACAGCAACATCCATTCCTCAGTACATTCAATACATGGTGTTAGATTACTTATCCTCAAATAAACAGGGAGAAAAGGAGTTTTGATAAAGCAGAGCTAATAGATAAGAGAAGCCTTTCTACCATGCTCAAGGTTTAAAGCATTTGTTCTTGAATACAAATGGGGTCTAGGGTACTTGAAGTTGAGTGAAATGGTGTGCAAATGCCCACATCAATAAAAAAGGGTTTGTACAATGTTAAACACAGTCCTTGGTGGTAAGCTAATTAGTAAACTTGAGAGTTTTAAAACTCTCAAATGTCATCTTTGAACCAAAAAAGACATCTACTAATGAAGTCCCCAGTGACTTAAGAGTCTAGATTTGGCAGCACACATACTGTTATAGCTGAATTTCAACTGTGCAGATACACAGGCAGCAATATGGAAAGTTATGTTTAAAAAGGGAAAGGGTCAGACCATTTATAGTACCTGGGGTGACTAGGGTTTTTCTGCTTATGTATTAAGTACAGTTCAAGTAGTAGAGCAACAAACAGGAATCTAAATGTCTTATTAACTAAAAGGAAAACAGCAAGACAGACAGATTAATGGAAGACTGGTTGTAGGATATATTTGAAAAAAGTTTTATCTATGCAAAATGTAACATGATTTAGCACAAAGAAAGCAGTATAAATGAATACATGTCAATAATATAAGAGGGAAAAAATCCCTCTTTTTGAATTAATGCTTCCTGTAAAACAAACTACACGAATTTACTCTTTGCTGAAACTGTTTAGCATAAAGTACCTGGGTTTATGACTAAACACAGATTAGAATTTCAAATGTAATAAAAATCATAACTCAAGTAAATATTCAATTTGGAGCTCTGTACAGATTTCATAATTGTCTTAATCATGACAATGGGAGAAGGATTGTATCTGAAAGAGTGTTACTCACTGCTTATTAAGAAAACATGATTTATTACAATGCAACCAGAGAAGCCTGCTATGAGAGGCATTATCTAATAAGCATCATATTTTCATATGTAACTAGAATTTCTCTTACTATTCAGCCTGTAGGTTAAACTGAATTGACTTCAGAGGATAATTGTCACACATCACATCTACTGAAGATACTGACTCCTTAAAAATTGTCACAAAGTGAAAAGAAACAGAAAGGGGGAGTATAAAGCAAACCTGGAAAACAAAATAGCAGAAAATGGTATCTTAGACTGAGAATAAAAAAAATTAGGATTTTTAAAACGAGGAGAACAAGACAGTTTGGAGAAAAGGCCAAGGTACCATAGAGTACAGCTCCCAAAAATGGACTGACAAACAGCAAGATCAATAAGATTAGGTACAGATAGGAAAGGAGCATTACATTGTTCTTTTCTTCCCTGGAAAGAATACTGTGAGTGCACCTAATTCACACCATCTTCGTCTTCCGAGTTGCAGCCTGACATCCTTTTCTGACATCTGCCTTTATAGAAAGGGAGGGAGCAAAGCATTCCCAAGCTACTTCAGAGAGAATCAAAGAGCTACAATGCTAGCAAATACATCAAAGGACTGAGGACATTCTTTCCTGCCCCTATTCCTCCTTTATCATTCCTGCTCCTTAGATAAAGTGTGGTTGAGTTTTTGTTTTGGTGGCAGTACACTTTTTTTTTTTTTTGGGGGGGGGGGGGGGGGTTGAACTCTAACTTAAGCTTGCCTTGCTGACACATCTATTCTTTTATTTGCCAGATGGGACTAGCTTGAAAGGAACACTTATGTTTATTCCATCTGCAGCTTCATGCAGTTTTATTGGTATTTAGTGAATAGCTTAATCTAGGGATGGCAGGAAAACATTTAGAAAAAAGTGTTGAAGTCATCTGGGAGGAAAAAAAGCGGGGAAATTAAATATCTTTTAAAAATGCAGGAGCAAGGGGAGGGAGCTTAAATGATAAATCACGTTTTCTTTCTCTAATCAGGCAGTGTCGGAAGAAGGAAGGGGAAGGACATCACAAGAGTAGATAGTTGTTTGAGAAGCACTTGGGCTTCAATTAGACATGTAGATGAAATAAAAGGTAAGCATGGAAAGAGAAGATTCCACAACAAAAAAGGATGACCAGCTGCTTGTGGGGAAAGGGGCTCTGAAGAGAACCAGTCTTGGCAACAGAAAAAGAACGCATGACAGGAAAAGAGAAGGAGTTGGGGAGAAAAACACACACACAGCGATACAGGAACAGGGAGAGATCGGTAGAAAACAGACAACTTATGGCTACATTATTATTTTTCAATTAAAAATCAAGTATAGGTTAAAAAGAAATAGTCCATAACAGGAAAGGATAAAGATAGTTTATTGTCCCAGCAAATCAAGGTCAAATTACAGAGCAGATTGCCATTTTGATTCACATTTGTGAGCATTACTCATGCAAATTGTCCAATTGTAAGCAGCAACCAGTGGGTGTGGTTTTTGCTCAAAGGCAACGATTCAAATGAGGTAAAGGTTTGTCTAACTTTAGAAAGAATTTTATTACAAAAAAGGGTCAAAAAACAAAAACATAAGAATGTCTAGACTGGCCAATAGTTCATCTAGCCCAGTATCCTGTATTCTGCAGTGGCCAACACTAGTGCTTCAGGGAGAATGAAAAGGACAGATAATCACCAAGTGTTCCATCCCAACGACTACTCTCAGCCACTGGCAAATAGCAATCCTTGCCTGTCCTGGTTAAGAGCACTGGTGGCTCCAGAGCCCCCCCCTCGCCCCCCCAGGCAAGGAGCTCCCACGCACTTTGGACCACTTTGACTGGCTGCAGGGAAAGGCACTTTTCACATATTAATTTTCATAGGCTTTGAGACTTGGACATTTTTCACAGGTTCACTAGGCCCTTTAAAGATGTCAGAATAGCGGCAGAAAAGGATCACACCAAAAGACTGCTGTTAAAGGATAAATTGTCTAAGCAGAAAGGGGGACTTTCATTTTGAGGAACTTGCAGAGTTTGTTTCAGTTTCTTTTCTCCTGTTCTGACTGAGAAGGCGTAAGGTCTAGTTTGCTGATATGTACTGCTGTTTGTGCATTCAAACTCTTATTTTAATCCTCTTTCAAATTAATAAAATTCTGTTAGACTGGTCCTGAATGCTGTCTGCTTTATTCAGCTGCTTCTGCTAACAAAAGATAGGTAACTGTCCTGAGAGGGTTCAAACAGGACAAGTGGAGAGAGCAGACATATTGGTGATGGAAAGCAGAACTTCAGTCCAGAAAGCTGGCAAGGGAGAAGAGGTTTCCAGAACCAAGCAATGAAAAGTCTTGGTTCTTCTTTGTGAAGGTCCAAGTATTCCACCCCATTTCTGCCCTATCATGCTGTCTAAGCAAAACGGCCATTTTCAGGAGCTTTAGACCAGTATTTCATAAATCCAGCCAAAAAAATACCTTAAAGAAGTTCTGATGTCACAGAAGTACAAGGAGGTTCCACTGAAAGGTCCAATGAAGCAAGCGTTTTTTGGGAGAAGGAATTATGCAGTACTAGCGAGTCTGATATTTGTCAGGATCAATGTGATGAGGAAAATGAAACAGGGATGCCATGTGCTGGTCTATTGCCTGAGATGTGTGTACTTATGTAAATAAGTTACCTGGTCCAAGTGACATTGCACAGTCTAAGCAAGAAAGTCCTTTACAGCCAGTGCTAAAATATTTCCCACCAACAGAATTTGGCAAATCATGGCAACATTTCAATCCAGCCTGGTACAAACTGTACTCCTGGCTGGAATGCAGTGCATTGGAAAATGCTGTGTTTTGCTTTGCTTGTGGCCATTTCACTAGAAAGGATGCAACTAGTGGTGAGATGATCGCTACTGAAAATGACTGAGGTCTACAGCTGCATAACAGAAGTGCAGTCCACAAAGACTGCATAGTCGCTTGGGAGAGTTACAGACAAACACACATAGGCAAAGAGGCTCAGTTTTAGCCCAATTAAGTGAGGCCCATAAAGAACTTAGAAAACAAACATTACATGACTACTCTTGCAGAAATTCTTTTGTTCACCTGTAAACAAAAAATTGCTCAGCATGGACACTGGGAAAGTGATGAGATGAGTGATAATGGAGGAAATTTTCTTGAACTCTTGCAGCTAGTGGCAAACTATGATCCCAGAATTCAGTTTAAAATAGATAGCTTATCTTGCAATGCAAAGTGTACGCATCATTCAATTCAAGATGGATTGTTAAGTATCATGAGCAAAATGGTTCTGGATTCAATTTCCCAAGAAGTTAAAGAAGCTTTTGTTGTTGTTGTTGTTGTTGCTGCTGTTGAATTAATTAATGATGAAACAAAGTACACAGGTAAGCAGGAACAAATTTCAGTGGTCCTCTGTTATTCCTATAGAGGCAATATATCTGAACTATTTGTTGATTTTTGTCCGTGTCAGTCACTGGATGCTACTTCACTAATTAATTATATAAAGAACACCTTGGAATTATGTGGCATAGATATAAAAACCTGCATAGCACAAACCTATGATGGTGCCAATGTAATGAGTGAAACACGAAACAGTATGCAAGCACAGTTTCTGGAGGAGGTACCACAAGCTATCCATGTTCATTGTTATGACACAGGTTGAATTTACAAGTTGTTGTTGTCGTCTGTAAAAACATAGATGATGTTGCAAATTTCTTTATTCTTCTTTAACAACTATATGTTTCTATCAACTTCTTCTGCACATTCATGTTTCACTGAATTGCAGAAAGAAACGAGGAGCAGAATTATTGAAGAAGCTGTCAGACACTGGCTGGGTAAAACAGATTGCATCATGCTTAGCTGTTAAAACACTTTCAGTAATTTTATTGCTCTGAATATGAGCAGCAATTAATCGAATTCTGAAAGAAATGTAGAAGCACATGGCATTCTAAACCAGATAGACTTTTGTTTTGTGTTCTGTCTGAATCTTTAGAGTGAAGTGCTTCTTAAACTGAAAGTGGTATCAGATTACTTGTAGAAATCAGATTGTAATGTGGCTCACACTTGCTTCCTTCTTAACCCTTTGATAAACTGTAAGGTCTGAGGGATCATGAGGAGAATTTCAACAAAATTATGGCTGATGTAAAGATTATTGGACAAATAAATTCCATCAAAATGCAAACTAAAGAAAAGAGAATCTGCTGTATGCCCCCAAAATGTCAAAGCTATGCTACTGAACTCAACACAGCAGAAAGTATGCTTCCAAGAACCAACCATGATTTTAAAAGTAAAGGTGTTCCTTCCTATTTGTGATCGCACTATCAGTGAACTTAAACAATGATTTACAGACAACTCCCATGTTTTATGTGTGGTCAGTGCATTCAGTCCAAAGTGCCATTACTTTCTTGATTCAGAGAAACTCAGACCATTTGCAAGACATTACAATCGTGATATGGACAGATTTGAAGTAGAACAGAGACTATTTCCAAAAGCTCTAGAGAGGCAGGAATGTGAGAGAGAAGTAAAAATTGCCACAATGAACCCAGTGCTTAAGCTACTTGAAAAACAGAAAATGTCTTTCAGTGAATTCTATCAATCGAATGCTATTGCCATCACCATACCTCCATCAAATGCAGGCTGTGAATGGACATTTTTCTGTCTGAGTCAAATTAAGACTTATTTGAGGAACAGCATGGGTGATGAACACATATGTAACATGGCCATACGAGCAATAGAAAAGAGTCTCTCCAAAGCCCTTGACATTGAAGCAGTGGTTAACCTCTTTGCAGAATTGAGTAAGAATTGTCCAGTTCCACCTCTGTAAATATTTTGTCTCTGTTCTCTTCCTTCTCACTGAAGGAACACCTGATCAAACTGCAAAAAAAGACATCTCACACGAGGAAGAACACCACCAGGCTGAGATAACTCCCTAACACCTCACAGTATACATGTAGTCACCCTTTCATTTCTGAAAGATCACCACAACCAGAGGTTATCAGTTCTTCTTTATTTGCAAATCTCGTTTCAATTCTTTTGCAATTTCAAATTCCAGTCACTCCTTCCTGTGAAGGATCACACCCATATGTGCTCTTTACATAGCACATCCAAAGTAGTTCTCCTACTTACAGTCCAAAAGTCCCCAGACAAGCTCAAGGTGATCAAACCAAAGTAATTTACCCCAGGTCACACAGGCCCACTGATCACAGAGACCATCAAGAAGGCCACCCACAGCCCAAGTTTACAAAAAGCCCCTTACATTAATGTCATCTTCATTTCCTTCTTGCCTGTGACTGGCATCTGATTCTATCTGAACACATTGTACAGCGGAGGACTATTTTGGATGGTCATTGTACAGTGTAACAGGAGAGTAAGGGCTGATCTTTCAGGAATGATTGAAACAAGAATCACAAATCAAAGAAGAGCTGCTGTGCAGACTCTGGTGATCTCTCTGAATCTGAAATGAAGGAGAAAGCCCATTTGTGTACTGAAATCTTGATCAACCAGACCTTGGATAAACAGCAGCATGTCTTGGCTTTCTTACCTGGCCAGGGATTGTCTTGTCTCAGTTTACTCTGCTTCCTCTCACTGACACCTAGTGTATTCCTGGATCTGTCTGTAATAGAACTAGCTCAAGAGTAAGCAACTGTATTTGAAAGAAATCCATTACCAGTGTTCTGTTCTGCCTAATTTGTACATAAATGTTTACATAGGGACTCGTTTGGAAGCTGTTTTCCTTGTTGGTTGGTTAACGCTCACTTGCAGTATTAAGAGCAAATTATGTCACCTAAATTCATCTAAATCAGTAGGATTTATTTCAGAGAAAATAGGTTTAGGATGAGTGCTTGCCCACTGTGAAATTCACTGTGTCTGCTTTATGCCCCACATACAAAAGTTTCTGGAGCCACCACTGGTTAATAGCCTTTGTAGACATATCCTCCCTGAATGCATTTAGATGTTTTTTTCAAGCACATTTTTGGCAAGAAATTGCTCTAGCCCTCAGGAATAGTGACCCATAGAGCCACCACAAATTACCATGCCCTCGTATACAGCAGAGATACAGAACACATCAACAGTTTGGATAACTTGCATTTCTTACTTCTAGATTCACTGTGTTTTTGTGCTGCTTCTGGAAGGAAAGAAGCGGTGTGACAGATTAATACTCTTCATTTCTTCTCTTCCACAAGCCATACTTGCACTTCTCATAGAAAGACTGTGGGCATATCCCTTCATCTATCCTGTGAGTACCTCGACCTACCTATTCTTATGGTTGCCCAGCCACAAATACACAAAGACAGTTTTCCTTTAGCTACATGTGCATTTAATCTTCGGTTTCAAAGTATAACAGAATGCATGACAACAGCTTTCCCTTCCTAAACTCACTCTGAGCATCCTTGTACTTCCTCTATCTCTCAGATATACATCTTCCCAATTACTGAGCAAATTGCTTTATTACCCTTGCCATTTCCCTCAAGTGTCAGTAATCTTCAACAGAAACTGGTTAATTGACTTCAATTAAACTTGCAGCTTTCCCAGATACCTAGCAACTTCTGTGACTAGGATGCTACAAGTTGCCCTGTCACAAAGACCCAAATGTGAACACAATTTCTGTGCATTGTTTACTAAACCTCTTTGCTACAAGCTAAAGCATGGTGGATAGGGGAGCTTTTTTAGTGGATGTTGTATTTTTTCCACACATTTGCATGTAGTTTGACCGTTTTAAAACAGGAAATTTGCAACCACATTTTTATATATACAGAATGAACAGTTGCACTTGCAATAGAGATCGAAGGACCTGTCTTGGATTTGTTAATGTAGCTGGCATGCAGACAACTGAGCTTTTGCATACATAAAAGTGTGGGTACAAAATTTACACCTAACGCATTAAAGTCCATTTAAAAAATATGGCTCCAAAATCCATCAGCAGAGATTAGACAGAGAGAGACCCTGAGGGCCTGCACATTTACGATGCCTTTTTACTAGTTTAATTCCATGACCTATTTCAGCATTATTTCTAATTTACAGCAGTGTAAAAGACAAAAAACAGGTTGTGACTGCCCTGAGGCAGGGACAGAGTAAAAGAGAGAGACAGATGTTACATGGTGGTATTTTTAGTTCATTGTGGAGTCTCCTTAAAAAATTAGAGTACTGGTAGTAATAGTGATCCTAAATCTCTCTTCCCCATAGACAATTTTTAAGAAAAAATTGTTGTTTATCTGCAACACTTAATACTCATTGATTAATCCAATCTGCATGCTCATAAAATTGTGGGCCAAAGAAATCCCTTATGTAAACTCAGTAATCAAAGAATGAATATTTTTAGATACCTTCCCCTTGTTATTGAATCCCATGTACAATTCTGTGGGCTTTTTTAAGTATATTTTTTAAAAGTTCATTTTGAACTGTAAACATCTCCAGATTTTCCAGGCTTTATTTTATTCTGAACTTTCGCATAATATTCATATTATATCTCTTCTAAAATCTATAAGTTTTTAACAATATTAACACACTTGCATTTCCATGACAAAATACCTCAGCAATTCACAGCTTTTTAGAACCTCCTGACTAGTTAATAAATGAAGCTTTCTATTATTAATTATCACCTAATTAAACTATCTCTCATTTCAGAATTTTACTGAACACCATAAAGTTTCTTCTGTTTCAAGATTATATAAAACCACTACCCAATCTTTATCTAATTGCACATCTCCAAGGGTAGCTCTGTTATAAATTAGCATGAACAAAAACTATGTTTTGATACTGTCAATGACCTAATGTAATAGAATGCCTACAAAAAGAAAACTATACTTATATAAACAGCTTTCCATGGAATAGATATTAGTGTCTGCTTTATAATAGCAATTGTTTTGCTTATAAAACCCTGAACTTCATACCTGTTTTGTTGCAAACAAACACTGAAGACTTTGCACATGTGTATGTAATAATATAACTATATTAGAAAAGAGAAGAGGAGAAAAGAATCTGAGCCAATCAGGAACTTCAATAAATTCCAGAATCAGAAGACATGCCAACAGGATAAAACATATACAGTCTACATGCATATCTCTTTTCAATGTGGTACTACTATTTGTGGATAAAAGAACACTTTTTGTGGCCCTGGTGAATATCTTCATAAGCTTCACTGAAATTGTAGGGCTTCCAACATGACAGAAGTAAATACTGCTAAGATTGCCAAGATGACTTGTAAAAGAAACAAAGATTCCTGTGGCACTTAAAGACTAACAAATTTATTTCTTGCATGAGCTTTTGTGGGAGAAAATCCCATGAAGATCAACCAAAGTGTCTGACGAAGTGGGATTTTCTCCCACAAAAGCTCATGCAAGAAATAAATTTGTTAGTCTTTAAGTGCCACAGGGCTCCTTGTTTGTTTTACTGAACTAGACTAACACGACTGCCCCTTTGGAAAATGACTTGTACTTGTATTATTGAGCAATATTGTTCATAAATATTGATGAATAATATTTACAATCACCTCTCTATCATTTAGAGAGTCAGGTTAGAGGAGTGGACCAGTTAGCCATTCCCTGAAGGTCTGGGAAAAGGGAAGACTCTAGCTAGCTGTTCATGAAGACACTGGAAGTTCTTAGCAGGTTACCAGGCTTCTTTCCCCAGAAGGATAGAACTGTGTAAGTGGAAAAGGTCCAAGCCAATTTGGTAGCAAGGGGCTTATAGAGAGGCATCATGGTCTTGCCCATATCCATATGAAGTTCACATGAACCTCACTTATTTTCACTTTGAGATCATTATAAATGATGGAACTGCAATAGTGAGAAAACCATGTGATAACATCCCACAGTATGATGTTACAATTAAATATTGTGGTGAGGTGAGGCCTCAGGTGCCCTTGTTGGTCCTGTGCTTTTTATCATGCAGCAAGATTTGGCCAACCCTTCTCAATGTTTCCTTCTACCTGGTAGTGAGTGGTTGGCTGATGGAAGGGAGTTGGGGGGGGCCCAGGCCCACCATCTACCCTGGACCCTGAGCCAGGGACCCTATTAAGTAGCAGTCTCTACACTTAGTCCAGGAGGGCAGCTACCTTCCCTGGATCACCACTCAGTGGTCCGACTGCTTCTGGTCTGCCTTCAGACCCTGGGAAGTCCCACAGTCTCTAGTTCTAAAGCCTCAGTCTTCAGGCTTGGGAAGTTCCACAGTCTCCCTCAATTAAATATAGTCCACCCTCAGGCTGCAGGTCCTAGTGGCCTTGCTTGTAGGGTTTTCTCTCCCAAATTCCCCACTGTACCTCTTGGTGTTGCTGCAAAATTTCAAACAAACTGTCAGTGTCCTCTCAGCAGCTCTCTTCCTCTCTAGCCTCCTTTCAGCTACCCTGCCCTGCCTGCTCTTCCTCCTTATGCTTATATGTGTAAAGATTTTCTTTCTACATCCTTCTAGTTATGGTAAGAAAGCCTTATCAAAAATGGTCTTACAGCATAATAAAGTTTTTAAGACTCTGGATTCATCTAATCTCTTCAGGAATTTTGTTTCAAAACTGGCCAAGACCACTATCTCCAGCTCTCAGGCCAGGACCAGTCCATAACATTCTGGCACCTGAGGCAGGGAGCTCAAATGATGCCTCCAAGTCTCCTCACTTGGGCCAAAACTTTGAAAGGTCTCAATTCTGCCTGCTTCCTGTTCTACTCCGCTCATGGTACTGCTCTCCTACCTGTCCCAGTAAAGAACTAACAACTTAAAATGCCTTGTTCAAAGATTTTAAGTAATTTTCAAACACCTGAACAGCAAAGGTAACTTTGCTTGTCTGCATAGTAAACACTGGCATTTTTATCTGTTTGAATAATCAAAGTGGTGCTTTTCATGCCTTCTTGGTTGCAAAGATTTGAACTGCTTCCTGAAGGTCTACAGTCTCAGCCAGCTCATGCTGTATTCAGATGGTTGCAAGGCAGAGCAGCCTGTCCTGAGTCATTGTGAAGTGTAGATGTGTTTTTATTAACTTCAGCTTGGAGAAGCTGTGTTCTCCACTGGTAGCCATTACAAGAACTGTTAGAAGTATGCGCAGAGCAACAAAAGCATTTGGAAAGAGGGTGGTCATCTTGTTTGTGCACATATATACCAGAACAGCCTTTGGAGTTGATTCTGCTGAAATGTATCTCGAAAGGGCTTTCAGTTCATCACTCAAATCACTTGCATCAATATTGTGCATGTCATCATGTGTCTCTGGTGCCCTGCATTGCTGGTGTAGGTCTTCTTCAAGTATTGTGAGGAGCTTTAGAATATCACACAACAGCAAATACACTGCTGTGTTCCTTGAGCTGGATGAAACATTTTTCAACTGACTGTATTGGACAATCTACGACCTAGTTAAAGAATTCAACTTTGAATTGTTGTTTGGGGTCTCATATTGGATTATCCTATGCCTCGTAATCAAAATTCTTCTTCTTCGTTGACTCATGTGTTCTTGAATAGGTGGGAAAATAGCTTCAGTGTGAAGTTCCTCTACCAACTTCTGTGCACTCTTCAGAATGTTTTGAAATCCCTCATCTGACCGGGAAGACTCTAGGTAAGACTTTACTTTGTCCAGCTGTTCCATTGCTTTACATATATCAAGGTCAACACCTTGGAGTCTCTTGCTTACAACATTTATTGCAAACAGTATGTCATGCCACAACACTAAGCCACACAGAAATTTGAAGTTATGTGTTTCTGGTGATTTTATTTTTGCTCTGCCACTGTTCTCCGACAACAGCTCCTGTCATAGAATTATCCTTCATAATCGCAACGATGGCATCATCTATCTTCCCAATTTGGTGTTTAATAGGCTTTATCATCTCCACTTTATCGCCTTTATCGCTTTTCCCATTGTGTGGCTCTCAGCGGTTTCAGTGTCAGAGAGGAGGTTCCCAGATGTTGCTTCAAAATTTTCCATCAATGAGTTGATGCAGAGAAAAATACATAGATGCTTTGAATTACATTTAAAAATTCAGCAGCCTCACTAGAACCTGATATTGCATCACTGGTCACCAAGTTCAATGAATGAGAACTGCATGGGACAAAAAAGCTTGAGCGTTTAACTCTCGGATCCATCTCTTCTCTCCTCTGTTCTTTCCTCTCATGGTGGCACCATTATCATAGCCCTGAATTCTCATATTCCAAAGGGGATTGAATTTATTTGCAAATTCGGCTGCACTGTTTCAGGACTTAATAGGGACATCAGATTTTTCTCTCATTACAACAGGTGATTTGACCTCATCTTCCTCTGTATGCTGTTCCTAGTGTTTGAATCTCTACAACAATTTTAATTTGCTGTTACTGTGTGACCTGTTCCCATGACCTACACTTCCCTGAATTTATTTCCTCCCATTCTGTAAATTCCCAAATCGTCGAAACATCTGACAAAGTGGGATTTTTTTCCCATGAAAGCTCATGCAATAAATAAATTTGTTAGTCTTCAAGTGCCACAGGACTCCTTCTTCTCATGTCAGGTATCCCAATTCCTGTGCCTTCCAGCTTTTTAAGAAGCACATTTGTCACACCTGCTCCTGTAGTATTATCCATGTCAATAAATTCTATAAAATGCTCTCCAACAGTCACCACTGCAGGGACATTTTCACTGGGTTCTGTCATCATTACAAAATGCACCATTAAAGTCATTTGTTCCATATGGCTGATGTCAGGTGTGCAGTCCAAAACAACAGAGTAATATCTTGCTGACTTCAGATCTGCCACAATCTTCTGTTTGACTTTTGTTGCCAGTAACTGTATGATCACATTTTGAATTGTTTTTCCAAGGAAGTGATATGTGTACCTTTCTTAGGTGGTGACTCTTCTTAGATACTCCTGGAATACAGCATCACACTCAGCCATCAGCTCCACACTTTTAAGGAAGTTAGGCACATACAGCTGATCCGAAGTCCCATGCAGTGCTAGGTTTTGGGTAGCAAGCATTCTCATAGTGGCAATGAGCCTTTTCACAACGATTTGCAAGTAAAGAGACTCTGATACAATCTTCTCTTGATGCTGATCATCTATGCTGGCCTTTAACCTTAGTCTCATCTCAAGCTCTTTCCACCTACGGAATCTTCTCTGATAATTTGCTGCCTTCTCATGGCATGCCAGATTTCTAGCCAGATTTTTCCAGTTCTTTGATCCTGTAGAACCCAGTGTGGCTCATGGAAAATTAGACTGGCAGAGTTTGCTACAAAAACAGCATGCATCATGCTCAGTTTTTGATTACATAAGCCACAGTCCTGGGTCATCTAGACTTAAGAAATTAAAGTTAGCAGCAGCTGTTTCTTACACCTCCATCACACTCTTCTCTGATCTACACTCTTCTTCAGGAATGTGCATGGTTACATCCATTTGAGATGGAGATATGGACGCTGCAGTAGCTGCCAGGTCACCTGCACTCTGACAAACTGGAAGATCAGGCATCTCCTCAACACTCACATCCTCACTGGGGCTGGAAGGCTCACTGTGAACATTTGTGTCTATGTATCTCAGGAGAGCTCCTTCCCGCTTAGATAGAAAAGCCCCCTTTGCTTGCTTGCTTTTTCTGAATGGTGCCCCAATGGAGCTTTTTCTGTGTCAGCTATAGTGGTTCTCAACATTCAGCTGAAGGGGACAAATAAGCAGCTGGTAGCAGGGCCTAAGTGAGGGAAGATATCAGTGTCCTAAGGACTTAACTGGCTCCTACTACTTCAGCTGACTGCCTGTTCTCCTCAAGTGGGTTCAGAGAAGCAGCAGGAAACAGGAAGCTCCCAGAGAAGCTGGAGTTAATCGGCCCAGGCTCCTGGGGGTGCTAGAGAGGTACATAAGAGGCTCCTCCTCCTCTCTCCCCCTACAGCTTCTGCTGCTTTCTGTTATTCCCTCTTACCTTCTCTCCTGCCTACATGTTACGTCTCTTGTGTCCTCCTTCTTCCAGCACAGTACTCCACCATGACTGTGCATCTAGAGCAGAGAGAATACATATGCACCAGCAACAGACACAATTTTCTATATTTTGTGTCCTAGTAGCGCCCCCCCCCCCCCCCACACACACACATATAGTCTGGCACCTGAAGCAGCTACCTAAGTTTGCCTCATGGTCAGGCCAGCCCTGTCTCGGGCATTTATTCTTTAATATCATTAGTTGTATTAAACTGGAAGAGCACAAATAGATCATAGAGGAAGATGGGGCTGCTAACCTAAGGGTGACTTGAATTATTTCTGTAAACAATTTAAAGAACTCAAGCAGATTATTCCAGACGTGTAAAAACAAAATTCATTTTACTCCAAGCTCTTGTGTTCCAAGTTCCTATCAGAGAGTTAAAAACTCTAGAAAAAACACATCAGCTCAAACCCATTTTTTCATAATTGCATTTGTTCTTATCTTCTTATAGAAGGCATTCATACTTTCACCCCCACCAGAGACACTAAGATATAAAATGGATCACATACTAACAGAGGTGCTTTGTTCTGTAAATACAGTATTCTCCCTTGTTTTCACCTTTTCGGTTAATATCATCTGTTAATATTCTTTTGTCTTTAGTTTCCTTACTACCATTTTGTGGAGCTCATTATAAACATTTATGCAGTTTTAATATTGGGGAATGTGTATATTTGACTATTATTAGATTATGTAAACTCAGATCAATCCTATTTATATTTTGTCTTTTTGCACAGTAACATTTATGTTCACAAAAATTAACAAATAGACAAATTAGATTATGGAACCAATGACACCAGATTGATAGCACTGGCATTTTCAGATGCGTCCCTGGAGTAAGAATGCATCATTCTGCAGGAACACTACTATCATAAAGTAACACAATCCAAAATATCTTCCTTCACTCCATGCAAAATTGCAGACTAAAGGTCCTTTGGCTGTTCCGTTTTATGGAGCAGTAAATAAACCTCATTAAAGGAAATCTCTTGTTCAGATTACCTGGCCTTTTAGAAATGACAAGGCCTAAAACTGTCAAATCGTATAAGTCATGGATTCTCTAACTGTTAATTTAAAAATTATGTATAATATTCTTGTCAAAACATGTCCTTCTACAACCTGAATTACTATTATGGGCTTAGAAAGTAACATGATGTTTAACATGTACTAAGAAAAATGTAGGAGAAATTAGACCTCTTTTGGGTTGTAAATAACATTAAAAGAAAGAACACAGAGCATATTTCAGCATCAAGTCATAGACCAGGAAATAAAATTCAATTAGGTGGCACAGTGGATTAATTCACTAGCCTTTCATGCTTGCAGAGCCAAGTTCAAACTCAAGTTTATGCTATAAATAGGGTCGTCGGGGGGCAGCTGCCCAGGGCTCTGCAGGGCCGCAACACTACCCCCCCCTCATGCCAGGGACTGAGAGAGCTGGCCAAAAGTGGCACCCTAGTTCACTCTGCTGTAGAGCCAGAGGAGTGGCCTGGTGTGAAAGTTGCTTAAGGCAGTAGATCAGCATTGCAACAAAGGTGAGTCATTAGGATTAACAATAAGGTACCAATTGTTGCTCAAACAACCTCTATGCTTCCTCTCTGAGTCAGTATCTCTCTGGGTTTCTAGCATTCATATGAAAAGGACTGAAGTCACTGGCAAGTACCTTTGTATTTTTTTTTTTTTAATCAATAGACCCAGTGAAGAAAAGAAAGAACTGTGAACACAACCTTATTCCACCATTTCTGAGATATGGGGATTGCAGTTATTTTTGCAAATTAGGACTTGCTTCTTTTTCAATGTGTTGAGAATTCCCTTGCTTGCAACAAAAGTTATAACTTGTAGATTTTAATAAAAATGCCAGAGATTTTTTTTACTGATTATTAAAAAGAGAAGAGAAAAGCAAACTGTTCTAGTAGGAGCCTGTGTTACAAAGTATGGTATTTTTTTTACAGTTAGAAAGCCTTAATAACAGAATAAAGTCCAACTCAGGGATGGACCTGCTGGAAGGTGTAACAAGGTCCTAATTTGAAGGAGGGGGGGAGTGGGTAGCCCCATTGTGTTGCTGCCTTAAGCACACTAGCAGGGGTCACCAGACCAAGCAGAGAGGGCTAGCACCCCTTCAATCACAATACTGTGGACAATTGTGTGTTCATGAAAACTCATGCAGACTCAGGGAGCAGATGAAGAGCAGAGGTGAAAGTGGAAACCAGGGGGGCTGCTTCAGTTCCTGGGATTTGGCAGTGGAGAAGGGAGCAGGACCTAGAGGGACTTGGAGAGGCCGATCAGCAGAAAGGATCTTCCAGGACTAGGTTTACCAGATACCAAAGCATGGAAGGGAGTACGGGGAAGTAAAGAAAGGAGGACATTGGAGGACACATGGAAAAAATGTAGTATTAATGTAATATTCTTTTGTTTTTAGAGGGCCCTGGAACACTTCCCCATAAAAATAGGATGCTCTGGGGTGTTCCAGCATACTTCAACCCCTGTAAGTAAAAAGCCAGACAAAATCATGTGTTTTTAAAATGCCTGCTAGATGGAGGACATAAAAAGGAGAGCATGTTCTCCTTTTGCCTGGCATCTGGTAACCCTATCTGGGACCTTTTTTCCCAGCCTGGCATTGGCTTTCTTCTCCTTCCCCTGTCTCAGCATTTCCATTTCATTTCTCCACCCAGTACCCCCCCCCACGGTCCCCATTTGCAAGGAGATCTCACACACACATTCCAGGCTACTACATGTAATTTTAGAAACTTGGCATACTTCCTGATTTGAGACAGGAGTACGGCATGTGGGATCACCTTCTGCATGTTCCATGTAGGTAATCTCACATTAGATGTATAGATTTCAGAGATGCAATAGACACCTCAAAAGAAAGGATGAAAGCCATGAGGGATTGCCACCACCACCTCCCTGCAGCCATAGTCACTGTTTAATTTTCTGGCATTGGCCGCTTTTTTTCAGTGGAGGGTTGCCGCATGGCAGAGAGCTAGGTCTCAAGGAAAAGAATTTGACAACCACTAGTTTAAGGCGGCTGAAAAACCAGACCCTGAACTCCTATTCCTCTGCTTTTGGCCAGCTTGCGCAGTCCCTGGCATGGGACGGCCGGTGCAAGGGCCTGCCCCTCCTTTGCGCCAGCCAGCCCCACCACCCAGTGCCCAGGAGGGTGAGTGGGGGCCCCGCAGAGGGTGATTTACCCAGGGGCCCGCACCCACCTAGGGACAGCACTGGCTACAAAAGAATTGCCACATTTTTATCCCATTGTAAAGAGGCAAGATGGCCACCCCCAGAGGAGGCAAGATAGCTGCCCCCAGAAGAGGCAAAATGGCCGCTGGGCAGCTGTCCATCAAGGCAGAAGACAAGGGGCAGGACAGAAAGTATAAAAGCCAGACCAGGGAGCTCAGTCCAGCCCTAGCCGCTGAAGAGGAAGGATAGCTCCTTCTGGGCTCCTCAGCCCCAGCCCTTTCTCTTGCAGAGGGAATCCAGGCCTACCCACGGGCCTCCATCCCAATACCAGGATGGCTGGCTTGGGCCTCCCATGGCTGGTGCCCCTTGGGAGGAGCCCACTTTGCTTAGGGACGACAGTCTGGGGTGACAGTCAGAACCCCAGAACCCTGAATGTTTCCCAGAAGGCCCTGACTGCTGGCAATGGGTCTCTCTGTTTTCAGGTGCTGATCTGGATGAACTGCCACTTGCTCAGCCTGAAGTGGACCCCTCTATGGGACTGAATCTGGAGGAGCTGCTCCTTGCACCAGACCGCATGGAGTTTCCAGAATTACCCCACCAGAGGAGATGGAGGTCATGCCAGAGCTTCCCAACCTACCACCACCGGACGCAATGAAGGGCTTCTTCTACATGCCTCTCAGTGACTATCCAAAGGATTTTTATGAAGGAGCAGAACAGGTACTAATGGGAGAGGGTGAAGGCAGTAGCCCAGGGAGCTATGCCCCACACCGGCGTCAGCGTGTTGCGGCCAAATCCTCACTGACCCCATGATTGAGGGCCTGGCCTCTGACAGGGCCCTTGGCTGGGACACACTGGATTAGGGTGGGCCTGAGTCCCCCTCCTCCTCTCCCTTCCCTTAGATGGCAACCCCGTCTGATACCTAGCATTGTTTACCCCTTCTCATCTAAAGATTGAAGGGACCGGGACTATTATTGAACTGCCCAACTCAAGGCTATAGACTGTGGGTTTACCCTTCTGAGGGGCTAAGATGAACTGTTCTTCCCCCTTTCCTTGCTTGGACTACTGGACAGTTTGAGTTGAACTCCCCAACCCACCCACCAGAGGGTGCACTCCAGGTGGATCAAGCAAAGAACTTGCTTACACCCATACATATACATCCCAACACACAACAGTTAACCATGCTTTGAATGGGAAGAAACTATAAACAGAGCTAAGAATGTTGTACAGTTGTTGCCACTTAAAAGTGAGAACTTGGGAACAATTGCCAAAGGGACTGAGATATCAGTGATTTTTTTTTTCCCTACACAAGTATAAAACTAGGAGATTGTAGGTACCGCAGAACTGCTACTGATAACAAATAAGCCCTTTTAAATAGCTATTTCTGCAGACTTGTAGAGTTGCATGGGGAACGGTTGCAATCATCTCTCATACCATGCCTGCCTGTTGCTCATCTTATCAGTCATCCTCATTCATGAGCATAAAATCCAACAAAAAACATTTTAAAAAACCCAATAAGCTTGAAATCTGTTTGACACAGTAATGCAAGATCCATCACCGACAATTACACCAAGTCATAAAAATAGAAGACATGAACAACCTAAATTTACCATTACCTGCCGCCATGCATGGCATATGCCAACCTGAACTCCCCACATCAGCAGCCAGGCCCTCCAGGTAAGGTGTCTACTCAGACAGGAAGATCTGAACACTTTATATCAATGCCCATTTGGGAATAACTTTATGGAAACAAAGTCTGCACCCTTGTATTCTTATCATATGGGTTTTTTTTTCCCGTAATATAGTTTTAGAAGGACAATATAAGTCAGATATTTACGGGCACCAACTGTTTTCCCACAGTATCATGATAACATCACATTCTTCTTAACCCTCCTTTTTGTGATAAAGGACTGATGCAGGTTTCATGTCCTTCTCCTGAGTGTTGCATAAAAAGAAATCTATTAAATTCAGTCCTTAGTATTTGATGATAATTTAAAATCTACTTTCCAGACCATAAATCACAAATGTTGCAGAATCTCTGATTATTTATTGGAAGGCACCTATTAACTCTCCTAATTTGCTATGTGTATGCATGATATGAAATGTGCCATGTGACAGGCCATTGTGATGTCAGAGGTGATTCAACTAATAGCTCCTTAAGTGCAATTGCTTGAGTCACCTCTGACATCACAGTGGCCTAGGAGTGTTGGCATGGGCACAGATATACCTTATTGTAGCTGCACACCTCATTGTAATTCATAAAGGCAAAATGACTGAGGATTTAAAAATTGGACAGTAACAGCCACTGAAACCCAGGGATGGTTCACTCTGGTGACACAGCTGCCCCTTTGGAACTTGTCAAAATTATAAAGCTCTCAGCGTTGCTTTCAGCTGTTTCCAATATTTCACGCTGACTCTTCAGGAGATTGTATGTGGTGCTTACTCAGGGAAGAAATCATGAAAATCTGGAAGTTTATGTAAAGGATACGAAATACCAAGGAAAAGTTTTAGCTGACCATAGAACTTTTGGAAAAAAATGTTCTAATTAAAGAGCTATTAAGTGATTAAAATAAGTAAGCATTTTATAAATTCCCTTTTGATTTTCCCCCATCATTTTTGATGAGTTACAGCTAGTAAGCACATAATTCTTAAATGATAAGCAGAACAGTAAAGTGAAGTTCAAATGTATTCTATTTATTGTGCTCCCTGAGCCATGTTAGATGAGAGAATTTTTATCTCAATCTTTCAAACCTATATGTTTTGATAGTAACAATTCAATTCTGAAGTTGTTCTTTGTTCAAATCAAATCATAGGGCTGGAAGGGACCTCGTGAGATCATCGAGTCCAACCCCCTGGGAATTGACCCCAGGCCCTTCTGTATGTTAAGCAGAAGTGCTAGCCACTACACTAGGGCTAATTTCATTCTAAACAGATTATTTTCCTGGGAACAACAGATTATTAGGGCTAGCATCTCTGCTTAACATACCGAAGGTCCTGGGTTCAATTCCCAGGGGGTTGGACTTGATGATCTCATGAGGTCCCTTCCAGCCCTATGATTTGATTTGATTTGATTATTCATCATAGTTAGCTTTGAAATTGATACAAGCTTTTGTTCCAATTCACTTTCAAAGTGAGGAACACCAAATGATGCAGAAGTTCAAAGGAAATTCCTGAAACAAACTCATGCTTCTAATGGACTACCAAGATTACAAATGGTTTGGAACAGTGAGAAGAGAGATGCTAGGCAAATTTCAAATAAAAAAGCCCATGGAGATCACAGTTTATAGCATTAGTTATTTACCTCCTATTGGATGATATAAAATTATACAAGTAGCACACATCGTTTTGATTAATCCTCTGAACAATGCCCAGATAGGCAGACTGAGGGATATAACTAAAGCTCAGGAATTCACCAAGCAAAAATCTATGCATTCTAGGCCCATATTCAAAATTAGGAGTGTGCAATTGCCATACTTTCACACACAGGCCAGGTAACTGACTATAAATATAGACATTTACCTGAACACTTGAATGCATAATTATTTGATCTGTATGCACAACAGCAGTAGTTTCACACTGAGGAGACGCATAGTTGTGTGTGCTTAATTTTGAAATTCAGGCTCACTGTCTCCTATCAAGCAGTGACTGATTTCACAAGAATTTTCATGGCAGCCCACTTTTCCATTTCTTAAAGGTCTTTAGCAATGAAAAATTGTGTAGTTGTCTATTTCACACCTTTTGCTTTTGTTCTCACACACAAAAGTGGAGCCGCAAAGCAGCAAGAAAGAAAAGAACCAGAAGACTTGATTATGTTTACCAGACTATGAACTAAGAGGAATATTTCAGTATTTTAATCCCTTTAGATTCAACTTTTCTATCTCCTAGCAAATTACATTTTATAATCCAATCACTTCACTTGAAAAAGGTATCAAGTTGTGTTTACATTATTCCATTTTTGCCCAGCCGGCTACATTAGTGGAGAAACAAACAATGGCTTAACTGTATTGGGGCTTATTCTTCTCACCCCAGCCTTGCAAAACCAAGGAGAAAGAGGACAAGTTTAGCTCTCACCCCATGGGTGGTTTGTGTCTTCCTCAGCCTCGGGTCCTCTACCAGTAACCTGGGAGTTTGAGGGTTCTGTGCAGTATTTTGGCTGTTCCTAGCTCTGCACTCTTCTGAACAGAGAGCTCTGATGTTGTTCCTGGGATCTGTTGGAGCCACCCTCCCAGCTTAGGAGTCACAGCCCCGAGTGCTCCTACCACCACTGGGACTGCTTTGGCCTTCACTTTCCACATCCTCTCTAGTTCCTCTTTCAGGCCCTGGTACTTCTCCAGCTTCTCATACTCCTTCTTCCTGATGTTGCTGTCACTTGGCACTGCTACATCTATCACCACCGCTGTCTTCTGGTCCTTGTCTATTACCACGATGTCTGGTTGATTGGCCAGTACCTGCCTGTCTGTCTGGATCTGGCAGTCCCACGGAATCTTAGCCCTGTTATTCTCCATGACTTTCTGTGGAATCTCCCATCTGGTCTTGGGAGGGTCTAGCCCATACACTGTGCAGATGTTCCTGTACACAATGCCAGCTACTTGGTTGTGCCGTTCAGTGTATGCTGTTCCTGCCTGCATCTTACATCCTGCCACTATGTGTTGGACTGTCTCTAAGGCTTCTCTGCACAGTCTGCACCTTGGGTCCTGTCTAATGTGGTAGACCCCTGCTTCAATGGATCTGGTGCTCAGTGCCTGTTCTTGTGCTGCTATGATTAGTGCCTCAGTGCTGTCTTTTAGTCCAGCCTTTTCCAGCCACTGGTAGGATTTCCCAATGTCAGCCACCTCAGCTATCTGTTGATGGTACATCACATGCAGGGTTTTGTTTAGCCATGGCACTTCTTCTGCTTGCTCTTCCTCCCATGTCTGCTGCTGCTGCCTCAGGCATTCTCTCAGCAGCTCATCTTTGGGTGCCATCTTACTGATGTATTCCTGGATGCTCTGGGTTTCGTCCAGGACAGTGGCTTTGACACTCACCAAACCCCGCCCGCCTTCTTTCTGGCTGGTGTACAGTCTCTGGGTGTTGGATTTGGGGTGGAAACCTCCGTACATTGTGAGGAGCTTCCGGGTCTTCACATCGGCAGCCTCCCTGTCCTCTTTTGGCCAGCTCACTATACCGGCAGGGTATCTGATGACTGGCAGGGCGCACCTGTTGATGGCGTGGATCTTGTTCTTCCCATTGAGCTGGCTCTTCAGGACCTGTCTTATCCTTTGGTGGTACTTGGATGTTGCTGTCTTCCTTGCCTCCTCATCGTTGTTCCCATGTGACTGTGGGATGCCAAGGTACTTGTAGCTGGTCTGTATGTCTTCTATGTGGCCTGCTGGTAGTTCCACCCCGTCAGTCTTGACTACCTTCCCTCTCTTTACTACCATCCAGCCACACTTCTCCAGTCCAAATGACATCCCAATATCCTCACTGTAGATCCGTGTCAGGTGGATTAGCGAGTCGATGTCTCGTTCATTCTCAGCATACAGCTTGATGTCATCCATGTAGAGGAGGTGGCTAATGGTAGTGTCACTCTTGAACGTGTATCCGTATCCAGTCCTTGGGATTATCTCGCTGAGGGGGTTCAAGCCAATGCAGAACAGCAGCAGGGACAATGCATCACCTTGGTATACGCCGCACTTGATGGCCACTTGTGCAAGCTGTCTTGAGTTGACTTCCAGTGTTGTCTTCCACAATCCCATTGAGTTCTTGAGGAAGGTCTTTAGTGTCCTGTTGGCTTTATATAGCGCCAGATATTCACAGATCCATGTGTGCAGCATTAAGTCATAGGCTTTCCTGTAGTCAATCCAGGCTGTGCTGAGATTGGTCTGTCTAGACCTTGAGTATTGGGCGACTGCTCTATCTATGAACAACTGGTGTTTTCAGCCTCTAGTGTTGGTCCCAATGCCCTTCTGAGCTGTGCTCATGTACTGGCTCATGTGGTCCTGTAGCTTGGTGGCTATGATGCCTGATAGGACTTTTCATGTTGTGGGGAGGCAGGTTATTGGCCGGTAGTTGGATGGTGCTGTTCCCTTGTGGGGATCTTTCATGATCAGCACTGTCCTTCCTTGTGTTAGCCAATCTGGGTGGGACCCTGCTGCTCGCAGCTGGTTCATCTATGCTGCTAGGCATTCATGCACTGCTGTTAGTTTCTTTAGCCAGTAGGTGTGGATCATGTACTGTCCAGTGCTGTCCAGCTCTTCATGTTCTTGACCTACTGTTGCATGTCTGCTACTGTGATGGTGACTGGTTCCTGTGGTCTGTTCTCAGGTCCTGCAGCCACTTTGCACTGGTGTTATGAGTCTTCTCTTTCTCCAATATGTTCTTCCAGTACTGTTCAGTTTCTGCTGTTGGTGGCTCTGCTGTTATTATGTTGTTGCCCTGCAGTTGGGAGTACACCTTGGATGATTCTTTGGAAAACAGGGCATTTATCTTTTTGGCCTCTGCTTCTCTAGTGTATCTCCTTAGCCTGGTAGCCAGTGCTGTGAGCCTTTGTTTAGCAGTCTCTAGGGCTTCAGATGGAGTCAGGCCCTTGTATTTTTTCAGTAGCTGAGTCTTATCCTTAATCTCTACACCCTTCTGTAGTTCCACCAGCTGACTAACTTGTTTCCGTGTGGCCTTGATCTTATCCTCCAATCTCATTTTCCATGGGGGGTATGTACCACTGTTCTTCTTGATCGCATAAGCCAAGCATCTCCAGGATTACAGAGGCTGTAGCATATACCAGTTCATTGGTAGTAGAAATTGTCGTTAGGGCTCTATTGGCATCTTCTAGCATACTGATGGTACTTCTCCAACAAGCCTTGGTAATTGGTCTTGAGGACTGACTGTAGCTAGTTTATCCATGATCTTATGCCTCATATCAGCTGCTGTGCTCTGTAATGGAGGGGGTGGCAGTGAAGTTCCAGCTTCAGGTGTTGTGGCTGTACATCTAGTAGTTCTTCCAGGTCTTATTCTTGAGTCGGGGATGTAATGTGGAGTTAGTCTATCTCCAGTTGTGAGAGCAGCTTCCTCTTTACTCTGTTGAAGCCTTGGGTAACTAGCTGTTTCTCAGTTAGTGTGGATGTAGGTCTTTTGTCCATCCATAGTTTCCTCCTACATTTCATATATCCCCTCTCATTAGGTCTACGGTTGTACTAGCATTCCATCAATTCCAGGTTCTCTTGTCTCATCCATGTATGGGTTTGTTCCAGTAGCCCACTTATCATCAGATTGTCCTGCTTCCCCCCCCCATCTGGCGCGGGCCTTGTTAATCCAGGCTGGCACAACTCTCCTTGTTCACTTCACTCTCATATTCAAGGTAGGCAAGTGAGGAGTTAGTAGGTCTTTTGCCCAAGGACCCCTACTAGAAAGGTAGGTGGGTACCAGGCAGGATTCGAACCCCGGTTTCCCATATCAAAGGGTGGCACGCTTAACCACTACACTATCCAATCACCATAATACATACATATTGCCTTTCATTTTTATGTTTCTTTTACCTCTTCAAGGATTGCTTCTAGCTGGGGTGCTAAAATGAATCACATACTGGATAACGTAGTGCCTTTTGATACGGGAGACCAGCATTCAAATCCCCAGCTAGTACCTACCTTTCTAGTAGGGGTCCTTGGACAAAAGACCCCCTAATGCCTCACTTGCCTACCTCAAATGTGAGAGTGACATGAACTAGGAGAGTCATGCCAGCTCAGATGTTGCCCAGATTAACAAGGTCCATGCCAGATGTTGGGAAACCAGGACAATCTGACGATAAGTGGGCTACTGGAACAAACCATACATGGACAAGACAAAACATATATATATCCTCACTGTCAGGTGGATTAGCAAATGATGACTGTATTCTCTACAGTGAGGATATTAGGATGCCATTTGGACTGGAAAAGCATGGCCGGATGGTAGTAAAGAGAGGGAAGGTAATCAAGACTGATGGGGAGGAACTACCAGCAGGCCATATAGCAGACATACAGACCAGCTACAAGTACCTTGGCACAGAGGCGTTGCTGGGGGGGCAATTGACGTGGGGCACAGGCCCGCCCCCACACCCTGGGGAGAGGCCCCACCTCCTGACCAGGGATAGGGCCAGGGGGAGGCCACGCAGCCGCGAGCAGCTAGGCCGTGGCACGGTGCTGCCAGAAGCGGCAGCTGGCGGCCAGGCCCCCGATCCCCAGCTGGGGACAGGGCCATGAGCAGCCAGGCCCCGGATCCCCAGCGGGGGACGGGACCACCACTGCCCCAGGCGGCCGAATGGCCGGCCGGGCCCCAAATCCCTGGCCAGGGACAGGGCCACTGCGGCCACGGGCAGCCAGCCATGCCACTAGTGGCCACGGTGGCCCCGTCCCCCGCCAGGGATCGGGAACCTGGCCACCTGCCGCTGCAGGCGCGGGCGCAGGCCTGGCTTCTAGTGGCCGCTTCTGGCCACTCCACGGCCAAGCCACTCGCGGCAGCATAGCCTCCCCCTGGCCAGGGGCGGGGCCTGCCGGGCAGCCAGCCAGACCCCGGATTCCCAGCTGGGGACGGGGCTGCTGCCACTGCAGCCGGCTGGCAATTGGGCCCCAGATCCCCAGCCCAATTGGGCCAGAGATCCAGGGCACCAGCACTGGGACCTGGGGCACGTGCCCCGGCGTGCCCAGCGCTAGCAACGCCACGGCCTTGGCATCCCACAGTCACATGGGAACCATGATGAGGAGGCAAGGAAGACAGCAACACCAAGTACCACCAAAGGATAAGACAGGTCCTGAAGAGCCAGCTCAATGGGAAGAACAAGACCCACTCCATCAACAGGTACGCCCTG
This sequence comes from Podocnemis expansa, assembly GCA_007922195.1. Lineage (NCBI taxonomy): Eukaryota > Metazoa > Chordata > Testudines > Podocnemididae > Podocnemis > Podocnemis expansa. The sequence goes on along the minus strand of ML682021.1, from coordinate 2,074,264 downwards.
CCAGTCACCAGGTACCCTGCCGGTATAGTGAGCTGGCCAAAAGAGGACAGGGAGTCTGCTGATGTGAAGACCCGGAAGCTCCTCACAATGTACAGAGGTTTCCACCCCAAATCCAACACCCAGAGACTGTACACCAGCCAGAAAGAAGGCGGGCGGGGTTTGGTGAGTGTCAAAGCCACTGTCCTGGACAAAACCCAGAGCATCCAGGAGTACATCAGTAACATGGCACCCAAAGATGAGCTGATGAGAGAATGCCTGAGGCAGCAGCAGACGTGGGAGGAAGAGCAAGCAGAAGAAGTGCCATGGCAAGACAAGACCCTGCATGGGATGTACCATTGACAGATAGCTGAGGTGGCTGACATTGGAAAATCCTACCAGTGGCTGGAAAAGGCTGGACTAAAAGGCAGCACTGAGGCACTGATCATAACAGCACAAGAACAGGCACTGAGCACCAGATCCATTGAAGCAGGGGTCTACCACACTAGACAGGACCCAAGGTGCAGACTGTGCAGAGGTGCCTCGGAGACAGTCCAACACAAAGTGGCAGGATGTAAGATGCAGGCAGGAACAGCATACACTGAACGGCACAACCAAGTAGCTGGCATTGTGTACAGGAACATCTGCACAGTGTATGGGCTAGACCCTCCCAAGACCAGATGGGAGATCCCACAGAAGGTCGTGGAGAATAACAGAGCTAAGATTCTGTGGGACTTCCAGATCCAGACAGACGGGCAGGTACTGGCCAATCAACCAGACATCGTGGTAATAGACAAGGACCAGAAGACAGCGGTGGTGATAGATGTAGCAGTGCCAAGTGACAGCAACATCAGGAAGAAGGAGTATGAGAAGCTGGAGAAGTACCAGGGCCTGAAAGAGGAACTAGAGAGGATGTGGAAAGTAAAGGCCAAAGTGGTCCCAGTGGTAGTAGGAGCACTCGGGGCTGTGACTCCTAAGCTGGGAGAGTGGCTCCAACAGATCCCAGGAACAACATCAGAGCTCTCTGTCCAGAAGAGTGCAGTGCTAGGAACAGCTGAGATACTGTGCAGAACCCTCAAACTCTCAGGCCTCTGGTAGAGGACCCAAGGTTGAGGAAGACATATACCACCCATAGGGGTGAGAGGGGAATTTCTTTATATATATAAAAGCAGAAAAGATTCAGGAGAAAGAAAATATTTTGTACAAAGTATGCCCTCGGAGCTATCATTTGAAAAGTCAATCTGCTGAACGTTATTAGCCTTTGAAATATGTGCCGTACCTTTGTATTTAAAGATTCTACTGCATGATGGTTATTGAAACATTTTGTAATTCTGGGTAACACCCACAAATCAGTTTTCTAGACACAAAGACATGGTGATCTCAGCCAGTTGTTAAAAGAACCATAAGTTGTTTAGCGGTCTTTTGCTGGCAGGGGGATGGAGAAAACAAGACATTTAAATTTAATCATAGAGATGATTCAAATCACTCATCCACAAGAGACCGTCACCTGCACCCCATCTGGAGGCAATCCTTGAAGAGGTAAAAGAAACATAAGAATGAAAGGCAGTGGCCTCCACCTCACCTTTCCTTCTTCCATCTCTCAGATCATGATAACAATGAACACCTGAAGAATGCTCAAGTAAGGCACTAGGATTTCCAGGATGAACGAAGACAGTCTGTGTAATTTACTACGATGTGTGGTGAGACAAAACATTTTGATTTTAGGTTCACTTTGGTTGTTAAGTTAAGTATTAGCTTCTGTTTAACTCTTATTCTTGTTTGCAACCAAGCCCAATTTTTATGCATCATCTATGGTAATCACAGAAAATATATCTGTAGTTAACAAATTTATCTTCTCATTTTACCTTAACCAATGTGTTCATATTAGAGTAGTGGTTTTCAAACTTTTTTTCTCAGGACCCAGTTGAAAGAAATCAATTATACCTGCAATTTAACAACTACATCTTTGAGCTATGCAGAACAGTCTTTTGGCAGAGGTAAGCTGGGGTGCCACGACCCAATACTGCATCCCAACCCTCAGTTTGAAAACCACTGTATTAGAGTACATGAGACATTCCATTGGCGATAGCAAGGCTGGCACATCATTATTCTTCTTTGATGAAATGATGGGCTTCCTATGAGCATGTGCTGTTCAGGAGGATACTGAGCAGCACTAGACATATTTCTAAGAAACAAGGCTGGGACTAAGAATTCACGGCTATCACCTTTCATGTAATTCATGAGTGACTGGCCAGAGTGGTCATGTATTTAACTGGGAGTGAATCTGTATGCTGAAGGCTGTGGGAATAGCCCAAGTGTGGTTGTTCTGACAGCAAAGCAGTGTAAATATCACTTCAGGTTATAGAGTTAAGGGTTTGCAGCTCTTCAGCAATGCAGATTATAGCCTGGGTAAAGTGTCACCTTACAGTGACATTTTATGCACTCCATGCCTCTAAGGAAAAAAGTTAAATGCCTCACCTTCATTAGGTGTCATGGTCACCATGAGCATCTTTCAAAGATTTAAAGTATGTCGAGACTCCACTGTTAAGAGCTGCTCAAAAAAGAAACAGTGAGAAATGAGGCTGGAGAAACCCCCACGGCATCAATTTAAGTTTTTCAAAATGCACATAAAGCGATTCAAACCAATTTCTTAGATGTTTTGCATGACAAGGATGAGTTACTTCTCCCCAGCTAGATCACTTGAGATGTTGTCTGTTCTTGAGAGAAGTATAGCATATTTTAATTCTTGAGTAGGATGTTCCTCCCATGAGGTTCAAAAGACCTTAGTGTAGGAAAAAATCATGCTCCTTTGGTTTCTTTTTAGTACATTTTCTGTGGCAATAATGCATTCTGAATGCTTATTTCCTCAACACTGCATGCCATTCTGTATTCTACTGCTTTCTTATGTGGGACAATAGTGTGGTTCTTGACATCTTTCACCATATTGTCAGCAAAGCAATCCAACAACCCCCTTTTATTTTTGGGGTTCCTTCACACACATTTTGTGACATAATATTATACCAGGTATCTCTCTTTTACAATGCAGATTTTCAACAATAAATGGAGAAACAAGTTGCAAAAATTATAATTTGATGTAATCCATGGAAAGGAAATGTCTTAAAACTATAACTCAAAAATAGGCCCATTAAAAGGAAGAAAATTAACAAGAAAGTCATAAAATTATATTTGAAGTGAGATAGGACTTTGGTATGTTTTTTGCTTGCATTACTTCTGTTAGCAGCACATTCAATATTTCTGGCTAAAGCAGCAAAATGTAGGTACAGATAAAACCCCCAAATGTATTAAGAGAAGGAATGTTAAGAACAGATCACCTTCATACTATCCCAAATGACTATATTCAAGACTTCTGGGCATATGTAACAATGAACACATTAATTTGACAGCAGTTTCAGGAAAGATCTTGAAAGTGCAGCCACATGTCCAATTAAAATACAAGAGCAGCTTCTAGTTTAATAATCTTTATCTTAAAAGTCTGCCAAAACACTTATTGCAAGTGCATTATATTCTGAAAGAATCAAATTTCATTAGTTTTATGGAGCCTGACTGAATCAGGCCCCAGCGTGGCTGGGTCCTACTGGCAGTATCACAACACACACACACACACACACACACACACAAATAAATACAAACATACGTAAGCAAATGTTGTTCAAAATGTATTTCTTGTCAGTGCAATCAGTATAAATCAAAGTAATCACTAGGTAAATCAACAGTATGCTCCATTCTAACCTCCCTTCACAAGTTTTACCATTCACACATAATCCAAGAGCACATTCATTCTCCACTGGGTCAATGCCCCATGGCTTTATACTGAAATGCAATAAAATTTCCCATTTAATTCTAGCTTTTAATTTCAAAATAAAGACAATGATTCGAGCATTTAATAATTTTCTTCTTCAGATCACCCATACAACCATATAGTATTCATTCTTGCTGTTTTGAAATTACCACATTTTATGCACAATTATCTTTCTTGCTTCAATAAACTAGAATCAATACTTTGTGCACTTTCTATTTCTTCTACTTGCTGCTGCAGTTAGTCTTCATCCTCATCTGTTATTGTTGCTAAGATTTGTTTTATTTCCAAGATTGAACTTTCGAGTTTAGCAAATGATGAGACTGTCTCTCATCTGAATTCCTTAATTTCTCTTCTAAATGAGGTGACAACTAGGATAAAATCTAGTGTGGAGCATTGTGCGCTCTCTCTCTCTCTGGCATTGTTCTGATGCTCTGTCTTGTCACTATTTTGGATTTAGCAGTATATCCATTAATGGTGGTGTTTTCTTAATTATATTCACATCCTAGCTAGTCTCCAGATCTTGATGACATCCCAATCTTAAAGTAAATAGAAAGTTTTGCTAGGTAAAATTCACCACTGCATTTGCTTATATAGGACTGAGTTAATTTCAGAAAGGTGTGTGACACTACCTGAATTGGGGAGACTATAATATTTAATACCAATATACCAAAATAAAAATAATTGATATGAGATAGGCCTTGTCAGCTATCTTTGGAAAGGTTATAATTTGCAAAGATTGATAAGCATATTTACATGCATGCATCAGTGTTATATTGAGTTCTAAATTTGTATGATAGATTAGCAAAACAAACAAGGAGGCCTGTAACACTTTTCAAGACTAACAGATTTATTTGTCACATGACCTTTTGTGGGAGAAAATTTGTTAGTCTTGAAAAGTGCCAAAGGACTCCTCATTTGTTTTGCTGAACTGAACTAACGCAGCTACCCCTTTGGATCTATGATAGATCAGTATTTCAACTTAAGCTGTATTTCTGAGTGACACCCCAGAAAGGAAAACAAACAAGGAGGCCTGTGGCACTTAAAGACTATTTGTTAGTCTTCAAGTGCCACAGGCCTCCTTGTTTGTTTGTTTCACTGAACTAGCAGGGTTCAGAAACCTTTACTGACCCCCTGTGCCAGCCCCTTCTCCCCATACTTCAGTCAGTGCCAGCAGCCCCCTCTGCCAAAAACAGTAGCTGCTGTCTGCAAATTTGGTGGCCTCCACAGCTGAAGTGTTTGCGTGGGTGTTTCCAGACATGCCACAGAAAGAAGCTGACCCAAGTGACTCTTCTATGCAGTGTGCCCAGGGATCAGTCCCCCAAGCCCAGAGCAGCCTCTCTCAATGGCATACCTGAGGCATGCCACAGAAAGACACTGTTGCAGGTCCTGGCGGCTTCTTTTCATGGTATGCCTGGGAACCATGGAGTGCCTAGGGCACTGCTGCTTGCTTTTCTGGGGCAGGAGTGGCACTTTTGGCAGTGGGTGCTGCATGCCACTCCAAATCATTTTGTGTGCCACTGCTGGCATGCATGTTGGGGGTTGCTGACCCCTGAACTAGACTAACACAGCTGCCCCTTTGGATTGTGGCGATGACAGCATCATTAACCCTGCTTAATGGCCCATTAAGAAAACTTGAAAGTATAATGAGCCCAGGGAAAGAAGTGAGACTTTTAGTCAGCAGGACAGGTAAGAACATGCTGTAGGGACAGGGGACTATGAAGCTTTTGCATGCCATGTGCTAGGTGGCTGTGTTTGGGACAAGCCACATGACAAAGGCATATAAAAGGCAGCTGCACTATATCCACATTGTCTTCATTCCTGCTTCTTACCTCTCAATCAACTCATCTGCAGGTCAATCTAGGAAAGGATAGTCCAAGACCCATCTGGGTACTAAATGTCAGACAGTAGGAGCCTGCAAACCAGATGGATGGATGGATGGGCTTTACAATCATTTGTATCAGATTACTTTGGCCATTTAACATTTATCTTATTTTTCTTTCCTTTTGTAATAAATCTTTAGTTTTATTTATAAAAAGATTGGCTGGCATGATATTGTGTGTAAAGTTCAAATTTGTATTGATCTGTCAATGTAACTAACCTTTTGGGGTCAGGAGAACATTTTTGGTAAAGAGAATGGAGTTTAGGTAACCTCTCTTCAGAGACTGAAATGCAATAAAGATGGTTATGTGATATTTTGCTTAGTTTCTTAATAATCAGTGTGGGAGACCAAACACATGGTTTGTGACAGTTCTTATAATCTATCTCTACTATTACTCACGAGTTCAGGGAGAAATCTGCTCTCCCTTTTTCAGCCTGCCCTGACCTTCCCATTTTCAGATTGGCTACTTTAGGTTAGATTTGTCACAGTGGCATAGTTGGCAAGATCCATAACATTTGGATTTTGGATCAGAACCACCACACTATTCCAAATTTTATACTGTGAAGGTTAAAGGGTAAAGTAGAGTCATGACAACTGAGCTGTGCCCATATCAAAATGTGAATGAGAATGGGCTTAAATAATTTTGCAAAGAGGAAAAAAAAACCTCTTACAGAATAGAAAATGAGAGATTGGCTCCTGGACAATGACCAGAGAGCAGAAGCTCCACCTGACTGCCTCAAAGACGTAGCTACTATACAATAAATTAGACTGAAAGCCCTAAAAGATAGTCAGCAGCTTCAGCATGAGAGGGAAATGGCAGAACTTTGACTCCAGTAAAAACAAAGGATGAATGAGATGGAAGAGAGAAGTGGCCAGAATCCAACTGCAAACCCTAGACATGAAAAAAGATTTTCCACTGCCTTTAAGTTCTTCTCACCAGCAAAATTTCAGAAATGATTTGTCCCTTTTATGGAGGCAATGAAAATACTCGGGACTTTTTGTCTACATTAGAAAGCCTCCATGATATTCATCAGATTCCTGATGAAAGAAAGATGCCTGTCACCTGATCAGATTGACTGGAAAGGCAAAACAGTTATTTGATTAAATGGAATTAGATGATGTGTTAAATTATGCAAAGTTTAGAGAAGCTGTATTGCTTCTGAGTCTTGTAGGCTGAAATTTGGAAGCATTAAGTTATCTAATAATGTACCTGTGTTGAAACTGATCATAGCTTGCTTGGGTAAATGAAAAAATGGACTGATGGGCAAAGGCTTGTGGAAGTTAAGGTAGAGTTATTGACTTATCTTCTAGGAAACAGCTCCTGGAAATAGCATCTAACAAATTAGATCAGTTGTACTTGATGAAAGCTCTGATACCATTTTGGAAGCTGCATGGATGGCTCATGCTTTCATAGAGAATAGGAACCATGAAAGACATAAGCCTCGTGGAAAAAACAACCCTCTCTTCATTACAGGTCAATAGGGAGATGAGTTCAAAAGTAAGAATAAGCTCAACTTATCTAGGAAGAGCAGAATTTAAAATCTTTCACTCTGGAGAAAAATCTGCTACATGTCACCTGTGTGGATTCATTGGCCATATTAAAGTGAATTGTCCAAGGCATAGGGAACAAATAATAATAATTCCAAAGCCAGAAACATCCCAGCCCACAATCAGTTTGAATGTTCTTATTTAAAGTATAAAAACTGACCATACATATGCTAACACTGCCATCTTGAATCCAGACACAAAAGCTGCTGCTCTTAATGCTACCAATTTATTGGCCCCTGTAAGGAGGAGCTAAGATGGCTGCTCCCGCAGGAGCCAAGATGGCTGCCCCCCGCAGGAGCCAAGATGGCTGCCCCCACAAACCGGCCAATCGGGCAGGAGGGGAAGAGGTGGGGCAGGAAGTATAAGAGGCAGGCAGAGGAGCTCAGTTCAGCCCTGGCAGCCGGAGGAGAAGGATGTCACCGGCCAGGCTCCTCCACCGCCACCCTTCCGCCAGCCGAGGAGGACTGGGTCAGCTCGCTGGCCTCCAGCCTGCTACTGGGATGGCTGGCTCGGGCCTCCCATGGCGGGTACCCTGTGGGAAGAAGCCCCACCCCGGGAGTGGGACAAGCCGTGGCCACCTGACCGGTGGCGCCCCTCCGCTGACTGTGAAAGTCCGGAAGACCGAGGGCAGGCCTCCTCACCCATCGGAGAGGACCTGGAGGAGCTGCCCCTGGCACCCCCCGATGCTGCCCTCCCTGCAGGGGAGGACCTGGAGGAGCTACCCCTTGCTCCCGACCAAGGAGGGCCGTCGGAACCGCCCCCAGAGGAGATGGCCATCGCATACGCACTCCCCGATCTGCCCCCCCCAACGCCTGGGAAGGTCTCTACGCCGTACCCCTCAGTGAATACCCCGAGGACGCCGAGGAAACTGGCAATCAGGTACTGAGGCGAGAGGGGGAGGGCAGTAGCCCAGGGGGAGTTTACCTTGTACCGGGGCCAGCGTGTTGCTGTTGGAACCTCGCTGACCCCGCTACTTGTAGGTCCAGCCGCTGTTAGGGCCCTGGGCTGGGACACAGTGGAGCAGGGCGGGCCTGTGTCCTCCCTCCTCCTCTCCCCTCTCCCTCATCACACCGACGACCCTCAACTCGTCCCTACTACAGTGAACACCTAACAGTCCACAGACTCAGTGACTCATCACCCTAGTAAGGGCCCAGGGCCCCGGCCAGAACTGTCGTGCCCGGCCCTGGGGTTACTGGGTGCACCCCTCCTGGGGGTAGAATGAACTATTTGCCTCTCCCCTCAAGGAAAGGGGGGAGCTCACGGAACCAGCATGAGCAAAGAACTCCCCCCATTGCCTACCGGGGGTGCCCTCCCGGTGGGGCAAACAAAGACACGTCTACACGTGGTGGAGAATGCGGGCATTGCCTGCGAGAGAGAGACAGGCAAAGTCCCGGGGAAGTCCCCCTGCTCCCCAGTTCGGGAGCAACGTTGCGGGCCTACGGCCATACTAGGAGGGCACGGGGGTACACCCCAACCCTTGTTTTCTTGCAATAGACGGTGTATCGTAGGCCCCAGTGGCCCAGAGGAGGTAAGGGGGTAAACCGGACGATGGATGTCGAGCAGCTTATTAAATGGTGGGCCGAGGTCCAGCAACACCAGCAGGTGACCCAGATGCAACAGGGGCAGGAGCACCAGGCAGCCCTGTTACAACAGCAGCAACAGTTCATGCAACAAATGGAGAATCAGCTCCACCAGACCCCCCCAGCATCTGGCGGAACAGCAAGAAAAGGCCTTGGAACGGTTGACTGCCGAGCTCGCTCGACAACGGACTGCCCCCGGCAGGGTCGTGGCTTCGGGGAATTCCCCGACGGCCGCTCTACCCCTGCGCCTGACAAAAATGGGCCCGGACGACGACGCTGAGGCCTTCATTACCTTTGAGAGAGTTGCCATGGCGGCCGGCTGGACCCGCAATCAATGGGCCACCCTGCTTGCACCTTACCTGGCCGGGACCGCCCAGGCAGCTTATCGGGCCCTGTCAGACAGAGATGCCCAGGATTATGTCCAGGTGAAGGCCGCGATCCTGGACGCCTTGGAAGTAACCCCGGAGACGTTTCGGTGCCGACTGTGGGCCAAGACATACACTGAGGGCGCCAGGCCACGAGCAGTGACCCAGGAGGTAAAGGACCTCTGCGCCTGTTGGCTCCAGCCAGAGTTACACACGGCCCACGAGGTAATGGAGCTGGTAGCACTGGAACATTACATCCATATTCTGCCTCCTCGAGGTCGGGCCTTGGTATTACGGCACCACCCAAACGGGCTGCAAAATACCGTTGAGCGCATGGAAGATTTTCTTGCGGCCGAAGCCCCAGTGGGGCCCACAGCAGCGGGCACTCGGACCTCAGGGGCCCGAAGCTTGGCAGCAAGTCAACCTCCCAAGGGGACCCATGTGGACCAGCCCACAGGGAGGTCGCCACGATTTGAGACGCCCTATCGGCCCTTTCCCCAGCTGCGGGCCGGATTGATCGGTCGGGCATACAGTACCCCACCAGGGCCCCCTGCAACCAGGGATGGACCTCACCCAATGTCCCGGACCCCCAATGATCCGTCGCAAGCGGCGTCTTGCTTTAGGTGTGGGCAAGTGGGACACTAACAGCGCCAGTGCCCGCAAAAGAACTGTGCGTTTGCCCAGAGCTTCTCCGGCGACACGCTCCTTGCCCCGGGGGTAGATACCCCATTCACAGTCCCCGTCCGACTGGGCCGCAAATGCCTTACAGCCTTGGACTCAGGGTGTGGCCAGACTTTGGTGCGACAAAGCCCCACCCTGAAGCCAGAGGTTGGTGCGAAGCCGATATCCCTCTGATGTATCCATGGCGACACTCAGACGTACCCCAGCACCACGGTCACCCTCACAATTAACCACCATACCCATGACCTGGTGGTGGGTCTAACCCCGGGTCTCCCCTACCCTGTAATTCTGGGGTGAGATTGGCCAGAGTTCCCTCAGGTCCTGGAGTCGGCAACCCAGGCCCTTACCGACCCCCAGCTGGCCCTGAGCGGTGAGGCAGATAAGCTGGAAAGGACCGACCCAGAGGAACCCACCCCATCACCACAGGCTGAGACAGAGGAAGAGCCGGGAGGACTAGGCGGGGATGCACTCCACCCTAACACCCCAGCCCAGGACTTTGGGCTGGCCCAGAGGGAAGGCCCCTCCCTGGCCCATGCTTATGAGCAGGTGACGGCGGTCGATGGTCAGCCGACAGGTCTGCAGACCCAGTACCAAGGCCCACATTTTGAACTAAGACACGGCCGACTATATCGAGTAACCCAAGACACAAAGTCCCAGCAACCTCTCGCCCAGCTTGTGGTCCCAAGCGCCCACCGGAGGGCCATCCTGTGACTTGTGCATGACATCCCAGCTGCTGGACACCTTGGGGCTGACAAGACCCTCATGTGGATTACGACCCGGTTCTATTGGCCAGGGGTCCACCGAGAGGTCAAAGACTATTGTGCTTCCTGCCCCGACTGCCAGCTATCGGCCTCGGCACGACCACCCCGAGCCCCTCTGGTTCCGACGCCAGTCATTGGCACTCCTTTTGAACGGGTAGCAATGGATTTGACAGGACCCCTACAAAAGAGTGCCACCAGATACCAGTACTTACTAGTGGTAATGGACTATGCCACCCGGTTCCCCGAGGCTATCCCACTTCGAAATGCCTCGGCGAAGGTTATTGCTACTGAGCTGATGAAGATTTTTGCTCGGGTTGGGCTGCCCCGTGAGATTTTAACTGATCAGGGCACAAACTTCACCTCCCAGGTACTGCGAGAGGTGGGCGCTCTCCTTGGCATCCGGCAGTTGCGCACGTCTGTGTATCACCCCCAAACCGATGGCCTGGTCGAGAGGTTTAACCGAACCTTAAAGGGGATGCTTCACTGGTTCCCTCCAGAAAGTCTCCGTCGTTGGGACCAGTTAATTCCCCCTTTACTGTTAGCCATTCGGGAAGTACCTCAGGCCTCCACTCAATTTTCTCCGTTCAAACTGTTATATGGGAGGCAACCCCGTGGCCTCCTAGACCTGATGCGGGAGACCTGGGAGGAGACCCCCTCTACAAGCCAAGGCCTCTTACGATACGTGACCCAGCTGTATGACGACCTTGCTAGGGTACACAAGGTGGCCCAACACAATTTACAGGTGGCACAGGAGGCGCAGAGGGCAACCTACAATAAAGACGCCCGCTCATGGATCTTCCAGCCCGGCGACTGGGTCCTCATACTTCTGCCCACCGAGGGCTCCAAGATGCTGGCCCGTTGGCAGGGGCCGTACGAAGTCTTCCGTCAGGTCGGGCCTGTCAACTACGAGGTGCGTCAACCCGATAAAAGGCGGAAGACACAAACTTACCATGTGAACCTCTTAAAAAAGTGGAATGAGCGGGAGGCCCTTATGATTACGCCAGAGCCCCCGGACCCCAAGTTGGGGCCTCAGCTTCCCTTGCTGCCGGACCCAGAGATGCCTACCCTGGCGGACACTCTTACTCCCTCACAGAGGGCCCAAGCACAGGAATTGATCCGAACCTTTTCCCTGGTTTTCACCACCCTACCTGGCTGTGTGATGGGCTTCCAACACACGATCTGCACAGCCCCGGGCGAAATAGTGAGGGATGGAAACCGACCCCTCCCTTACCGCATGAGGAGGGCTGTCGAGGAGGAAGTGCAGTCTATGTTGGAGCTAGGGGTGATTGAGCCCTCCAGGAGTGAATGGAGAAGCCCCATTGTCCTAGTTCCCAAACCTGATGGGTCAATTCGATTTTGCATCGACTTCCGGAAAATCAATGCCCTCTCGTGGTTCGACGCCTACCCTATGCCTCGCGTGGATGAGTTGCTAGAAAGGTTGGGCGGCACAAGTTACATCTCCACCCTCAATCTCTCCAAAGGGTACTGGCAGATTCCCCTGGACCCCACAGGGGCTATTTCACTTTACGCGGATGCCTTTCGGCCTCCATGGGGCGCCGGCCACCTTCCAGAGGATGCGGGACCAGTTGTTAGAAGCGCACCAGGCATATGCAGCGGCATACCTGGACGACGTGGTCGTCTATAGCACCACCTGGGAGGATCACCTCCGCAGGCTAACAAGCGTATTGAGGACCCTTCAGGAGGCGGGACTGACGGCCCACCCCCAGAAATGTCGACTTCGATTCCGTGAGACCACGTATTTGGGGTATGTGTTGGGACATGGACAAGTGAGGCCCCTCATCGACAAGGTACAGGCCATATGGGACCAAATGCCCCCGGACACAAAAAGAGGGGTTCGACAATTTTTAGGCCTGGTTGGGTACTACCACCAGTTCATTCCCAACTTTGCCACCCTAGCCGCCCCGCTAACTGACCTCCTCACTAAGAACCAACCCAATCGGGTCCATTGGAACATAGAGTGTGCTCGGGCCTTCCAAGCCCTCAAGGACAGTCTATGAAGAGAACCCGTTCTCCGTAACCCTGATTTTACTCAGGAATTCATACTGCAGACCGACACCTCAGCTGTCGGGCTCGGAGCAGTACTTTCCCAAGTCTTCAATGGCGAAGAACACCCTATTCTATACATAAGTCGAAATCTGTTCCCTCGAGAAAAGAACTATTCCACAATTGAGAAGGAGGTGCTCACTATCAAATGGGCCCTGGAAGCCCTCAGATATTATTTGCTGGGGACCCACTGTACCGTAATGACAGACCATCAACCCTTAAAATGGCTTCAGAAAATGAAAGACACTAACCCCCGGCTAATGCGCTGGTATCTCACCCTACAACCATTTTCGGTCACGATGTAACACCGAGCAGGTAAAGACCATGCCAATGCCGATAGCCTCTCCCAGCTAGGGGGGGAGGAGGCGCTCAGCCCTGGAACCCAAGGGCTGAACTTAAGGGGGGGGGAGTGTAAGGAGGAGCCAAAATGGCTGGCCCCGCAGGAGCCAAGATGGCTGCCCCCACAAACCGGCCAATCGGGCAGGAGGGGAAGAGGCGGGGCAGGAAGTACAAGAGGCAGGCAGAGGAGCTCAGTTCAGCCCTGGCAGCTGGAGAAGGATGTCGCTGGCCAGGCTCTTCCGCCGCCGCCCTTCCGCCGGCCGAGGAGGACTGGGTCAGCCCGCCGGCCTCCAGCCTGCTACCGGGATGGCTGGCTTGGGCCTCCCATGGCGGGTACCCTGTGGGAAGAAGCCCCACCCCGGGAGTGGGACAAGCCGTGGCCACCTGACTGGTGGCGCCCCTCCACTGACCGTGAAAGTCCGGAAGACCGAGGGCAGGCCTCCTCACCCGTCGGAGAGGACCTGGAGGAGCTGCCCCTGGCACCCCCCGATGCTGCCCTCCCCGCAGGGGAGGACCTGGAGGAGCTACCCCTTGCTCCCGACCAAGGAGGGCCATCGGAACCACCCCCAGAGGAGATGGCCATCGCATACGCACTCCCCGATCTGCCCCCCCCAACGCCTGGGAAGGTCTCTACGCCGTACCCCTCAGTGAATACCCCGAGGACGCCGAGGAAACTGGCAATCAGGTACTGAGGCGAGAGGGGGAGGGCAGTAGCCCAGGGGGAGTTTACCCTGTACCGGGGCCAGCATGTTGCTGTTGGAACCTCGCTGACCCCGCTACTTGTAGGTCCAGCCGCTGTTAGGGCCCTGGGCTGGGACACAGTGGAGCAGGGCGGGCCTGTGTCCCCCCTCCTCCTCTCCCCTCTCCCTCATCACACCGACGACCCTCAACTCGTTCCTACTACAGTGAACTCCTAACAGTCCACAGACTCAGTGACTCGTCACCCTAGTAAGGGCCCAGGGCCCCGGCCAGAACTGTCGTGCCCGGCCCTGGGGTTACTGGGTGCACCCCTCCTGGGGGTAGAATGAACTATTTGCCTCTCCCCTCAAGGAAAGGGGGGAGCTCACGGAACCAGCATGAGCAAAGAACTCCCCACATTGCCTACCGGGGGTGCCCTCCCGGTGGGGCAAACAAAGACACGTCTACACGTGGTGGAGAATGCGGGCATCGCCTGCAAGAGAGAGACAGGCAAAGTCCCGGGGAAGTACCCCTGCTCCCCAGTTCGGGAGCAACGTTGCGGGCCTACGGCCATACTAGGAGGGCACGGGGGTACGCCCCAACCCTTGTTTTCTTGCAATAGACAATGTATCATAGGCCCCAGTGGCCCAGAGGAGGTAAGGGGGTAAACCGGACGATGGATGTCGAGCAGCTTATTAAATGGTGGGCCGAGGTCCAGCAACGCCAGCAGGTGACCCAGATGCAACAGGGGCAGGAGCACCAGGCAGCCCTGTTACAACAGCAGCAACAGTTCATGCAACAAATGGAGAATCAGCTCCACCAGACCCTCCAGCATCTGGGGGAACGGCAAGATAAGTCATGGGAACAGGTCACACTGTAACACCAAATCAAAACAGTTGTAAAGATTCAAATACCGGGGAACAGCAAACAGAGGGAGATGAGGTCAAATGACCTGTTGTAATGAGGAAAAAAATCCAATGTCCCGATTAAGTCCTGAAGCAATACAACCAGATTTCCAAATGAATTCATGATTATGGATTCTTTTTCCCATTATAAGTGATTTGACTTCACCTTCCTCTATGTGCTCTTTCCCGGTGTTTGAATCTTAACTGCTTTGATTTGCTGTTACAGTGACGTGATCTCATGTCTTACACTCCCTTGCATTATCTTCTTCCCTTTCTGTAAGTTCCCCCATCTTCAAAGCATCTAACAAAGTGGGATTTTCTCCCATGAAAGCTCATGCGATAAATAAATTTGTTAGTCTTTAAGTGCCACAGGACTCTTTGCTTCTTTTTCTGTACTGGACAAACACAGGTGCCCCCTTTGGAACTTGGCATGTAGGAACTGTGTTGCAAAGAGATTAATCTAATAGTCAAGGCTATAAAATCAGGGCCTTGGAGGTGTCATACTTGGAACAGAGGTTGGACAATTGGTTGATTTGCTCTGAACCAGGGGCATTACTGGAGTGGGGTCAGGACCCAGGGCCTGCTGCCCCCCCCCCCCCCAGCCCTGATCCTGCTCTGGGGCCTGATCTGGCCACTGCCGCTTGCTGGGAGTTGCAGGGGCCCAACCCGGCTTTGAGCCTCCTGCAAGAGGCTCAAAACCAGAAATGATCCATGCCACTTTTCACAAGCAACAGGAGCAGTCTCCGAGTGGCAGCTGTTTGGAGACTGCTCCTGCAACTTGTGAAAAGTGGCATGGACTGTCTCCAGATTCAAGCCTCTTTCTGAAGGCTTGAAGAGGGAAACGGTTTCTGAGGCTTCTCACAAGTGGCTGGAGCTGTTTCTGAGCCTCCACCACTTGCTGGAAGTGGCCCAGAGCCAGATCAGGCCCCTTCCGGCTGCGCTGCTGACCAGAGACCCAGGGTCCACACCCTGCTGTCCCCAGCATAGTGAAGCCCCTGCCCTGAGCCCTTAAAAACAGAAGCCATAAAGGGCTGGCCTGCCCCTAAAACGAAGAAACAGGTCCAATCCTTTATTGGTCTGGCCAGCCACTATAGGAGGTTTGTAAAGTGATTTAGTAATATTGTTGCTCCAATAACAGACTTTACCAGGAAAAGAAAGCCAAACAAGTTGATAGGATGAAGGCCTGTGAAAAGGACTTCCAAAGAATAACAGAGGCCTTATCTAGACAGCCTGTCTTTAGCCAGCCTTGCTTTCTAAAAGTCATTTCTGTTGTGCTCAGATGCTTCCAATATTAGGGCTGGGCAGTGTTAATGTACGATATAGATGGTGGGAAAATATATCACATTGCATACATAAGCATGAAATTAACCCTCACTAAGCAAAATTATGCTAACACCGAAAAGGAATGTTTTGCCATTGTGTGAGCAGTGAACAAACTCAGGCCCTATTTATATTACTGAAAATTCCCAGTATTGAGCAATCATGCATCTTAAATGTGGCTAAATAAGACTACCGGAACAAACTCCAGATGACTTTGCTGGAGTTTAGCCCTCCAGGAACATGAAATGGATAGAGTTCATATGAAGGGGAAGAAAAATATAATAGACGCTTTCTCCAGAATGGGTAATCCCAATGATGCATTCAGCCGTGTTTAATAAACCTCTTTCTGCATCAATTGGGGGGGGGGATGTTGTCTGAATGAGGGGGAAGGATTTATACTATTATTTATTATTATTTCAAAATTATAATAATTCATACAAGATATGCTATGACAAGTACCATTGGAAAAATAATTCACTTAGAATGATAATCACATTTATATTATTTATAAGTGGTGTATTGAGTTCTAAATATGTATATCTGTATTCCTTTTTTCAGCTTGTACTCTATTTCTAGGTGACACCACAGACAGGATAGCAGCATCATTAAGCCTCCTTAATGGCTCATTATGGGAACCTAAATGCACAATGAGCCCAGGGAGAGAAGCCAGACTTCATGAGTCATCAGGGCATGTAAGAACACCCTGTAGGGACAAGGGACTCTGATACTGTCACATGCCATGTGCTGTGTGAATGGGACTGGGACAAGCTACGTAGCAAAGGGATATAAAAGGCAGCTGTACCACGCCAATATTGTCTTCAATCTTGCTGCTTACCTCTAGATCAGTGGTTCCCGACCTGTGGTCCGCTGACCTCTGGGGGGGGCCGCACAGCCACTTAAAGGGATCCACGGAGAGGCCAGGAGCTGGGGCTGGACAATGCTGGCAGCAGGAACCAGGGGAGCCAGGAGCCAGAAAATCACAGGGAATTGCTCTGCCCCAGGCTGGGAGCTTTTAAAACTTCCCTGCCACCCTGAGCATGTTCAGATCAGGCTCAGGGCAAGAAATGCAGCCTGTGACATGGTTGCTCCCAGTTCCAGTGGCCAGGTAAGGGGGCCCTGGCTGGGGGGAGTCAGGCTCAGGGAGAGGCAGACAGGAAAGAGAGTGGAGAGGGAGGGTAAGCCCAGGGTAGTGGGGGAGGCCAGTCGCAGGGTGGGGGATTAGAAAGGGGGTTAGGGTGACTCATGGCAGACCCCACTGGCTCCCCTGCTCCACAGCCCTGCCACTCCTTGGTGCAGGGGCTGGAACCTGCTGCGGTCCTGCCAGATTCCGCTCCCCCTCCCCCCCCCGCTGTGGCACCCCCCCCCACACACCCTGCTGTGGCATCAGCAGCAACATACCATGCACCCAGAGGTCTGCAGATTTTTTTTTTAAAGAAAAGGGGTTCCCATCCTTCAAAGGGTTGGGAACCCCTGATCTATATCAACTAATCTTCAACTGAAGTTATGGGAGAAAAAAGGACCAAGTCCCTTAAGTATTGGATGTACACCAGAAGAATTGTAAAAGTCTGCAAACTCCACAATGCTACAGAGTCTGTTTTGGATTTGTCATTTTTATTTATTTGATTATTTAACATTTCTCTTTCCTTTTGTTTTTCCTTTCATAATAATTTTTTAGTTACTAAGGATGGGCTGGCAGCATGATATGGTGGGAAAGATACAAACTTATATTGCTCTGGTAACATGACTGACCTTTCAGGGTCAGGAAAACATTTTGGTAAAGTGAGTGGATTTTTCAAACAACATACTGTATGGGATTGTAAAGCCATTGGCCATTAGCTTTGAAAACTTGTAGCAATTGAGAAAGTTCTCAGATGATTGGAAAAAGGAAAATATAGTACCTATTTTTAAGAAAGGGAAAAAGGAGGATCCAGGGAACTATAGACCAATCAGCCTCACCTCAATCCCTGGAAAAATCATGGGCTATGTCTACACACGCATCGTTATTTCAAAATGAGTTATTTTGAAATAAAGTCCTTATTCTGAAATAACTTAATTCAAATTAAAAAAATGTTAATTCAAATTAAGCGAAAGCCTGCTATCAAAATGGCTCTTATTTCGAAATGGTTATTTTGAAATAAGGCCATTTGGACATCTTGTTTCGAAACAATGGTGTTGTTTTGAAATATGTCCAAAAGGCCTTATTTTGAAATAACCATTTCAAAATAACAGCCGTTTCAAAATGAATGGGGTTTAAGCTGTTTCGAAACTACGGTTCTTATTTTGAAATGATGAATCCCGTCATTTCGAAATAAGAAAACGTTGTGTGGACCTAATCTCTTATTTCAAAATAACCAGTGTTATTTCAAAATAAAAGAGATGTGTAGACATACCCATGGAGCAGGTCCTCAAAGAATCTATTCTGAAACACTGGGAGTAAAACAGGGTGATAAAAGTCAGCATGGAACCACCAGTGACCTACCTAGTTGCCTTCTATGATGAGACGCCTGGATATGTGGAGGAGGGAATAGCCGATGATGTCATCTACCTTGACATCAGCAAAGCTTTTGATATGGTTTCCCACAGCATTCCTCTCAGCAAGTTTGGGAAGTATGGTTTGGAAGAATGGACCATAAGGTGGATAGAAAGCCAGCTAGATCATTGGGCTCAGCAGATAGGGATCAATGGCTCAATGTCTAGTTGGCAGCCAGTAACAAGCAGAGTGCCCCAGGGGTCAAACCTAGGGCCGATTTTGTTCATTAATGACCCAGATGATGGGATAGATTGCTCACTTAATAAAACAAACAGAGTTCTGTAGCACTTAAAGAAAAACAAGTTTCTTTGCTTCATGGCCTTTCATGGGAGAAAATCCCACTTCATCAGATGCTTTGAAGATGGGGGAACTTATAGAATGGGAGGAAACAAATGCAGGTAAGTATAAGTCATGGAATCAGGTCACGCTGGAACAGCAAATCAAAGCAGCTGTTACGATTCAAACACGGGGGAACAGCATACAGAGAAAGATGAGGTCAAATCACTTGTTGTAATGAGAAAAAATTTCAAAGTCCCTATTAAGCCCTGAAGCAATGCAGTCAGATTTGCAAATAAATTAAAGCTCTGCACCATCTCTTTGAAGCCTTGATCTGGTTTTCATCTGTCTCAGCACCACAATTAGTAAATCATCAATGCTCACCCACTGGTATAAGAACACTGTGATTTCTGATGTCAGATTTGTGCCCATTTATTCTTTTGTGCAGAGACTGTCCTGTTTGTCCAATATATAAGGTGAAGGGGCATTTCTGGCACATAATGACATAAATCACATTGGTGGATGAGCAGGTGAATGAGCCTTTGATGGAGTATCGGGTTTTATTATACCCTGTATTAGTGTCTTTTCTGCAGATAAGTGGGAAAAGTTGGCAGTGAGGTTTTTTGTGGGGACATGTGCCTTCTTTAATGGTTCTGTTGTTAGATCTGTAGTTGCTAGTGAGCATCTGCCTAAGATTGGGGGGCTGTCTGTAAGTAAGAAGAGCTCTATATCCCAAGCCTTTAGAGAGCGAGGGATCTTCTTGTAGAATAGGCTGTAGATCCTTGATGTTGTGCTCTAGAGATCTGAGTTGGGGGTTGTAGATGATGCCTAGTGGCTTTCTGTTGTTTTCTTTCTTGGGCTTCTCCTGTAGGAGTTGATTTTGGAGTACCCGCCTGGGTCTGTCAGTCTGTTTCTCCACTTCTGCAGGTGGATACTGTAATTTTTAGAATGCTTGATTATAGATCCTGAAGGTATCTGTCTCTATCTGAAGGATCAAAGCAGATGCAGCTATATCTTAAGGCATGGCTGTAGACAATGGATCGTGTGGTGTGTTTTGGATAAAAGCTCAAGGGATGTATGTAGGTAACTGTAACAATCAGTAAGTTTTCGACATAGGGTGTTGCTTATGCATCCACCCCTAATTTGTACTGTAGCGTCCAGAAAGTGGATTTCCTGTGAGGAGCATTCCAGGCTAAGTTTAGTTGTGGAGTGGAAATTGTTGAAATCTCTGTGGAAATCTTCAAGGACATTCCTACAGTGGGTCCAGATGACGAAGATGTCATCAATGTAATGTAAGCAGAAGAGAGGTTTTGGGATGTGACTTGAGGAAACGTTGTTCTAAGTCAGCCATAAAAATGTTGGCATATTGTGGGGCCATGCAGGTACACACAACAGTGCCCCTGACTTTACGGTAGAAATTATCTTCAGATCTGAAACGATTGTGGGTGAGTACAAAATCACAAAGGTCAGCAACAAGATGTGCTGTGGCATCATCTGGGATAGTTCTTGTAATCCATCTATGTGTGGTATGTTGGTGTAAGGAACTCCTACATCCATAGTGGCCAGGATGGTGTTTTCTGGAATTTCACCAAATCTGTTAGACTTTAACTGCCACAGGACTCCCTGTTTGGTGTACTGAACTAAACTAACATGGCTTCCCCTTTGGAACTTTGTACACTCAGTAAGTTTGTGGATGACGCCAAGCTGAGGGGAATGGTGGATATGCTGGTATGTAGGGATAAGATTCAGGGAAACCTAGACAGATTGGAGCATTGGGCCAAATGAAATCTCATGAGGTTCAACAAGCACAAGTGTAAAGTCCTGCACTTAAGAAATAAAAATACCAGGTACTGCTACAGGCTGTGGACCGACTGGCTAAGTAGCAGCTCTGTAGAAAAGGAGATCAGCGTTTTGGTGGACAGGAAGTTGGATATGAGTCAACAGCATGCCCTTGTTGCCAAAAAGGCCATTGGCATATTGGGCTGCATCAGTAGGAGGACTGATAGCAAGTCAAGGTATGTGATTATTCTCTTCTATTCAGCACTGGGCAAGGCATATCTGGAACACTGTGTCCAGTTTTGGGCTCCCCACTACAGAAAGGATGTGGACAAATTAGAAAGAGTCCATCAGAGGGCTATGAAAATGATTAGGGGAATGGGAAACGTTACTTATGAGGAGAGACTGAAGGAACTAGGCTTATTCAGTCTGCAAAAGAGAATGCAGAGGGGGGATTTGATAGCAACCTTCAGCTACTTGAAGGGATATTGCAAAGAGGAGGGAGCTAGGTTATTCTCAGTGGTGACAGGGGACAGAGCAAGGAACAAAGGTTTTAAGTTGCAGCTGGGGAGGTCTGGGTTGGATATTAGTGAAAACTTCCTCACTAGGAGGGCAGTGAAGCACTAGAATGGGTTGCCTAGGTAAGTGGCGGAATCTCTATCTTTGGAAATTTTTAAGACTAGGGCCATAACTATGGCAGGGCAATGGGGCCAAAGCCCTTGGTGCTGAATTTTAGAGGGCGCCTTCATAGTGCCCTGCTGGGGGATTCAGCTGGCAGGGAAAGCATCCTGCTGGGGGACCCTGCCAGCTGGTGTGGGAGGCACCCGGCCAGGGGACTCTCAGTAGTGGCAGGGTCTGGAACTGCCTCTCTGCCAACGGCTGGAGCCGGATCAGGCCCCAGGGGGGAGAGGGCATGTCTGGGGCTGCTTTCCCCAGGAACCAACTTTTCTAGTTTCAGCCGTGTTTAAGACCCAGTTAGGCAAAACTCTGCCTGGGATGACTTAGTGTAAGTAGTCCTGCTTTTAGCAGGAGGTTGGACTAGATGACCTCATGGAGGCCCTTCCAGCTCTAATATTCTATGATTTTGTGTCATCCAGTTGTTGTCTGTAAGACAGAGACAGAAATTAAAAGAAAATTTGTATTTTTGTTCATCTTCTTGAAAGTCAGTGTGGGAGATCAGAAGCATTGTTTGTGACTGGACAGGGGTCTAACTTCAGTGTTACCACCAGTCTGGAGAGCGTGTGCTTTCCATTTTGCGGGCTGCCCTGATCTTGGCATTTTCAGATGGGCTGCTCAAGGCACAGACAGATCACAGTTTAATTATAATCGTATCTTAGCTTTTCTGTACGTCTAGATGACATCCCATTATTGAAGACAATTATTTGAATACAGCACCAATGTGGACACAAGAACAAACGGATACAAGATGTCCTTCAGAAAATTTAGGGTTCAGATTAGATGCAGATTCCTAACCATCAGAGGAGTAAAGTTCTGGAATAGTCTATCAAGGGAAGTGGTGGGGGCAAAAAGCTTAGATGCCATCAAAACTGAGCTTGGTAAATTTATGGAGGGAATGATATGATGTACAACGTAGCTTAGCCATTGTCTGTCTTCTACTACTGGTGAGGGGAATGATAGTGACATGGGAAGGGGCATTAGATGGAGTGGGTTCTGAGTTATTATAGAGAAGTTCTTCTTGACCCCGCTGTTGTGGACTTGCTCTCATGCTCAGGGTTTAACTGATCGCCATATTTGGGGTTGGGAAGGAATTTTCCCCCAGGGCAGATTGGCTTGGGTGCTGGGGTTTTTTGCCTTCCTCTATAGCATTGGGCATGGCTCACTTGCTGGTTGATTCTCTGTATTAAAGTCTTTAAATCATGATTTGAGGACTTTAATAGCTCAGTTATGGGTTTGAGGTTCACTGCAGGAGTGGGTCAGTGAGGTTTTATGGCCTGCAATGTGCAGGAGGTCAGACTAGATGATCATATTGGTCCCTTCTGACCTTAGTGTCTATGAGTCTACGAAATAATTTTAAAAACTTTATTAGGGAAAAATTCACCAATGCATTCTGTTATATAGAACTAAGTTAATTTCACAAGGGGTCATAACTCAAAGTGACCATCTTTCACATCACAACACCGCAAGGCCCTCTTTCCTGGGTTGAACAAGTGCTTTCAAGGCAGACTCAAAAATGAGAGAGCCAAATCCTGAACAAGGACACAGGCCTTTGTGCCATTCCAGTCGTTCGAAGGTTCCATATAATCTATCCTAACTAAGCAGCTTTAGGCAGTGCAGAGCTGCCATAGCCACAGACAAGACAGCTTTGCTGGCAGATTCCATCACAGGGAGCATTTCAGAGGTATTATGATCTAGCTACTCCTCACTTACGTAATGGCCCTATGGCTCCTCTAACTGTGTGAACCAGCCCTCAGGAGCCCTATGGATTTGGGATAATATCTTTCTACTGCTCAGTGGAGGTTATACAAGTGTCTTGTTCCCAAACATTTCAAATAAAATGGCCCACCCAAGACCCCTAATCCTGTCCTGGGAATGGAAGGATTGGAGAACCAGCCAACTCATCATGAAGCAGGGCCTAGCTCCCTGATCCAGGCATTGCTACCTGGTGTACAAGGTTGCAGCACTACTCAGGTTTGGCTTGACTGCCCATCCCTCAGAACAGAGGGCAGGGCTGTCCTTAAAGGGAGGTGAGAGGGGCAATTGGCCTGGACCCCGTGGTTCCCGGGACCCCATGCCAATGCCCACCCCCATGGCCATGCTGGCCCCCACCCCCTCCCCACTGCCTTCAGCACAGAGCCAAAGGCAGCAAGGCGGGGGCACTAGCACAGAGCCAGCCTGTGCTCCGGGCTGGCTCTTCTCTGCCCCCAGGGAGCAACAGCTGGCCCAGAGGCAAAGTGGGCCAACCCAGAGGCTGGGCTTCACTCTCTCACCCCTCCCCCAGGCCAGCTTTTCAGCCCTGGTGGCGGGGTGGGCCAGCCCAGAAGCAGGGCACAAAAGGAAAGCCCAGCCCCTGGACCAGCCTGCTCTACCCTTGGCTCAGGGGAGGGGTGGGAGTGCAGGGCCAACCCACACCCCACAGCACGGGGGGAGCACGGGGGCCCATACAGGTCAATTGGCCCTGGGCCCTGCACCCCCCCAGGGGATGGCCCTGACAGAGGGATAGCTGGACCAAATAGATGGGCATAGTTGTGACCTGATGCACGGGGTATCAATAGCATCTATGTGGGGAAAACATATTTAATATTTTTCAATATTGCAGAAAAAGATATAAGGTGATCCAGTGGCTGAAAGCTGAAGCTAGACAAATTCAGAATGGAAATTAAAAAATTAACCATCGGAACAATTTACCAAGGTTGGCAGTGAATTGTCCATTACTGACTATTTTAAAATTAAGATTGGATGTTTGTCCTAAAAAGTATACCCTACTAATTTTGGAGGTGTTCTATGGCCTGTGTTATACAGGATGTCAGTCTAGATGCTCACAATGGTCCTTCCTAGCCTTAGAATCTATGAAACCTTGAATTGTACACAGGTTGAGCCCAGTCACCCCTCCAAGAGAAGCTGAGCCAAATCTGATCAGTGCTGTAATCCTGTGTGCCAGGTCGCAACACTTCACATGTTAGTTGGACTCAGCCCAACAGGACAGGAGCTGCTATTGCAGGATGAGTAAGGGGTAGGTTCATTCTCAGATGACCCCCAGAAACTTCCCTCCACACTGTGCCTGGAGAAGTATATGTCTGTCTAGACCAGAACCCAGTGATTGTAAAATCCAACTCTGGATGTAGCAACCTATCAAGAATCTTTTTGTAACTTTGAGATGTTGAGATGTACCATTTGAGAAGCACTGTTTTAGACAGATATCTAACATAAATGCATAAACAAGACAGCTTTCTGGAACAAAATACAGTGGATCTGAATGTTAACCCACCCAGAAAAGAAAAATGGCACTTAATAATTTATGTAAAATCCGAAGTATATTACTGGAGAAACCTTATTTGCCTAATACAGAATATTATAAATTAAAGGAAGACAGGCTGATCAATGTTTTTTTTCTCTCACAAAGAATAAAGATGAAATACACAAGTTATCCCCATTACTTCTACAGAATCAGATAATGAAAGAAGGTGCATAACTCTCAAAAAGTATGTACCCATTGTGAATTCAAAGTATATTTTTTCTAGAAATTGTATAGCAGTCTATTTTATTTGGGGAGGATACTTTAATAAAAGACAAATTTAAAGACAAAGATGAACAACCAATATTAACAAAGACAATCACAGCAACTACATTCCCACAACTAATAAGAATCCAAAGTATGAAATTATGAGATACTTGAACATTTAAAAATCCTCAAGAATTGATTATGCATACTACTCAGTAGCTTATAATTCTCACTGGAATACATCATTTTGTAATATTTCAGATTGAAACCTGAAGAATAAAGAAATGCATATATCTGAAATTTCTGATCCCACTCCTATATCTTTAAGCATAATACATTAATTAACACTCAATCCATAAAATAGTCTTAAGTGGGGCAAAAAAGAAAGTCAACAATTTGCAAAGGAGGTAGTAAATATTATCAATACAGTAATGACAAAGAAAGTATTAAAAGTACATACTGTGAAAAACTTTAAATGGCTCCTAGGGCAGAACTAACTAATATATATTCACACAAAAATATAAGAAAATATCAAATAAAAAGAACTGAATATGAGATTGCAACAGTAAAGTTATACCTTTAAGCTATGCTGAAGTAATTTTGCACTGTGTTCTATGCATTTTTTCTTATGTAGAAGTTCTATCACTATCAATAGACATTTATCATGAACAATGATACAAGTCCAAAATAAATACATATTTCCATTAGACTGACTTAAAGAAAACAATTTTCTCTACATTTGAATAAATCTAAAAATTAGACAGATTACTTAAAGGATACAAAGAACCTCTGCATTTTCTACAAACTGAATACAGGCTCAAGTCCACAAGAATTTTGCCTGATTTAAAGAACACCAATTCAGCTCCCAGCTAACAACAGTGAACTGTCATTTAGGTATAACAAACAAATATAACCACACCAAAGGCACTTAAGCAAAATAAATAGTCATGGGATAAGAGGGAAGGTCTTCTCATGGATCAGTAAACAAAAGATATGAAGCAAAGGGCAAAAATAAACGATAAGTTTTCACACTGGAGACAGGTAAATAGCAGAGTTCCCCCTAAGAATCTGTACTGGGACCAGTGCTGTTCAGCATATTTATAAATAATCTTGGGGAGAAATAAGGTGGAGGGATAGTGAGGTGGCAAAGTTGGCAGACAATAAAAAATTACTCAGGAAAGTTAGGTTCAAAGCTGACTGCCATGAGTTACAAAGGGATCTCACAAAACTGGGTGACCAGGCAGCAAAATGGTATATTAATATATGCAAAGCAACACAAATTGGAAAGCATAATCCCAACTATACATACAAAATGATAAGGTCTAAATTAGCTGTTATCACTCAAGAAAGATCCTGGAGTCATCACAGGCTATGTCCACACATACATCATTATTTCGAAATGAGTTATTTCAAAATAAAGTCCTTATTTCAAAATAAGTTAATTCGAATTAAGAAAATGTTAATTCAAATTAAGGGAAAGCCTGCTTTCTAAACAGCTGTTATTTCAAAATGTTTATTTCGAAATAAGGCCATTTGGACATGTTGTTTCAAAACAGTTGTTTTGAAACAATGGTGTTGTTTTGAAACAACATGTCCAAATGGCGTTATTTCGAAACAACCATTTCGAAATAACAGCTGTTTCGAAATGAATAGGGTTTAAGCTTTTTGAAATGATGGTTCTTATTTCAAAATGACAGAGCCTGTCATTTCGAAATAAGAAAACATTGTGTGGACATTGTTTTTTATTTCAAAACAACCAGTGTTGTTTTGAAATAAAAGACTCGTGTGACATACCCACAGACAGATCTCTGAACCAGAGCCATAACGCTCTGTTTGAGTGCTCACGGTACGTTCAGACTGGAATGTGCCCCTTGCAATTAGCAGCAGTTGGGGCTGGCACTGCAAAACACACCTTTTAATAGAGCAGCTCAGCCGCTCTGGCGTGCCCTGGGCAAAGCCCCATTTGCCCCACTGCAGTTATGGCTCTATTCTGAACTCATCTTCATGTGAAGCAGCAATCAAAAAATGATAACAGAATATATAAAACAGAAAATATCATAACACCATTATATAAATCCATGGTAGATCCATACCTTGAATATTGTGTGCAGTTCTGGTTGCTCCATCTCAAGATAGATGTATTGGAAATAGTGAAAGTACAGAGAAGGGCTACAAAAATGACTGAATTAGGGAAAAGCTTCTTTATGAGGAAAGATAAAAACTAGGTCTTTTAGTTTAGAGAAGAAACAACTGAGAAGAGATATGACAGCAGTCTATAAAATCATGAATGGTGCACAGAAAGTGAAGAAAGAAGTATTCTTTATCCCTTCACATCACACAAGAACTAGGGGGGGTCACCCAATGAAATTAATAGACAGCAGATTTTAAAACAAAACCACAAGGAAGTGTTGCTCGTACAGTGCACTATCAACCTGTGGAACTCATTGCCAGCATATCTTGTGGAGTGTGATGGACTCTCAGCACTGCCCATTGTATGGGCACCTCCTGGCAATGTTATCAGGAAACTGTTCAAGTGGGCAAAACTGTCCGCAGCCTGTGTGCTGGTACCTTCAGCCTGGCTGGTCAGCCCTCCAGCTGGGCATTTATCCATGTACTCTCCTTTCCAGGGGGAGGTCTTACTAGCCTGTCCTGGCCACCATCCACTCAATGGCCACGATTAGTCTGCCACCCATCCATTGTCAGTCTGGAAGAGCGGGGAGGGATCTGTGCCTACCCACTTCTCCAGGCCCCAGCCCACTGACCCTGTGTGCAGCAACCTCTGCTCTGCCACTTCCCTCCAATTTTTCTATTCCGTAAGCCACTGCCCTGAAATGCCAGCATCACTTAACCCTTACCTCAGGGCTGCTTCTCTTCAATCCATTCCTGGACCATTGCCCTGCAGCCTCAGCACTAGGTCAGCCCTTACCTTAGGACGTTGGTTTCCACTTCATCTCAGTAGTCAGCCACTGAGTTGTCTTGTAGTCAGATGGATAGCCAGATAGATAGCCAATCTCAGTGGTTCCCAACCTGCGTTCTGGGGACCCCTGGGAGTCTGCAGTTATTGCAAAGGGTCTGTGAATACATCCAGCCCCAAATGCTGCCAGCCAATGATCTATGTTGGAGAGGGTGCTAACCTGGCCCATGGAGCTGCTGCCAGGGCTGTGCCTGGAAGCTGTCTGCATCAGCCAACTCCAAAGACAGGCTCCTGGCACAGCAGGGATAGGGTCTGGGACCCAGCATGGGGAAGGGGGGGACCCACAGGGCAGGGAAAGGAAAAAAGAGTGGGAGAGCCTGCATGGTTGGGGAGGAGAAAGGGGAGCACAGGCCACTCTGAACATAGAAGGGGAAAGAGTTGGTGAGCCAGTGCAGCTACATGGCCTGCAACAGGTGTCCTGCCTTCTAGTGTGGCCCCCCACATTGAATGAGTTTGTCACCTCTGCTCTAAATGAATTGTATTTGCCTGCTGTAAGCAACCACACCTTGGATATGTCCCTGCCCCTTGGGAGCACGTGGGGGCCAGGTCCTCCACTGCCTTTCTGCGGCACTGCTGCCTGCAGTCAGTTCCTGATAACAACTAATACCATTTGAGGGTCCTTGAAATATTTTGATGTTAAAAAGGGTTCCTCATACACAAAAAGGTTGGGAACCACTGCTCTAGCCCCTGGACAGACTGACCCCTCTGTTTTTGCAGCTCTCTCTCTTATATAGTGTTCCTGACCCCTGACTGACTCTCTGACGGACTTGTGCATTGGCCCCTTTAACCCCTTAGTTGCCAGTACAGGGAAGCTGCCCTATCACAAAGACCAAAAGCATAACTGAGTTAAAAAAGAATTAGATAAATTCATGGAAGTTAGCCACCAACAAACCTATTAGCCAAGAGAGTCAGGGATGCAATCCTATGCTCTGGGTGTCACAGAATCTCTGACTGCCTGTCAAGTGATGCAACCCCCTTGCACACACCTCTGTAATGTGATCTGTGTAACTTTCCTCTTCTTTGCAATGTAATTGCATGGTTCAATGCAAAATATATTACACAAGGTCCTTTTTGAAAGCTCATGACATACTCTACGTTATTGTTAGGGTAGCATGCTTCCTGCAGCATCATACATGCGTACCGATGTGAAACATGTCCCATGTATTTTACATAGTTCAGTTGGGGGCAGACAAACAGAGCTGTCTTTCCTCACATATACAGTGAAGAAATGCATAACAAATACAATGCAAACTAAGCTCCCTAGCTCAGGAGGAGAAAAGAATTACCTCATCCCAGGAAAGGACAAACTGAACAAGTGGGGGTAGTTTCAAGAAAGAAATAGTCATACTTTGAACAGTTTGAGGCTTTTTGCCAGAGGAACTCCATCTTGAAACAAAGGAAATGTTAAAGGACTGGAACTACCCTTGGATGAGCAGAGACTGGCTGAAAATTATCATAGGCAAATTTGAGTGGTACAAAGAACATGTCTGTAGTAGTGATTTTAGGTTAGAATGCATATTTCTTTTTATTTGGTAGTGGTTAACTCCCTGACTGATTGCTTAACTGATTGTGCATTGATTTGTTATATGCTCACTTAAAATCATATTTTAATCAATAAGCTAGGTTTTTTTTTTAAATCTAAAGTTGTGTGGATCTTGGAAACAGTATGAATGGGTGGGGCGTATCCTGGAGCAAAGGCTGATTGCATATCTGTTTCCTTGTTAAATTGATGGACTGGAGTGATTGAGCCTGTAGTGATCAGGGAAGGGTCACAATGCCTGCAGAATGGAAGTTCCCATTGTGGCATCTGGGGGTGATCGTTGGGAGACCATCCCTGAGCAGGTAGTGAGTGCAATTTAACTGCTTGGGACTGATTGCACACAGAAGGTTGGCATGGGCAGACCAGGGTAAGTCAGAGTCCAGGAGTAGGGATTTGGGAGACATAGAAGCACACAAAACCAGATTACTGAAGGTGAACATCACACTGGTAGAAGCTGGGACTGGACAACAGGGAATGGATCACTCGATAATTTCTTTAGTCTGTTCATTCCCTCTGAAACATCTGGCAATAGCCTTTGTCAAAAGACTGGATACTGAGCTAAGTGGTTTGACCCAGCATGACCATTCTTGCATTAAATTTAGAAGCAAAGCAAGTAGACTGCTCAACAGCTAATTAAAGAAACAAGAATTTTCTAGACCCCTGACAAATATATAACACCCTAACATTTTTATAAATGCATGAGGATGTTAGACAGCAGAATGCATTTGCCTCTGTTTAACAGCCACTACATATACAGAAGATCAGGAAGAAACAAAAAACCCAATTTGACAGTTTTTTTTCAATAATTTACATAACATTTCCAAGGTTTGAAAAGATCAAGGGGAATCCTTAATAGTCCCTACTGAATTGAAGGAGGTAGAATATGTTACAAAAATGCTCAAGAACAGCAAAAGCTCTGGTCCAGATAGCTGTATCAGGACATTTTTCAAACTTACAGAAATTGTTACCCATAATCTAACAGATGTTATGAGTAATATACTGGAAACAAAACTAACCTCTAGCAGATGGCATGTAAATAGCCATTGTCTCCAACACAGAAAGAAGACATTTATGTTATACTTGTTGTAGATTGATTTCACCACTGCTTAATCACTTGAGAATTTTGAACTTCAAATGGATATTCTTGACTTGTCACTAAATGCCAAAAGGTTTTGCAAAAGCTATTCAAGTCAGCTGTTTTAGGTAATTGCTTATCAACTTCATACAAAGAGGTCCTACCAGATCCTATTCAGGAACCCTGTTACTCAATATAGAATTTTAGGCAGAGTGAGCTTTTATTTTTCTTTTTTTCCCCCTTAACTATGTAGATGACAACCAATTGCAGAGCTCAGCTTTATGAGAGCTGACATGTATCTGAGCTACTTACAGAGTCTTTAAGAAGCCTAGGGGTCAGGGGATCTGGGTTCTGGTTCCAACTCTACTATAGATTTGCTTTTGGTGAATCACTTAGCTCCTCTTTTATCATCTGTAAAATAGGGATAACAATGGATTACATCCTTATCAATCCTGGGATGAACGACACCATGCATCATGAATGCTAAGAGTCATTATTTCTATTAATTTCCCTTTCAGCGAGGTGTCCATTTATTTGCTTTATCAACTGAGCCATTGTCTTCTACATTTTATCCCAAAATGCACTGCAGTCATTGATGAAGAGCTTTAACCTGTGTAAATACAGTGGTTCACACTCACCTACAGCTGCTTTTTCCTTCACCAGCTTTTTCAGATCACAGCGTGCTCTTCATCCTTCCATTGGATACTTGAAGTTATAGTTCCAGCAGAGAAGGCTGCAGCCATTCACTCCCGTGGATCTGCCATTAGCTGTTGGAGGCATTCAGCATCTATATGAAGTCACTCTCTCTCTCCACTGCCCTCTACCTAAACCCTTCCTCTAAGGGGCTCTTGCAACAACCATGTTAATGGGGACTACATGTACTGCAGTTTTCCTTAAAATTCTCCACATGGAAACAGTCGTCCACAATACAGAGAAGGAACTTCTACATAGGGGTGTACCGAGGGAAGGCACGGGAGGGATCCATGTCCCAAGGTGCCAGCATGGAAGGGGCACAGAGGGCCTCACCAAATCTTGCTCTGAATGCCCAGCACTTCCCTGGAGACAGCTCTGCTCTAGCTTCTGAGACTGAGCAATTGAGGAGGCAAGGGGAGGGTAGGCAGCAGAGGGTGAGAGAATCCTCCAGTAGCAATGTGGTAAGTAAGGGAAGGGGGGTACTCCTGGGAGCAGGTGTGGGCCAAGGGATGACCTAGCTTTCCTAGATTGCTGCCTGGAAGCAGAAGGGGGCTACCACCCCCATAGGCCACCAGATGCAGAGGCTGATGCTGAAAATCTGCTTGCAGTCCTGAAGGAGTCAGGGTGGGCAAGACCGGGGGCTCCAGCCCACCCTTAGTCTCTTAGCGCTACACACAGAGGACTCCAGTCCAACCACATCCTGGGCTTCCAAGTTCCTGACCTACCCGGCTGGGATGGGGGATTTCCTCAGCATTACAATGCAGAAAGTAAAGAAGGGAGCCAGGGGGACCCTGGATTCGGGAGGCAAGAGCAGGGACAACTAAGGACTGGATGGAACCTGCTCGAGTGGGGGCTGCTCCCAAGGCTCCTGCTGCAGAAGTTGATGTGGAAAATGCTTCTTCCAGTGTTGAATAAGCAAGGGAGAAGGGGCAGGACTGAAGGCTGCAACCAAGGCCACTCCTTCCTGGCAGGGAAGAGATAGAACAGCAGTTTAGTCTCCTTTTCTCCAAATTCCACAGTCCCCTGTTACATCCTCCTGAGTTCTTCCTCCGTGCCCCACATGCTCTCCTCTAGTCCTGCAAAGCTTACTGTCATAGCAATGAGCACTTAGCCTGAGGACTGGGAATGTCTCAGCATGAACAGCGGACCAGCATGCTCCTGACTCCTCCCACCCACCGAGAATCCCCTAAAACTACCCTCCCCAGACAGTCAGAGACTGATCATGTGCCCTTTCTAGGAGATTAGCCTCCCCTTTGGAAAGAGTGAGATGATGTTGTTTCCCAATTTTTAAATTGCATCTGATAGGTATGATCCAATCTCCTTGGTGTCCAAGGTGCTAGGGTTTGGGGCTGCAGGAGCAGGTAAATGGGGGCCGGGCAGTACTGCTTGGCCCAGCTGTTCTTGGGGAGGCAGGGGGCACAGGAGGTGCTGCAATGCCATTCAGCACCCTCACAGACATCATGAAAGGCCAGTCCAACTCCCCCACCCAGCTGGGCAGTAAGGCTGCCCCACTGGAGCTAGCATCAGGCTGCAGGGATGAAGATGAGCACCACACACTGGGTAACAGCAGCAAGGCACTGGAAGCAAGCCCACATTTGCTCCCTCAAGCCTCATCTCCTCCCCCTTCTCCACAAATACAAACCCCACTCATTGGGATAGCTGGGGGGCAATGCCAGGACACATTCTGCCCAGCACAGTGTGTGTGGTGGGAGGGTGCAAACTTAGGCTTGGCTCCCAGGCACCAGAGACTCTCAGTTCCCCACTGTCTGTGCAAGGTAACACAGATTCATTATTTTTTCCCTTTGGCACGAGGGGATATGTAACCCAGACAACCCCCTCATTCATCCTGAGATGACTCCCATCAGCAAGGAAAGGCAGAGTTTCCTTGGGAGCTGGGTCTCCTCTTTTATGCCTCCCTCACTGAGAAGACTTCTGTGTGAAGAAGTGAGCATGGGGCCCGCTCCCATAAGAAGGGATACTTCAGGATGAGAAGTGATAAATAAATACAAGATACTGAATTGCTTACTTATAAAGATTACTTGCAAACATTATGAATTCAACAAGATGCTACAGAAGCTGTCCCCCACAGAACAATATATCCCGAAAATACAAAGGTAGAAGTCTGCCCACAAATAATGCAGATATACAACCAGCTCTATAAAAACCTAAGTCACTACAGGAAAAAAAAAATCAAAGCTGTAAAACAACAAATGTTTCCAGAAACTACAGTGATAAATTAGACCTTAATAAATCACAAACTCCCTGAGCAGCTGGAAAGTCCATGTAATGATTCAGCAAAACAGACAAAAGAAAATATTATCCTTATTAATACAAAAATTTAAAAAAGATACACAAGCCAAAAACCACAACATTTCCAGTTCCAGAAGAAAAAACAGATTGTCCTCTGCTGTCAATATAGGTGAGTACCTGAATACCTGTCATTCTGCCCTCAGCAGCTTTAACCAACATGACCTGTTTTAAGACTATATTCTGCGTCTCCTGCAGGAAACCCCATAGTTCTCGTTTTTAGTAAAGGGATGTTTTTTCACTCTGAATTGATGGCTTCTGCATATCCTTAGCTTGTGACTACCATATGTTGAATACAACTTTTAAACATCCACCACTGTGCCTTCATTGGCAAGCACCTTGATCGGATAGCCCTAGAATTGGACAAAGTAGCTCCAGAAGGCATTCACAATCATCCACAAGAGATATGGCAACCAAGAATTTAATGCAGAGATCCACAAAGGTCAAGATTTAGAATAATCCACCTTCAAGTGGAGTGGCCCATAATCACTGAGATAAGAATGAGCTATCTGTTGAGAATATTGACTCAGCATGGTCCCAAGGTCCCCTGCCTACATTCCCCAAATCCTGCTTGCACACTAAGTGTTAAGTAGGGTACCCTGGAGCTGGCAGAATGGTTCTCACAACAGACTATGTACCTGGACAACCACAACCCCCAGCTCCTGACTAAGCACCAGCTCTGCTTGATAAAGGAGTTCCTAGGAATTCACAATAAAGCAACACCTTTACTCAAAAAACAAATAAGGAGTCCCAAGGCACTTTTGAAGACTAACAAATGTATTTTTCATATAAGCTTTCATGGGTGAAATCCAACTTCATCAGATGCATAAAAAGGAAACTAGTATGTTGGGTGTATATATACATACAGTGAAGGGTGGGTCATAAGGTCAAATTCAAATAGTTCCAGAGGGCTAGTCTGCTAGCCTATCTCAAAGCACAGCAAACAAGTTGTTTTGATTCAAACCATGTGGAAGAGGGCCCTGTAACAGCAATAGCTGAGAAGATGAAGAATGTTAATAGAGGAGGAAATACCTTGTACAGTGAGCTAGCCATTCCAAATCCTTATTCAGACCCAGTGTGAAAGTGTCTAATTTACATATGAATTTCAGCTCTACCATTTCATATTGGAGTCTGGTTTTGAAGGGTTATTTTGTGCTGAACTACTTTAACTGACACTCAAACACCAGTCGGAGAACATTTCAATTTAGCAGGACATTTGGTAAGAAACATGTTTCTAAGTTCCGGGGAGGTAGCTAAGTTAGTCTGTATATGCAGGGGTGGCCAAACTTATGAAACTCAAGAGTCACACAAGCTGATTATTAAACCTTTGAGAGCCACACTGAGGCATATAGCCACATACTTTTACCTACTCCAAAATTACTAACTTTAAAATTCATTACATGCTTTAATTTTACCATAAAAAGAGGACAAATATTGATCCTACTTATGTCAGATTCTAATAATTACTTAAGGTTACCATGAAAATTAGGCCTATACTGTAAAAACTTAGCTACTGCTTGATGTAAAAAACTGCAGGCTAGTGGCACATTTTTAAAATCCTGACCATGCTGCAGTTCTCCTCACCATCCCAACCCCTGCCTGAACTCCTTGGCTGGGGCTGCTTTTCTAAACTGATTTGCTGATGTTCTTCTGGGAGCCACAATTTTTCATTCAAGAGCCACGTGTGGCTCCCAAGCTGCAGTTTGGCCATGCCTGGTATATAGCAAAAACAACAAAAGCCCTGTGGCACCTTAAAGACTAACAAATTTCTTTGGGCATGAGCTTTTGGGGGCTGCAACCCACTTTGTTAGATGCATGAAGTGAAAACTATGGTTAGGAGATATATATACACTTGCAAGTGTGAGAAACAATACAATGGGGAGGGCAAGTCCTAACAAAGTAAATTCAGTTAGCGTAGATGAGGTCCATTCACTACAATTGATTAGAAGTTGAGAATGTGTCAACAGGGACAATTACTTCTTGTAATGATGTACCATTCCAAGTCCCTATTCAGATCCAGTCTGATTGTATCAAGTTTGTATATGAGTTCCAGCTCTGCAGTTTCAGCATTTCTGAAGTTCTTTTGTTGAAGTACGGCAACTTTCAAGTCTGCTACAGATTGTTCAGGGAGATTGAAGTGCTCTCCTACTGGTTTATGGACATTACAGTTTTGATATCTGATTTCTGTCTATTTATTTTTTTGCATAAGGACAGCCTGGTTCAGCCAATGTACATGGCAGAGGGGCATTCCTGGCACATGATGATATATATCACATCAGTAGATCTGCTGTGGCAAGAACTCCTGATGGTGTGGCTGATGTTTTTAGGACCTGTGAGTGTTACTGAAGTCAATGTGTGGGCAGATTTGGCAATAGGGTTGGTTATGGGCTAGGTCCCTGGGTTGCCCTCCACCATCTTCAACTTCAGTCCCAAATTGAAATTGCCTGCCTCCACAGCAGTGCCTTCCCAGCCTTCCCTCATGCCAGTTCATTGGCCTGGAGCCACCATTATCATCATCCTCCATACACAGTCTACTTAGGACTGATCTATCAGCCAGCATGATCACAGTTGATGGCATTTTACAGCAGTGGTTCCCAATAACATGGCACATTTCAATTAAACTAACAATTTCATGGCACACCTACTTTTTTCAGCTGAATTGATTGCTCATAAACATCACATTTACTTACATTTATTATGGTTATGGTCTTACTAGAGATGTTTGCAACATAGTGCATACAACAAGCTAAAGAAGGATCAAAATACCTCAATGTTTCAAATCCATGAGAAAAAAAGTACACGTCATCTCAATTTTGCCCCTTAGCCAGCTACATTTAGAATGTTCACGTTTTCAAATAAAAGACCAATACCTCACTTTCAATTTGATGATTAATTTTCATGAGCTTTATGAGTTGCAATTTTGGTTGAATAGAATATTGTTTAAGATGAAACGATGTTTGTTTTACATTGATTTTCATTACCTTTGTACAAAACTTCTTGGCACACTTGGCTATTTGCCATGGCATACCAGTGTGCCATAACACACTGGTCATAAATCACTGTTGTAGAGTGAAATTCTCAAACTGGGTTCTGTACTGAAAACCTATAAATCTCTGAGACAGCCCCACAGGTGATACTAGGTAGGGCCAGGGTATGCATTCCATTCATGTGTTGAGAATGAAGAGTCTGAAGAAACAATGTGCTGGGGTGTTTTTGTCCTTCCCAGTAACATGGATAAAGAGTACACAAATCCACTATTGCAGTGGTTTTCAAACCATGGGACAGGACCCAATACTGGATTGCAGATCTTCAGGTACTGGGTCGTGGCACTCCCTGCTGCTGTCACCATAAGACTGGAATGCATTGCTGAAAGATGTAATTGTTAGGTCATGGACATGAATTATTTTTTTCAACTGGGTCCTGACAAAAAAAAAAAAAAAAAAAAAAAGAAAAAAGTTTGAAAACCACTGCATTACTGAACATAGAGAGGAATTGAAGAAAGACATATGTCTGCGATATTATGGCATTTTCACACAAAGTCAAACCACTTTATGGAATGCTTCTAACCTCTTCAAGTTTGCCTGCAAAAGGGTCCAGGTTACTGCCCTATATAACAGGACAAGCAGTACACAGATTTGAACTTCATTTCAGCACAAAGATTTTCTGCATACACAGGACATGTGAACTTCATGTAGGTGGCAGCAAGACCTAATTATTAAAGGACATTCAATTTGCTGCTAGCACTTGAACTCTCCTTTCAGCCCAGTTAGATGAACTTGTCAACGCTCTCCACAGTGCTCATCTCCACTTGCACTGGGAGTTCTGGTGGTCCAGCTCTGAGGTTTTGGACCTTTGTCTTCTGCCATAAGGTGTTCAATCATGTGGTGTGGGTGACATCTTGGAAGCATTTAATGGCAGAATTGAAATTCTCTGGCTTCTCCACAAACAAGGCAACTTTGCTGGCATAGTCTTGTTTAGTGAACACTTTTTAACCAACCTTAATTCTAACATGTGGAGCATCAAGTCCCAAGATCCATCGATAGCTCAATAGAATAGTGCTGGAGCAAAACTACATTCCTGTTGCATACCTGAGTCTGCATAAAAACATAGTGAAAACTGTGAATCAGTGTGCCTTCTGTGACCTGGGCCTCCTGGGATAATCTTCTGAATGTGCTAAAATCAGGGCAAGCGGCAAAACCAGGGGACAAACCCCCAAACCACTGACAGGTGGTACTTAAACCAGTCTCCCAGTCAGTAACAAAACGTGCTCCTGATTCCCCCACTCTGGTCATCACCGTGCATAACAAAATAGAAACAGCTCCCTTACTGCATATCAGTTCCTAAGGTCCCCTCTAGCCACTGGGTCTCTTTATGAAATAGGCTCTCCTAACCCCAAAGGGCCAGCCACATCACCCAGAACAATATAGGCTTGGATCTTACCCAAAATACCATGCTGCCAGCCAATCCTTTAGTAACTGCAACTAAAGGTTTAATATAAAAGGAAAACAAACAAAATATGAGACATGTTAAAGGGTCAAAGTGAATCACATACATACAAATCATTTAGAGTCCATAGAAAACAAATCCTTGAAGATCCTGTAGTTTGCAGATTAGTCCCACTCCTCTGGTGTGCAGCTGGGTGGGTCTCAGTCCTTTGTTCAATCCCAGAAGAATAGTTCCAGAGGCTGGTGTTGCTTGCAGATAGACTGGAGACTAAAGACAAAATGGAGTATGGGTGATGGCCTTTTATCTCAGAGTCCTTGCCAGATCAAAATGGTGGTGGGCCACATGGTCAGTCTAGGTAACTGGTCAAACAGGTTTCCTCTTGGGCCCACTGTACCTGGGAGCAATGTTCCCTGTAAGCTGCACTGCAGCCAGCCACAGCCGCCAGCACAGGGAAGGCTGCTGGCAGCGCACTGCTGGCAGCCAGACTCCTTCAAGGGAGCTCCTGTGGAGCAGGGAGTTTTGAAAACTCCCGCCCAGAAAAGCTCTAACGGAGCATGCCCAGAAAATCTGGGCATGCTCCGTAGAGCTTCTCTGGCCCAGGAGTTAGGGCTGGACCCTGCACCTCCAGTCCAGCCCCGAGGTAAGTTTGTGGGGGCTGGGAGGGGGGGCGAGCAGGAGCAGGGGGGCGTGCTGCCGGGAGCGGGGGGGGGCTAGCGGGGGGGGGGGGGGGGAGTGGGGGGGGCTAGCAGGAGCGGGGGGGGCAATGCTGGGACCAGGGAGCGAGCGGGAGCGGGGGGAGGGGCTGCGCAGCAGGCCCCGTGGGGGGGGAGTGCAGCGAGCAACAGGAGTTGCTCAGCTGCTCTCTCCACTTAGAGGGAGCATTGCCTGGGAGTCCCCTCCTGATTGGCCATTAACAAGACAATAGTTTACAGAGGCCCAGTCTGGGATTGCCTCAGCTCAAACAACTTGGAACACACATACAACAAATAAGATTCCTAGATTCTATTACAAATATGATACCTACATATAAATCATATAAACATTCCTAGCATATTACAACCTTTCTATTGATACCAAACATGGCATATCACATACGGATTATTGCAAATATGAAATATCAATATGAAAAATAATCATACACAGTCCCCTAGACCCAGACAGCATTACACCTTCTTACACAGATATCAATTTGGGAGTAGCATGCAGATTTAGCAGAACACAGAAATGCAGGACTGGAAGGGACCTTGAATAGTGATCTAGTCCAGTCCCCTGCACTAAGGCAAGACTAAATATTATAAACCCTGCCTGATGGATATTTGTCTAACCCAGTTCTTCTCCACCTGCAGCCCCATAACATCACAATTGCAGCCCACGTGAAAGCCTCAGAGTCATACAGGTAGTATTGGACATGTCCCCCATGACATATTAGGGGACTTAAATAAGTTGGGAGCCACTGATCTAACTTGTTCTTAAAATCCTTCACTAACTCCCTAGATAATTCCCTTGATTCCACAACCTTGCTAGGTAATTTATTCTAGTATTTAACTACCCTTACAGTTAGGAAAGATCCTTGTAGGATGCCAGTCAATATGTCCTTCCAGTTAGATTGTGAACCATTGGTATGAGTAGGGTGTTTCAACTAGTTGTGTACATACCTTATAATGGATTCATCTAAGTTATATTTTCTAATTTATTTATAAGGTTATCTGATAGTATCAAAGCTTTGGTCAAGATATGACATATCTACTGCTCGTCCCCCACACCATGAGTTTTATTACCCTCTCAAAGGAGGATAGTAGATAGCATGGATTTGTAAAGAAATCATGCCCAACCAAACTATTACTTTTCCCCTTATTTTCTTCTAGGTGCTTAGAAATTAATTATTATTCCATTATCTTTTAGGTTATCAATGCTGAGCAAACTGCTCTATAATTCCTTTGGTTGTTCTTATTCCCATTTTTATAACTAGGAACTATATTAGGATGTCAAATCCTTTCAGTCAAAGCACTAATATGGTAGCCAAATCAAAGCTGCTCTGATATCGATATACATCACGTGATTCATTCAGTTAAATTCTTAATGCTCAGCTAGAAGCCAAAGGGTATGGACAGCATCCATTGTCAGCTGTCCAGCGAAGAAATCTGACTGCTATGGACAACAATGTCTATTACGGTGCAGCTGCATTCTAGCAGGCAGAATGTGAGCAAAGACATTTTCAGGGACTGACAGCAATAAAATCAGCCTGTAGTTACCACACAGTGAGAGACCCTTTTCCCTTGTACAAGAATACAGATGCTATATTCCAATCTGCCATCACTTTGCCTAAAAGCCCACAGTTTTAAGAACAGTTGATGTAGGTCAATGCTCACTGGTTCCAGGCACCTTGGAACAGTTCAGCTGGAATACTATCAGCTCCAGCAGCATGTCCATTCCATTTGGGTGACCTTTCAAAAAGCCATGAGTGAGTGAGATCAGTGTTTGTCTCCGGATCTGCAGCTTTATGGTTTGCCAGGTCACGTAGCTTTCAACAAGCATAAACAGGTGTGTGTTGCAACATCCTCTCTTAGTTTTCTAACTATCCAGACCTCATCCATTGAAGAGCAGAGAGACTATTTGGTGTCATTATGGGAATGTTAGAAGGCAGTTTATGGCTACCAGCCAGGCACATGACAGCTCTGTAGGCAGGAAGCAAATTGTTGTGCTTTAGGCTGTTCTTTGGTTTTTCAGCCAGGTAGTCAATGTAGATTTCACTGTCATGTTTTGCCATGGACCAGAAAATACCTTTCAACTTGTCAAGGCTTTTTCCCCACTCTGGCACTCTGAGTGCAGAAGGTGGGGGCCCGCAACAGGCCAGAAAAGCCACTGGCCTTAAAGCCTGCTCTTAAAAGTCTCCAAGGCCTCCAATTCCTGGCCTTGGAGTGGTATCGCTGCCACCACCCAAATGCGTAAAAAAACCTCTTGAGACCCAGGAAGGCGCACTTGGGAATTCCTCCCTGTGAGGTACTTGCAATCCTGTTTATTCCTCTCTCAGGAAAGTGACTGGACCCCAGCTGCAATATGAGCTGGAACTGGAACAGGGTTCCCTCTAGTAGCTGCCTGTGCAGTCTAAGGCACATGCACACAAACCTCTTGCCCTACCAGGAACAGAACCAGAACTTACTTGAAAAGTAAAATCTTTAATCAAAAAGAACAGATAATAAACACAGAGAGTTGCTTCTCTGGGAGTTAACTTAGGTAGTTACAGGGTAGTGGGGTGGAGGAGGATTACATGTGCTTAGCACAGAGAAATCCAAAAAACAAGCCAAAAACAAAGAAAATACCCTGACCGCATCTAAGTAAACATTCCCTGTTCTACCCACGCCTGGTCAGTACCAAAC
>ML682021.1:1815811-2033164 GCA_007922195.1 Podocnemis expansa | reverse complement strand
GCTGTCCTTGGACTCACTGACCAGAGTGTTAACCCCTTCCTCCCCAAACAGGCCCAGGCCAGGCTGCTGTTACCATTCAAAAAGCTGTGCTTCGTTCCTATTGGCTGTCCTGGGACTCACTGACCAGAGTGTTAACCCCTTCCTCTGCAAGGGTTATTACACAACTGTTTATGTTCTTGGATATTTAACCGCTTGCATCTTCTGCTTTTTTCACTAGCACACCAAAATTTTCTTCTGAAAGCCATAGCTTCGTGCAGGACTATATGAAGCCAATTGTACCATCACTGGCATGTGACACAGCATTATGTATACCATTCCATATCATCTTAAAGGGTACCAAGATTGCATATGTGATCAGCAGCAGCCTTTGCATATTTCACAGCTTCAACAGATTCTTGAATAGATGCTGGACTTGCATGGTTG
Organism: Podocnemis expansa; assembly: GCA_007922195.1. Classification (NCBI taxonomy): domain Eukaryota; kingdom Metazoa; phylum Chordata; order Testudines; family Podocnemididae; genus Podocnemis; species Podocnemis expansa. The sequence goes on along the minus strand of ML682021.1, from coordinate 2,032,741 downwards.
ATGATGGCTGAATTGGAAAGAGCTGGAAGATGCAGTGAGAGATGTGTGGCAACTAATCTATTGTCTGCGTTTGCAGTTTGGCAGGCCCTGAGAGTCAGAGGCACACATTGACAGAAAGTGAACATTACAATTTGGGCAACCCAAACCCAAAGAGAGGTGTCATGGTTTCCTGCCCAGTTTGATCACAGTCAGCTGACATTGTCAAGCACTAGTAGGATGTTGCGTAGCACAATTGACTAGTTTTGTTGTCAACTGGTGATAGAATGCATCTTTTCTGCAGGTGATGGGTCTTATGTTGGGACAGACTACAATGACAGATAAGCATCTGTGGTGGTATTGAAGCTGAGCATAAAGTAAACATGAGGAGGTGGGGTTACATGAGGTTATGGTCTGTGTTAGAGGCTTTGGCTCGGCGCAGTAGTGTGGTCTGCTCCACCTCCAGTGCCATGGCAGAGCAGCTGGATTGACACAGGGTCAGATCACGCCTGGGGGGCCTGTGTGCCCAAAACATTTTGGGGGGGAACAGCAACACCTCTGGTTTAGACCATCAGAGTGGAGGAATATTGCTCTTTCCATGGTGATTTGACAGCTTTGTGGTGAGTGAGCACCTGTGATGTTGGCAATCACGATCTGCTAGTAGGTAAGTTCTTTAACAAAGGCCATCTTGTACCCAATACTCTTGAGCTTCAACACCACTTGAAGTGAGCTTCCAAGATCCAGAACTGGAGGAGTCAGAGCTATGGTGGAATTTGCCCATCTCATGTCCATCATATGCATGCAAAACACATCACTTCTCCTAGAGTTAGTAATAACAGGGATTTTAATCCTCATACTTTTATAATGGTCTGAAATGGCTCGATGCCCCTTCATTTCATTCTCCCTCCAGGAAACTGGAAAAACATAGAGGGTTTTTTTTAAAAAAACAAAAAACAAAAAAAAAACAAAACACTTGCCTTTCCAGGAACTCTTCTCCCATTTGACTTTGGATCCTGAGGTCACAGATGACCATTTCATTTACAGTCATAGCATATTCATCTTCACCATTAAAGAACTTGGCCCTTGGCCCCTAAATCCACTGTTGGTCTTTGCTTATTACCATGAGCAGGAGTCCTGACTGGAGCGAGGTTGGAGTGGAGGCTGGAACAACCACACCCTGAGCAAAGAAGCTAACACCACTACTAACCACTATGCGTTCGGAGCCAACCAGATGACCTATAATCAATCCGTGTGTGTCCTGAATGTCTGAGGTAGGGAGTGGCAGTAAAAAATGGGATAGGATAAGCAGCTAAAATCGGAAAATAAGTTAAAAAATACCTACACAAGTTAGATGTCTTCAAAGTCGCAAAGACCTGATGATATGCATCCTCGAATACTAAAGAAGTTGACTCAAGAGATATCGGAGACATTGGCTATCAACTCTGAAAAATCATGGAAGATTGGAGAGATCCCAGAAGAATGAAATAGAGCAAATATAGTGCCCATCTATAAAAAGGGAAATAAGGACAACCAAGGGACTTATAGGCCAGTCAGCTTAACATCTATACCAGGAAAAATAACAGAGCAAATAGTTTAGGAATTAATTGGCAAACATATAGAAGAGAATAAGGTGGTCAGTGATAGCGTGGATTTGTCAAGAACAAATCATGTCAAATTAACCTGATAGCTTTCTATGACAGGGAAATAAGCCTTCTGTGGAGAAGAGAAGTGGTAGAGGTGATATATCTAGACTTTAGTAAGGTTTTTGATATGATCTTGCACCATCTTCTCTTTAACAAACTAGGAAAATACAATCTAGATGTAGAGACTATATGATGGGTGCAAAACTGGGTGAACAAATACTCTCAGAAGTACTTACTGATGGTTCACAGTCATGCTGGAAGGGCACAACAAGCGGGGACCCACAAAGACTTGTTCTGGATCTGGCTCTCAATATTTTTATCAACTATTTAGATGATGGCATAGAAAATACACTTATAAATTCTGCAGATGATATCAACCTGGGGTGGGTTCCAAATGTTTTGAAGGATAGGATCACAGTTCAAAATTATTTGGACAAATTGGTGAAATGCTCTGAGGTAAATAGAATGAAATTCAATAAAGACAAATGCAAAATACTCCACTTAGGAAAGAACAATCCACTGCACATATACAAAATGGGCAATGACTGCCTAGGAAGGAGTACTGAAGAAAGGAATCTGGGTGTCATAGTGGACCACAAATTAATATGAGACAACAGTGTAACACTGTGGAAAAAAAAGAAAAGAAACAAAAAAACAAAACAAAACAAAACAAAAAAAACCACGTTTCTGGAATGTTGTAGCAGGAGTATTGTAAATAAGACCTGAGAAGTAATTCTTCTGTTCTACTCCACCTTGATTAAGCCTCAACTGGAGTCTTGTGTCCAATTCTGGGCATCTCATTTCAGGAAAGATGTGGAGGCATTGGAGGAGGTCCAGAGAAGAGCAACAAGAATGCTTAAAGATCTAGAACATTTAACTTACTGTGGAAGAAACTAAATATAGCAACTGGCTAACTTCATTTTGTAACCAGCAGACTCCATTTCAGCTAGAGCAAAGAGTCGCATACTCTGGTGAGGTGGGAAGTGGAGTGAATTAGCATGAGAAAGAGACAAAGGCAGGAACTGAAACTTAGGAAAACAGCCAGATAGCAGACCCCCATATAAGGAAAGTAGAGCATCTTCTTATCATGGGAAGATACTACAATCATTGTGGGATTGGAAAAAAGCCAAGTCACGTTATGTGATGTATACATGAATGTATTATGGTAATGTGTTACCTATATAAGGTAACTCCACCCTTTGTTAGGGGCTCTGGGGCCTTGTTTTGGTCCCAGAGTTTGCAGCTGTGTATAGTTTTTCAATAAACTCTTTCTCTTTTACTAAGTGTGGCCTCCGGTGACTAAACACCCTTAAAATTTCCTCCACATTATGAAGGAAGATTGAAAGAGCTGGGTTTGTTTTGTCTGTAAAAGAGGAGAGGGGGCATGATAACAGCTTTGAAGTACCTAAAAAGTTGGTTACAGGGAGGAGGGAGAAAAATTATTCTCCTTAACTGCCAAAAATCCTACCTGTCAGGGTGATTAACCACTGGAATAAGTTGCCTAGGCAGGTTGTGGAATCTTCATCCTTGAAAATTTTTAAGAGTAGTTAGACAAACATCTGTCAGGGATGGCTTAAGAGGGTACTTGATCCTGTCATGAATGAAGGGGTCTGAACTCAATGATTTCTCATGGCTCCTTCCAGTTTCTATGAGTCTATGATATTCATTCCCTATAACTGTTATCAGATGAATGGCCATTAGTCCCTTATTGAGATACAGGAGTGACACTCACCAATGGGGGTCAGGCAATGTGTAACCAATCAGTGGAAGGTGGCCATGCCAGCAAAGCAATGCTGTAATTTTCTCACCATTCCTAAGTTATTGGAGCTCTTCCATGGAGGAAAGAGGTTCTGAACAACTCCATGCCACCATAAAATCCTCACACCATGGCTACCATGTGGTTTCCCCATCCACCATAGAGAAGAAAAAGGGGATGGGAGCCGATAGAAAGTCATTCAATGGGGGAAAAAAGAAGAAAATACTCATAAATGTTGAATCCTCTCACATTTTTGTTACCATTGTACCAAAACCAATCTCAAAAAAAACACTTATAAAGCCTGGTTTTGCACATTCCCTTCTTCAGTTCCATTTTTCTCCTACCTTTACTTCCTTCTCGCTATATCCAATACCTTTACTCCTCAGAGAAAGCTGCACAGAAGAGGAGAGATCTCCTGCTTACCTTTTCCTATGAGCTCTCCTTCACAAGAATCCTACAAAGAAACAAAAACAAATATAGCATCCAAGTCTTCCATGAGAGTGACAGTGCCTAAAGGTCACCCTTTTCCCCCATTTTCACCTACTCTACTTAGTTACCCTTTACATCCTCCTAGATGATGAGGGGTTTTTTTTAGACATCAGCAAGACAAAGCAAAATAGTCTAAAGCCACAATCTCCTTTCAAATTGACTTTAGTGGAACCTACATGTACACATTACAAGGAAACATTTAACTTAAAAACTTACATCTCCAGCAATACTGGTGAATAACAGTAATGTTAGAAGCTAGTATTACCTTTTCCGAAACTGCCGTAGGTGCAGTGATTTTTTGGTTTGACAAAAGAAATTTTTTGGTTTAAAAAATGAGCAATAGGAAAATGAATCTCACCTTACCCAAAATTTCCCTTTTTTAGAAGAAAAGTCCACAGACCCATGACAATCGGTCCTACCCCTCCTTGCAGGACAGTGCAGGCAGAATCAAACTCATAAACTTTAAGGTCAGAAGGGACCATTATGGTCATCCAGTCTGACCACTTGCACAATGCAGGTCACAGAACCTCACCCACCCACTCCAGCAATAGATCCTTATCTATAACTGAATTACTGAACTCCTCAAACCATGGTTTAAAGATTTCAAGGTACAGAGAAGCCACCAACAAGTGAGCTATGACCCATGCAGCAGAGGAAAGTGAAAAAAGCCCAGGGTCTCTGCCAATCTGCCCTAATGGAAAATTCCTTCCCAACCCTAAATATGGCAATGAGCTAAATCCTGAGCATGGGGGCATGACTCACCAGGCAGACACCGGGAAAGAATTCCTGCAGTAAGTCAGAACACACCCTATCTAACATGCCATCACAGGCCACAGAGCATATTTACTGCTAATAGTAAAAGATCAAATAGACAGATTAAGCTATGTGCTTATACCATATCATCCATGTGAGGGAAGTGGCCATACCTCTTAAGACACAGTTTAAGACTTCCTGATCAGCTTCATAGAGCTAATTCCTTAAACCAGCAATGTATAGGTTATTGAATATAGCAAGAAATCTGTATAAATATTTTCCTATTTTACAACTACTTCAAAGTTCCACCTTGCTGCTCACAGATAAATATAATACACCATAATGAAAAAGGAAAAGAGTAATAGTATATACTTTCCCTCAGATACTATGATAGCTGTGCTGCATAAGATGATTCCATGGGCTTTCCTGCTAGAGAAAGGAAAAATTTGGTTAAGATATTTTCTCATTCTTTGCTTGAAAAGTCTACAAATACAAAACAATACAATTTCTAACAACAGTATATAGCCCGTGATGGAATCAAAGGGTTAATAAACAGTACACAATGTAAAGACAGACAGACTTTACTTCAAATGGTTATATGGACAGCAGAGTGCAAAACCTTTCTTCCAAATGCAGCAGCCAATAAACTAAGGAACCAGTGAAGGAACCACTAAACCACCATTTATTTTAGAAAATAATGAAAATGTGGTATGATGACATGATAGTCACCTTATATAGTCTCTTCTGCTTTTGTATGTTTCAAAAATGCAGTGTTTTAGTCATCTATTAACTGAAGCTTTAAACTGGGGTATATTATGGGCAGGGGGAGGGTGTTTTTATTTGTTTTCTGGTTGCTGGGGGGGAAGACATCTTTTGATGATATCCAGCAGTAGAACAAAAAGAACAAGAGATCTTCTGAATTGCTTTGAATGACTGCAAAGAATTTAGAAGTGATTGAATGGATACGACAGAGTCTGGCTGGGTAAAAATTTCATTGGGGCAGAAAACCAGTTTTCCCTGGGATAGTGCTTGGGGTATGCTACAGACAGGGCTAGCCCAACCATACATGCAAACTTGGCAGTTGTCCAGGGAGCCAGACTTGAAGAGGTGCCAAATTAGCTGGAAGTGAATTTTTTTCTCTATTTAAAATAAAATTTATTAATATGCTCATTCTAGACTGTGACAGGCTGTTCCCCAGATCCAGTTTGGTGTGCAGTCCATTCTAGACTGTGACCGCCTGATTCCCCACTCCTGAACCCCAATTCACCCCATTTTGCCAACTGAACACTCACTCCTGAGTCAATCTACTCCAGCCTCTCACATGTAATCAGTCCCAGGCAATGAGTGTATGCCCTCTGGCTACTCAAGGGACAGTTCCCTAGTGAGCACCCCTGACCCCAGTTACTACACCAGGAGCCTCTGTCTACAGAGATTGGGAACCACTCCCAATCATCATACACTCAGGTCTGTCCATTTAACAAAGAAATGAATTGTGCCCAGCCATCTGCATTCATACTCTCTAAAGCAGGGGTCTCAAACACTTGGCCTGCAGGCCACATGCAGCCCCCTAAAGCTATTTCCTGCAGCCTACAATGACACTAATGTTATCGATATTTGCATGTTTCAGTGCTGTGGCCCTCGGACTAATGTACTAGTCCTCATGCAGCCTTTGTGGTGATTTGAGTTTGAGACCCCTGATCTAAAGATCACACAGCTTTGGCTAAACAACTACAAATTTATTGATCAGACTACAAGTCTAAGCGAGAATATGGCTAGTTACAACAGAATCACAATGTAAATGAGTCAGGAGTGACCACAAGGAAATAAAAGATAAAACATGCATTCTAATAATCAAACCCCAGGAGGTTGGACTAGATGATCTCATGAGGTCCCTTCCAGCCCTATGATTCAATTCTAAATTCTAATCTCTACTTAAACTGACCTCATAAGTACAAGTTCATGCTCAAGATGTTTGGCTGTCAGGTATTTCTACAGCGAGTTTCTGCCTGTGACCAGGCAGGGCCCCCATCTTGCTTAGAGGTGTTTCCTCGTGGAAAGTCCCAGGCCAAAAGCCTACAAAATCTAACCAGCATCTATTTTTTTCCAGTGCCTCTCATCCCCCCCACCCCCCAACCCCACTTCTAGGCAGAAGTGATCTCTTTGTCTCTTCTCAGCCACCTCTATTAGCATATCTCTGTCTTCCTTTAGATAATTGCTTGCTCACTGCTGCAGGGAGAAACTGCTGTTTGGCTCCCTTCCTCTTGAACCATGCTACATGTCTGTGCACAATCATGATGCTGAAGGAAACATATCACAGTAATCATATAGAATACGTTATGAGCATCCATAAAGAAACATTGAATTGTGTAACTGGCAACAAATCATACAATCAAAATGTACCAGTGAAGAGGAAAATCATATATATCATAATCCAGGGGGCACGGATGTGTGACCCATGACATAGATTTTTTTTTCCTATATTGAAGGTGGGGTTGAGCAGACATTGTTTGCTTAGGGTGCCAAAAACCATTGGGCCAGCCCTTGCTACAGACAGCTGGGATCTGATATAGACATGGATAGATATAGACTTCTTTAAGGTTTTCAGTGAAGTAAAAATTATTGGAAACTGTGTGATCATGGGAGAATTTAACTTCCCAGATATAGACTAAAGGGCATGTACTAGTAGTCATAATAGGGCCCAGATTTTCCTGGATGTGATAACTGACAAATTCCTTCAGAGGAATAAATAAGTTCTCTTTCCCTGGTATTTAAGTTCCGTGCTAAGGTGGACACAAGAACTAATGGATATAAAATTGCCATCAGGGAGCAGATTTGAAATTAGACATAGGTTTCTATCCATCAGAGGAGTAAAGCTATGGAATAGGCTTCCAAAGGAAGCAGAGAGGTTAGAGCCCTGCAGATCTGCACACATCCGATTCAGATCTGTGGGTAACCGCAATCATGGGTGTGGCTGTGGATATCCGCAACACCATTGTTGTGGATTGGACATGGCTGTGGATCCTATTTCTAGGAATGATCCCTGCAGCTACTGCTACGATCTGCATCATCAGCACACAGGGCAGAACAAGGAGGAGCTCGAGCTAATCCCAGTTGAGCCCTGATCGGTGGTCTGCCAGCCCATCACAGTCTCAGCCACATTAGGCTGGTGCTTAGAGAGACACCACTTGCTGTCAATCAGTTAGCAGGCTGGCCTTTGATTGGCTCATTCCCCATGCTTTCTCTGCCCACTTCTTCATTTTCTTGTTTGCAGTTCATATGCTATGCTATCAATCAGAAATTTAATTGGTGGCCAAGGAAATCTGATTGACAGTCCAGTATGAAAATTGCAAACAAAAAAAGGAAAAAATGGTGGGACCCATGTGGCAAATGAGCGAATCAAATGCTAAAATGCTGACCGTGAGCCCAACCTCAGTTGTGGATGCAGTTCTGGATCCACATAAAACATGGCACACGGATCGCAGATTAGATAAAGACTGACATTGGGCAGGTGTGGTCTGGTTTTGGATCCACATCTTTGTATCCATTCAGGCTTCTGTGTGGGGGCAAAAAAAAAAAATCTATCTGGTTTCAAAACTGAGCTTGATAAATTCATGGAAGAGTGGGGCTGGTAAGATGAGACAACCTAATTTGACAATTGACAGATCTTTGGCTCCTGGTGGTAGATAAGCCAATGGAATGATTGATGGGGTGGACTCTGAGTTATTACAGAGAATTCTTTCTTGGGTATCTGATTGATGAGTCTTGCCCACATGCTCAGGGTTTAACTGATCACCACACCGGGGTCAGGAAGGAATTTTCCCCCAGGACAGATTGGCAAAGCCTCTAGGCATTTTTCACTTTGCTTTGTAGCATGGGGGCATGACTCAATTGCTGGTGGATTCTCTGTACCTTTAAAGTCCATAAATCATGGTTTGAAGACTTTAATAACTTAGTCATATGTTTATTGCAGGAGGGGTTGGGTGAGATTCTGTAGCCTGCATTGTGCAGGAGGTCAAACTAGATGATTATATTGGTCCTTTCTGTAACATTTTCAGGCTCTGCTCATATACAGCATAGGCCAGAGATTTTCAAAGCATGTATTGTATAAGGACAAAGATAGAATGAATTCTTATGATGTGGAAACTAAAGCAGAATATATTTTAGGAATAAATGTATCTGCTCTTACCACAGTTATGTCTTATGTCCAATACTTCGTTCTACTGACAAGACCCTCATTCCTATACTCTCCTCATTCTAATGATCACAACAAGACCAGACAGAAATTCCTAATTGTTCTTTGGTCTCTTTCAAACAGCTCCCTCCTCTTGACCTTTCCACCTTGCTGATAACTCTATTCCCAAATGCAGTTTCCCCTGAGTCTTTTATTGTGCTTTGAATAATCAATGAACTTCTTCTTCCTAGAGAAATTCATATGCTCTTGACAGCTGTAAGTTACAAAAGCCACCTAACAGTTCTTATCATTTGAAGCTCCAGCAACCAGTATGGAACAGAAATCAAACCCTTCAGTTTTCAAGTGCTACAGAATAGTCACTCTTCAGTGTGGCATACAAGGGATTTTCCCTCTTTTCCATGGATTCTTTCAAAGATTCCAGTGTGTCATTTTCAAATCAAGACCCAGAAATCTGCGAACACTCCTCGGCTCCCACTAAGTCCTCACCAAATGATTAGGATGATCAGGGAACCAGGAAGTGTTGGGTGGGGGAGGTTTGACAGGTGTCAGTACCTCAAGTACAGTTACAAGGAAGAGACTGTAAAGAGAAACATTCATATCAATGTGAGATGAGTCACCAGGGTATTGGGCCATAACCAAAAGTCACATTAGAAACTGTCTGGGCCAGACAAGTGTAAAGAAGCTTCTTCCCGGGGCAACATGAAACAAACCTCTTTCAGAGTTCCATATTTAAGAAAAAAGAATTAGAGATCACCACATCTCTCCCTGTTTTAGTAAGAAAAGGGGAAAATAAACCCATCAGACATATTTAAAACATTTCCCAAGAAACTGGTCAATGAAAGAGATTTAGGGGCACTCTTTACCTGACATTATCTGTGTCGGATCAGTAGCAAAGTAAGGACCGGAGTTTACAAGAAACAGGGGGAGGCACTGCCTCCCCTGATTGCCCCCTGTCTGCCCCCCAATCCCCACTGAGCCAGGAGCTGGGAGCTGGTCCCAGACAAGCCCTAGAGCCACAGCCGGTGGCAGAAGCCAGCCCCGGCTGGAGACCTAGAGCTGCTGCTGTCTGAGGACGGAATAGGGCACCAGCCAGTACCCATGCCCAAAGCCAACAGAGCACCCAGAGCCACCGGCGACAGCAGAAGGATCTGGCCCCGACTGGAGACCTAGGACTGCCAGCAGTGGCAGGAGGTGGCCCCAGCCCCAGCATCAGGAGCTGAATCGGACCAGTGATGAAATGGAGTGGTTGGATCTCTGGAGCTCCCTTCCCCCAGGGCAAGCTCCAAAATCTGCCCATGTTTATACTTTCCTCTCACTGAGAGAAAGCAGGAAAGAACTACCTTTGATTTATTAAAGCTGAACCACCAGTACTGTACAAGTCATAAAAGGACTCTGCATTCCTTTATTAAGAACAGAGCAGAGAAAAGTACAGGGGAGTCATCCAAGATCGTTTTCACTACATAACAGCTCAGCCACATCCACAAACTCCTTTGTTCATCACCAAAATGGGGGCTTTAAAAACAAAAATTTAATGTGGCTATATAGCATAAGAGATGGAAGGGAGACAAGAGAAGAATGAAATAATAAGCAGCAAAAGATAGTTCCTTTTGCCTGGAGACTATAGGCTCATGTTCTAGCCTGTGGAGTACAAGGTGTCTACAGCATGTCAAAGCACAGAGACCTGGAAGTACATTCTAAATTTCTGCCAGCAGCTTCAGTGCAAACAGTATTAATGTCCTTTTCAGACTTCACAGGGGCAGAGGTTTCAAGCAACCAGCATCATGCCAAAGTCTTGGAGCTGGAGGAATTTATTTTAGTAAAAGCCCACAAACTACATTAGTTCTCTGCCAGCAGGAGTAACAATGTCATCCACCTCCATCATCACTGTACAGATTATCACACAGAAGGCTGCTCAGAAACTTGAGTCCCAGTCCTGCTCCCACTGAAGTCAGTAGGAAATTTGCAACTGATTTCAGTAGGAATAGGACTGATCTTTTAACCCACTGATACCTAATAAGGGTCCATTAGGTAACAGGCCCATAAATACTCTCTTTCTTGCTCACATGTGCAGTTACCCAAGCACCATTTCACAACCATAACAAGTTGACACTGCAAGGAAGAGAGAGTTTTGTACATAGCAGCACCACCAATATATATGAATTCTAATCCCTGGCAAATGGTTTGGCCTTTTAGCATCCTGACCTATTTTATAGCACAGAACAGATCAAATGTGATGCAAAATTTTATATATACAAGATAAAAGGTAGATAACAATAAATAAATATGTTGGAAAATGGGAGCATTCCAGCCCATCCCGCTGTACAGTTTCTTGTAAAAAATGCTCAAAGCCAACTGAATAAAAACAAAAAGAAGGAGAGGGAGAAAGAAAAAAATACTTTTTGACTGATATCAGTACAGAGATGTTTTTTGTGCTGTTTGACAGCTGCCAGCACCCAGCTGCTGTTATCAGAACTCCCAGGGCTTACATTCTTTCTATCTCTGGTCCCAATTCATTAAAAACTGAAATGAAATATTCTGCAGAACCAAAATGAGCATAAGATCCATTTGTAAAGAAGGCAATCGTTGGCAGGTTTGTTTTTCTTCTTTACATGCAGTACATTATGGAGCACTCAAAGTCAGTATCCTCTTCTGCTCTGCTGCTGCTAGTAGCCATGTGCTGTCACATACAGTATCTGTGTGGAAGTAGGTATTTATTCATTTTCATGAGTGCTAGCCTCTGTGCACTGCCTGAGAGGAGGCAAATAGATCTGTCAGTGATTATAAGGTCTGCTATGCTAAAACATGATTCAGAGTAAGTATCTGAGGGGAAACATGATGAAATGTTCCCATGAGCAGACCCCTCTATATGGCAATGCAGTACCGTGCTGGGGGCACTGGCAGACACAGCGATATCCTTCAACATTTCATGAAGCCATAACTTTGACTAAACCTTTGTGGAACTCAGGGACAATGATGGCAAGACCAAAGTCCTCTGCACTCAATCCAATGGACTTCCCCCATATCTGGGGCAACTGAGAGGGAATATGATAACAGTTCTCAAACACCTAAAAGATTTTTATGAGGAAAGAGAAAAATTATTCTCCTTAATCACAGATGATAGGACAAGACGCAACAGGCTTAAATTACAGCAAGGGAGGTTCAGCCTAGACATTAGGAAAAAATTCCTAATCGTCAGGGTGATTAAATGCGGGAATATGTTGCCTTGGCAAATTGTGGAATCTCCTACACTGGAGGTTTTTAAGAGCAGGTTAGACAAACACCTGTCAGGGATAGTTTAAGAGGGTACTTGGTCCTGCCATGAGTGCAGGGAACTGGACTCGATGACCTGTTACGGTCTCTTCCAGTTTCTCTGATTCTATACAGGCGATATTGGAACTGCCACTTTCAGGATGCTTCTGCATTTCTTCCCATATGAGATGCTGCTGCCATAGATATGGGCAGGACCCAGCCAAAAGCACTCAAGCCACTGTCAACTAGTCTTTACTTCCAGGGGTTTATGTCTGTCAGTCCCTCAAGCAGGATGAAGGAACAAATACTACTTTAAAATCTGGTTCCACACAGGCAGCCACAATAGAATACTCTCACTTCTCTGAGGTGAGAAACAACTTCCAGTGTACAAAACTTTTTTTTCTGCCAGCCAGAGGTACATATATTAATTGTCAGCTCTGTGTTCTTGGGGAACCAGCGCACAGTACCCAACTTCTTTGACTCATCTGAACACCACCCCTCGCATCCAGTGCTTGAACAAGAGATCAAAAGCAATGGAAAGGCAGTGGGAGAAACATCTATACTCAAGGGTTAAAGTATAATTTGGCAGGCCCCGGAACGCTCCTTATTGGGTGGGCCCCCTTCCTGCATTGGTGGGCCTCCCTTCCACACCCCAGCTCCTGCCCTCCAGGGATTAAAGTATAATTTGGGAGACCTTGGAACCCTCCTAAATTGGCAGGTGCCCCTCATGCTAGTGCAGGCCCCCCCACACCCCAGCTACTGCCCCCCAAATGCCTGCCCCCAACACCTGCCCTCCAACCCCAGCTACTACCCCCAAAACACCTACCCCCATCAGACCCCTTTCCCTATGTCCTTCTTATCCCCAATCCCCACTCTCTATGACCCCTGCTCCCATTCCAGCTCTCTTAACACCCACCCCCTTCAGCCCCCAAGCCCTCCCCAGCCCACCATACCAACCCTTTCTCCCCCCACACACCCTCCCTGCTCCCACGCTTTCCCCACTGGCTGTGTGATTGCCCCAACACCCCCCTCCACAGCTCCCTTACTTAGCCAAAGAGGTGGGCGGGGGGTAGGAGCTCACAGCACTGGCCAGCCAACTGGCTGGCAAAAAGTAGCTGGGACCAGAGGCTGGGGCTTGGCAGAGCCAGGCCCCGGCCAGAAGGGGCAGACCCACACAGGCTCCAGGGAGGAGTGGCTGAGCCGACCCCAGCCCACATCCCCTCCCTTCCTTACTGCCTAGAAGGGACTCACCAGAACGCTGGTTCTGCCATGCCCTTTTATTTTTAAGGGGCCTTGGAACTCAGCGTTCCAGCACACACCACTATTTGGACAGGGGAGAGCCTGGAACACAGCATTCTGGGGCATTCCCCTATTTTTAGGGCGGTCCAGAATTCTGGCTCCCTAAAAATAGGGGGCCCTGGTACGGCATTCCAGGACATTCCCCCTTACTTTAACACCTGTCTATACTCTGCCAAGTAAGGGTGATAGGATTAAGACAACTCCCCTAGCCTGATCTACATCAAAGATGTGAGTAGACAGCTCCATTAGTACACCAAATAGGTGACACAGTACCTCATTCGCATCAAAGATGAAACAAGAATTAGCATGATGAACGAAGAACCAAGACTCATGGCAGGAACCACATTGAACTTGCAGCAGCTTCAGGACTTGAAATAGGGAGGTAGGGGGTGTTGGGGTGCTCACTAAATTGGTATAACACTGTTACTAGCTGACAACTAGAAGAGTGTTAGCTGAAGCGCCACTGGCCCAGGAAAAGACCTGGGGCTTGGCGCACTGGGATTCGGGGCTTCAGCCGGGTAGGCGTGCCTCCACCGTGGGCGGCACAGCAGCAGACCCAGAATTTGTACGCTGGGACTCAGGGTTTGAGCCCCATGAGCATGGTGCCAGCAATGCCCCTGGGCATTAGGAAATTCAGGGAGTAGGAGTGAGGGGGTGTGTGGGAAATCCTTCTGGGATCAACATTATTTCCTATTTGATTATAAATCACCAGGCTTTAAGAATAACAAGAATTGCTCTGAACTAATGTGATATGATACCAGCTAAGTGCCCTTCACAGGCATATCCCAACCTTTGACTATTATCTACAAAATCCTTAACCTTTTTACAATAATGACAACTGTTGGGCTGTGTAATCTTAATGACAAATACAGGGCAACAGCTTCCCTTAAATCACCTTTTACTTTAACAAATGTCACACTCCAATGAGATGTTGGTCTCCTACAGCAATAGGCAGTCCTCCAAATTTATAAAGAGACAACAGTATTTTCTGTATTGGAAGTATCCTCAAAAGCTTCATGATAGCCTTCCTATCAGCCAGGTGGGACAGAACACGGCTCTCTCTTGAGCCAATCAATCGTATTTTTGAACTTCCCAGGGATTGGCGGTTAATCAGAAATCACCTGGCTTCTCTTCTAAGACTAGTCAAAAAAGTTCCATCAAAACAGTTTCCCACACGAAAAAAAAAAATACCACAGCTTCTCAGGAGGACATCTGGCTTAAAGAAAAACTCATAATGTAATATTTATTGTTGCTTCAGTAAACAAATTATTTAGATATTTCATTTTGATTTCCCCCCTACAAGAATGCTGGGTTTTCATCCAAGAACTTTTTATGAAAAGTCCAAATTTTCTATGGAAATTTGTTGAGGAAAAAAACTGAACGGTTGTCAAAATTTGCCACTGCAAAAAAAAAAAAGAAATCCTTACACCAATCCTACTAACTACTGCATGTGTTGAATACAAACTAAGAAGTAAACTCATAACCTTCACATGCTGCTGCAGTATATCACTGCTAAACTGTGCAGTGAATCTGTTTTCAGAACTTCCTAATCATAATGCGTACACAATGGCATTTAAGCCAAATTTTTTAAAAGATCTCAGCATATGAAAGAAGGATCATATTCTCATAAAAATTCAGTATGTCAGATGTTGATTTCTTCTGAAAATCCATTCCTGAGAATGGGTGCTGAATATTGAAAGTCTAAACCCCCAGTCCTTTAAATTATAGGCCCTCACTTCTTGCTATAGCCACAGGGAACACAACAGTACTGTGATGACAGGTCCATAACAACTGCTAGCCTGGCCTGGCATAAAATGACTGATGGAGAACTACGTGAAACAGGCAACTTTCATGCTGGAGACCTTCACACTGTAAATCCCTGCAGCTGCTTAAAAGTACACTAGGCTGAGTCCTATGAGTCTTCAGTTATACATGCAAACATTTTTTGTTTCCTGTGGCATTTCCACAGAAAGCTCTGTATATGCACTCAACATTTGTAATATGGCTGGTTAGCTATAGGCTAAAGCACTAATAATGATGCATCATGAAAAGGGGTTTCTGAGGAGGTTATGGTTGAGAATAAATTTGACTAAATAATTCAAGCGTTAAGTGATCAGTTGAACAGACAAGGTTGCAGGTATTTGAGAATAAGCAAGTGCTTAAACATTTTAAGGAACTAATTACAAATGATAACCACCTCTTCTCCCCTGAATTCAGATGAAAAAAAAAAAAACACTTTGTAGTCGCTGTTATGCAATTGCTGTTTTTTCTTTCCTGCTTATTCCAGTATCACTCCTCATTATTTAAATAGTTGCATTCTAGTTAAATGACTTCATTATTTAAAATTTTCTTTAGCCGTTTGAGAAGCATAGCAACTCTTTCCCATGCCATGGCCCACATAAAGATTGTATGATCTATGTCAGGGGTCCAGAGCTGCAGTCACCTTTTTGGCTGCTTCCTTGCAGCTCTGGGTTCCTGGCTCGAGGCCCCCCACCCAACCTCTAGGGGACCTATGGGCAACTCACTCCTGGCTCCAGGCTTTCCCCCATCACTGGGGGATCCTGCAAGGCAGTCCACTCCTGGCTCTGCCCCCCACCCCCCACAGGTGGCCCAAGCTAGGCTCCCCCCCTCAGCCACTGGAGGCCCTTTAGGGGTCATCCTCCTTGTTCTGAGCTTTCCCCCCACCAGGGTATCCTGTGGTGGGTATCCTGGCTCAGCTCCACCCCACCTCCTACCAGGAGGTTACACCCATTCTGGCCCTCAAAACACTTGGCCATTGAAGGAATTTTTAAAAATGGCTCCTCTTATTGTTTGGGTTGCCTACCCCTAATCTATGTGGAAAAAAAACATCTGAACAAGCAGACTTTCAAAGACCAAAGCACACTTACAAATAGCAATGATTTTTTTTTCTTAGCATCCTTTCTTGGGAAGTGTTGAGGGAAAGAAATTAATACAGTGGATTATTTCAGATGTACTGAACAGCAGATAGTAGTCAACAACCCACTTCTCTGCCTAAGGGATTGAAAATTTCCATTTCTTTGCAGTTCTACCTCCCCATTTACCTCAAACAATGCAAGTAATAAGTCACCAATCCAAATTTTTTTCTTGATGATAGCAAGGTATTTATAACAATTTGTTCTAAATCTAAAGGAACTGAATAGTTGAAAAAAACCACAAAGCTTATTCTTGCTGCATTTTCTGCTAAATGTTAAATACTGTATTTTCCCATTAATCAAACAATACTAGATTACTATGACATCACCCAAACGTGGCCCCATCCAGAGACCTGCCACACATATTCAGCTCCTGCAGAAGACAAGAGTACACTCTACCCTTTAGGACTAGGCCAATAATGCAGGATTTATGATAAAGCTTGAGTAACAGGTGTTATAAGATTACAAATCGGAAGCCTGGGGACTTTGGAAAAGCAGGGGAGTATGGGTGGTATGTTTTGTGGGGATTTTTTGTTTGGATGGTTGTAGGGAGGGCGGTATTTTGTTTTGTTTTGTTTTTTACACAAACCTTTAATACTGCTACTGGGTACTTAAGATCTACTTGTCTCTTTTTAATTTGAACTTGCTAGTTAGTGAGCTGAGAAGAATCATTTCTAAGAAACATACATATTACTGTGATGAAATTCTACATGCTTTTGAAATCCAGTTGGCACACATCATAGAATTATAGTGTTCCAGGAAGGGAATGAACCTTGAGACATCTTCTAGTCCAGTATCCAGCACTCAAAGCAGAACTACCAGTATGTATTAGCTAGACCATCCCTGATAGGTGTCAGTCCATGACCTCTGTAACATCTATGCTCTTTGAAATCTTCAGTGATGGAGATTCCACAACCTCCCTTAACCAATTTTTTTCCATTGCCTAACCACTCTGACAGTTTGACTTTTTTTTTCAATGTCCAGCCTTAACCATCCTTGCTATCATTTAAAACCATTACTTCTTGTTCTGTCCTCAGAGGGAGAATACTTTTTCACCCTCCTCCTTGCCAATCTTTTATGTCTGCCCCCACCACCACTTCTCCAGACTAAACAAATACAGTTTTTTCAATCTTCCTCATAGGTCATGTTTCTAGACCTTTAATATTTTTTGTTGCTCTTTTCTGGACTTCCTCCAATCTGTCCACTTTTTTTCCTGAAATGTGACATCATGCACTGGACACAATAGTCCAATTGAGGCTAATCAGTACACTGTGGCTGGTTTACAACATGCCTCCTAGTACATCCCAGAATGAGGTTTGGGGGTTTTTTTTGCAACAGTCCGCTACTGCTAACTCTTTCTTAGCTTGTGATCCGCTATGACCTCAGATCCCTCTCCACAGCACTCCTTCCTAGGCAGCCATTTCCCCTTTTGAATGTGTGTAACAGATTGTTCCTTCCTAAGTGGAGTACTTTGTGTTTGCTTTTATTGAATTTCATTCTGTTTACTTCAGACCATCTCTCCAGTTTGTCCAGATCATTCTGAAGTTTCATCCTATCCCACAAAGCACTTACAACACCTCCAAAATGATACTGTCCATAAACTTTACGTGTACTCTCTATGGCTATGTCTACACATACAACATTATTTTGAAATACGTATTTTGAAATGAGTTATTTTGAAATAAAGTCCTTATTTTGAAATAAGTTAATTCGAATTAGCAAAATGTTAATTCGAATTAAGGGAAAGCCTGCAATCTAAAAGGCTGTTATTTCAAAATGGTTATTTCAAACTAAGGCCATTTGGACCTGTTGTTGTTTCGAAACAACAGGTCTAAACGGCCTTATTTCGAAATAACCATTTTGAAATAACAGCCATTTTGAAAAAATCGGGGTTTAACCTGTTTCGAAACAATGGTTCTTATTTTGAAAGGACGGGATCCGTCCTTTCAAAATAAGAAAACGTCATGTAGACCTAATTTCTTTTATTTTGAAATAACCAGGGTTATTTTGAAATAAAAGTGCTGTGTAGACATACCCTATGTTATTATCTAAACAATTGTTGAAAATATTGAACAGAACTGGACTCAGAACTGATCCCTGCAGAATTCCACCTGATATGTCTTTCCATCTTGACTGTGAACTAGTCTCTGTAAATGATTTTCCAACCAGTTATGCATCCCTCTTATAGTAGTTCCACCTAAATTGTATTTCTAGATCCGTGTGCAGATATAAATATGGGGATCTGTATCCGTTCTGCAGGTAGATAGAAGTTTAGCTTCACAGATGCAATCTATCCTCTCTCTTTTAGAGGTATCAGCTTTGGAATCCATTTGTAGCTGATCAGTCTGAGCCACCATCTAACAGCTGATTAGCTATTATAGTGGCACAAGCCCTGGCAACTGCTCCAGTCCTGCCCCAGAAATCATGGAAGTCCCAGAAAGTCAAGCCATGACTTCTGTAACCACACAATCCACAAAAACGGTCTGAGGATATCTGCTTCTGCATCCTGGGATGATGATATCTGCAGTTTGCAGGGCTCTATGCATTTCACTTGTTTATTCATGAGACTGTTATTTTAGACAGAATCAAAAGCCTTACTGAAGTCAAGGTATACCACATCCACTGCTTCCCCCCAGTTCACAAGGTTTGTTACATTGTCAAAGAACGCTATCAGATTGGTTTGGGGTAATTTGTTTTTGACTAATCCATGACTGTAATAAACTGTTACTTATTACCTTTATCATCATTTAGGTGTTTGATGATTGCTTAATCATTTGCTCCATTATCTTTCCAGGTACTGAAGTTAAGATGACTAGTCTGTAATTTCCCAGGTTATCCCTTGTTTCTCTTTTAATAAATTAGTACTATATTTGTTCTTTTCCAGTCCTCTGGAATCTTATCTGTCTTCCATGACTTTTGGAAGATAATCATTAACAGCTCAGATATCTTCTCAATCAGCTATGTGCATATTTTAGGATGTGTTTTATCAGATCCTCATTCCTGGAAAACATTTAACCTGTCTAAGTAATGTTTAACTTGTTCTATGTTAGCCTCTATCTTACTTCATTTTCACTGTTCTTTCTTAGACAACCAATTGATAGTAAACATTTTGGTAAAAATGAACAAAAAACTCATTTAGTACTTCTGCCATTTCCACATTTTCTGTTATTGCCATCCTCCTGCTGTCATTGATTAATCAACTCATCCTGTCCTTGCTCTTCCTCTTGTTCTTAATGTATTTGAAGAACATCTTCTTGTTACCCTTTATATCTCTAGTTAGTTTAATCTCATTTTATACCTTGGCTTTTCTAATTTTGTCTCTATATACTGATGTTATTTGGTCATATTCATCCTTTGCAGGGCTGGCTGAAGGAGCTCTGACACTCCGAGACAGCTTTTGCTTTTGCACACACCCCCCCTTCATTCTGGGCAGGGGGCAGGAAACAGCCAGTTCAGGGAAGGAGCGGGCTGGCCCATGGGGTGGACTCTGCTCTCCCACCACTTTCCTGGGCCATCTGTCCTGGGGTTGGGGAGGGCTGGGCCAGAGGCAGGGTGAGGGAATGGGGTCTGCCTCATGGGTCGGCCCACCCCACCTCTGGGGTGCACTGACCCAGGGCCTTTTTGGCCTATGGTTCAAGCCGGTCCTGATCCTTCATAATTTGAACTAGTTTCTACTTTCCATAATACCCTTTTCTTGAGTTTTAGATGACTGAAGATCTGACTAAGCCAGAGTGATAACTTGCTGTACTTCTTATCTTTCCTACACAGTGGGATAGCTCCTCTTATTCCCTTAATATCATCTCTTTAAAGAACTACCAATTTTCTTGAATTGTTTTTCCCCTTAGACTTGGTTCCCATAGAATCTGCCCACTTCCTGAGTTTATTGATGTCTGCCTTCTTAAAATCTACTTTCTTTACTGTGCTGTTTTCCTCCTACGACTCCTTTGGATCATGAGCTCTATCATTTCAGGATCACTTCCACCCAGCTTGCCCTCCATTTTCAAGTTCTCAACCAATTCTTTCTTATTTGCCACAATTAAACCTAGAACAGCATTTCCACTAGTGGCTTTCTCCATCTTCTAAAATTAAAAAAAATGTCTCCAATATATTCCAAGAATTTTCTGGATCCCTGCTGTGCTATTTTCCCAACAAATGCCTGGGTACTCAAAACCCCCCATCACCATGAAATCTTGTGCTTTAGATGATTTTGATTATTGTTCATAAAAAGCCTCATCCACCTCCTCTTTAGGGGGTCTATAGTAGATCCCTACCATGATACCACCTGTTGGTTGTTTATTCTTTTGTAGTCCTTACTCACTTTCAACAACCACTTCCTATTTCAATCTCAAACTCAGTGTAAGTGCATACTTTATAGATATAGATATAGGTATAGGTATAGGTATAGATATAGATATAGATATAGATATATACAGCAACACCATTTTCCTTTTTAATCCCTGCCTATCTTTGATAAGCAAGCTGTACCATTTTATACCAACATTCCAGTCAGTGTATTACCCATCAGATCTTTGTGATACTAACTACATCATAATTGTGTTTATTAAATAACATTTCTAGTTTTTCCTGCTTATTCCCCATACTTCTCATATTAATATACATACATCTAAGATACCTATTGGAGTCCCCCACCCCAGAGTATTTATCAAAACTCATTTTGCACTGAAATAAATAGGTTACACTATGTGTCTATAAAGAACAATAAGTTAGTAAGCAAGAATTAGCAAAGTTTAAGCATGTGGGAGATAGCACAACAAGAAAAGACTCTTGGGGATAATGCAGTCTTCTTTTGACTGGCCCTCTTTCATTCAGTACAGTTCAACTCTTACAGTCAGAAGATGATGGAGAGCAATAACAGTCATGAGGATAACACAACATGAAAATGTCAACAATATTTTGTCAGGGGCGTCTTGGAAACAGTCTTGTAATTTAATTCATTCCAAGGTTAAACAAGTCTAAAATTAAGTATATGAACTAATTCTCAATCAGAGCTCCACCTCCCCTCACTCGTCTTATCAGCCATGCTGGCACACACAGCACATGGAAGACTGAAGAACCTTGTTCACATGCACAGAACAAATTAAAGCAAATGGAAATGGTCCAGTCACTGAAGTCATGAAGAAACTATATCCTTTGTAGCTGTGCTCTCTAAACTCAAGAAGGAGTAATCCTAAAAAAAACATTTCTGCCTTGAGGAATACAAGATGTTTTATGAAAAACCTCTCATCTCAACCTAGCACTTAATTGTTCATAAAAAATTATGTTTAGTGATCCCGTATTAGTCACTTTGCAATTACTCTCAGACTCAGTTTTTGGATAGACATTCACACTATTTGTGAGAATTGCCTGTCACTTGTGTATTAGCTCTATCATTATGAAACTTCATAACCATCCTTCAAAAAGAAAAATCCCTACAGATCATACATACAATTTTGCTAATTGAAGAAACTATTAAACTACAGACAAGGAGTCTGCAAAATAATTTAAAGTAATTCTAAGGGAATGAGAAAGGTTTACACAGTCCATTAGGACTTATCCTCTTTTAGTGTCTTGGCACACAGGAGGGTATCTAAAGTTAATTTGGATGATCCCGATGTTTTCTGCTTGAACAACTGTGCATGGTGTGTTATTTCATACATTTATTATTTGTGGCATAAAATATTGTTTCCTAGCTTGTTTCCTATATCTGTTGATACTTAATTTGCATCATCGGTGCTCAACTGGAAAGAGCAGCTCAAATGGGTGTTCTGTGCCAATTAAATTTGTATTGACTTTTGTTAAATGTTTTGACTGTCACTCTTCTAAGCTACATTAATTTTTGTCTTAGGACCTTTTAACCATACAAATCAATGTTTTCCCCTCATTGTATCAAATACAGAAAAAAAAATCTACACTAAAGGCAGTGACAAGACTACATATTTAAAAATAAACGAGCCAGAGAAAGTAGACAAAAATAATTATTTAGTATTTATACTGCAGTTGGACTCAGAGGCATCACTTAGAGTTGTACACCATTGTTCCTGGAACTGAAGAGGCATGCTGGGGACAAACTCCTCACCATCTAAACACCTGTCACTAAACACACTTATGCACATGGGGAACTTCATGCACATAGGCAGTTAACTCATTTGAACCACACATATAGAACCCTAGAGTTATAGGACTAGAAGGGTTTGTCTACATGGGGGGCTTAAGTCGACTTAAGGAACAACCTGGCCACTTTTGGAGGTCATTAGGTCAACTTAAGCACTTGCTTAAGTCAACTTAATAACTCTTGCCCCTAAAATTGACTTTAAGGGTTAAGTCAACTTTATTAAGTCAACTTAATAAAGTCCACTTAGCTCAGTGGAGCCATTTAAGTCGACTTTATACAGTTGACTTAAGACAGGGGACCCATTTAAAGCTGAATTTATTAAGCTGACTTTAAATGGGTGCCCAGGCTTAAGTCGACTTTATAAAGTCGACAATGCAATCTGGCCTCACTAATTCAACTTAATAAAGTCTACTTAAAGTTGACTTTAAGTAGACCTTATTAGGTCAACTTAACTAAGCGCTGTAGTGTAGACATAGCCGAAAGGACCTCAAGAGATCTTTTAGTCCAGTCCTCTGCACTTAAGACAGAAGTATTATCTAGACCATCCCTAACAGGTGTTTGTCTAACCAGCTCTTAAAAATCTGCAGTAATGGAGATTCCACAATCTCTCTAGGCAATTTATTCCAGTGCTTAACATCTGCAAAGTTAATTGAGCCACTCAGATATGTAAATGTAAGTTGCATAATTGCTTACAGGATTGAAAACTAAAAACATCATCTTAGTTTTCATAGTAACATTAATTTTCACACATTGTATATATACTGTATAGTTTGGTATACATTTAATAATATATACATGCAATCATAGACGATTGTGCAAAATGGGCAAGTAAATAGAACTAAGCGAAACTAACCTTCGCATCACCAGACATATTATTTAAATATATTACAAACTGATTGGTTTATTAACAGAGGCTTGAATGGATGGGGTTGGCTCTTATTTAAAACTCTCTCTAAAAGCAAAAGCTCTCCTTCATCTGGGAAAGTCCTATAGAATTCAATAGGGATTCATACTGAAAGTTGGGGAGCGGTGCCAGGAACTGTTTACTATAGACCTATAGATTTATACAACTACAAACCAGAACTTAATCTTTGCTTAATATTATAAGCACCAAGATCTACTTATGATTAAACAAAGAAGTTTTTGTTAATAAACAGTTTTAAGTGACACTTAACAAGGGTAAGCAAGGAGTCCTGAGGCGCTTAAAGACTAACAAATTTATTTATCGCATGAGCTTTCATGGGAAGAAATCCCATTTTGAGAGTCTGACAAAGTGGGATTTTCTCCCATGAAAAGTCATCAGATAAATAAATTTGTTAGTCTTTAAGTGCCACAGGACTCCTTACTTATTTTGCTGAACTAGGCTAACATGGCTATCCCTTTGGAACTTAACAAGGATAGCGCAAGTTGAATTAGAATCGGTCACAGACAGAAGCAGCATGTTATACAAGAAATTAAATATACTTTTAGCTGTCTACAATCATTTCGTTGAGGACAATAAAATTGCTTTAAATCTTTTCTGTAGAGTTTTGAATCCAGTTATTCAGGATCCAGATTTTTGTTATTCCTCTGTACCCTATCAGGAATTTCTTCAGTAAAGGAATATATAATTCTTTTTGCTTCTCCTTAAATATTTCCCCAAAGTCATTGTTTTGACCTCAAAGACAAGACAACCTCCTCTGTCTCCCATGATGATTTCACATCCCCCTTTCAGTATGTTTTCTTGTAGACTTAATATACAAACAATAGTGTCTCACTGTTGGCTTATTCTGAGTCCTTTATATCAAAGGGCTAGGCAGACAGAAGAATCAACATAAGCGTGAATGATTTGCTAGTTGGCACATAAGGTCACATTGTCTTCATGCCAGGGCTGGCTCGACCCATAAGCAAATAAGGCCCTGGCCTGGGGTGCCATTTGCTTATGGGTGCCATGGCTCTGTGCTGGGGGGTGGGGGTGGGATGGCTCAAAAGCTGAACCCTGTGCTGCTGCCCCTCCCCGAGCCAGTCACTCTGCCCCCAGGGGTGGAGCAGGCTGGCTCATAGGGCAGACTCTGCTATCTCGCCCCACCTCTGGGCTGGCCCACTCAACCCCTAGGGAGGAACAGCTAGCCCAAAGAAGGGTAGGGAAAATGGAGCCTGGCCTCTCAGCTGGGCTGCTCTGCCCCTGCGTCAGCTGTTCCCCACCCTGGGGATGGGGTGAGCCAGCCCTAAGCAGATGCTGGTTTCCACCCCTCACTGTCATACCCCCCCCCGTGGGGAGGGCTGTGCAAAAGTGAAAGGCAGCTCAGGGTGCCACAGCCCCTTGAGCTGGCCTTGCTTCAGGCTGTACTGTAATATGGCCTTGTGTAGCAGCACAGGTCCACAGCCCCCTCCTCACTGCCCTCCCTCGGCAGAGCATCCCAGCAATTGGTGGGGCAAGGCAGGGGCCCCCAAAAGGATGGTCAGCCCTCACCCCCATCTCCGGACTTGATCCAGCCCTGATAGTAGGGCACCTATAGAAGAAAAAGTACCAAATAATCAGGACTGTACCTATAGAATGAGGGCATTTGATCATCCTAAAGAATATAACCTTTATGAGGAAAACAATGTTACTTCATACAGTCCCTATTTGATTTTGAAGTACAAACTACTTTATGGGTTCTCAGACCCACTGCATTTGTTCTCATGGTGCTTTGTGTATGAGGGGTAAATAGTTCTGCAGTTATCTGGAGTTTCTTTTGTTTGTCCTTAGACTACAGAACACTATAAATGCACTGGTTTCATAAACAGTGGATAGCTGTTACTGTGAAGATGTGCCATATGCACCTGTTTGGAGATTCATTCATCAGATTACTGTGAATGTTGTAAATATTAAGCACCAATCCGGAACTCGAATTCTTTTTCACGAACAATGGGCACACAGTCAATCAGTGTGACTCTGCCAGTGGGTCAAAGAATAAATCAGGTTTTTTTGGAGCCAGTCCATAACACTGGATTCCAAGGCTTATGTTACATCTTGCCAATTCCCTTCTCCATCTTTCCTTTGAAGCAAGGCTATGTCTCTGTCTTAATACATGTTAAATTTGCAAGACTTTCATAGATTTCCTATCCATATCTCTCAACCAACTTTAATTGTGAATTATGTCCCTTGCTCCAGGGTATTTTACTGGTTATTCTATAAATGTGCACATTGCTAGGTACATTACAGCACACATACACATCCATAAATCAACACTACACTACTTCATGACTACTTCTTTAATTTAAAAACTGTCTAAATTGCAAACCTCAGATATGTTGGCTAGGAAGTAGTTGTTGCAGGCATAATGAAGGACCACAAAATTTTCATATGGTTAGGACGATTAAAAGGTGATTTGCTTGATTGGATATAGCTTTCTCCAGAGCTATTGGCCCTGCACTCTACTACCAACATTTATCCAGAGATAAACATTTCATTAATCTAAATGCATAAATAAGTGAAGTAAAGGCTTTGGAAAGATGACCTTTTCACACTGCTCCAGCTATCATAGTGACAGAGCAAGGCAGTTCAGTCCAACAAGGTGACAGAGAAAAACAGCAGCATAGTCATTAATTCGGATGCATTTAAAAAAACAAAAAAACAACAAACCAATATTGATATTACTGGGCCAAGTCCAAAGTGATACAGAGATTGCTGACACATAAAGAAGAACCACAGCAGCATAACTGATCCCAAGAATGGTTAACTGACACATTTGTGAAGTGCCTAGTATGGTGTGAGCACTATGAGAAGACACAATTCCATGTTTAGGAAGAATGCCCTAGTAGTTGGGATGCCAACCAAACACTAAAGGTGCTCAGGTTCAATTCCCACCTCCACCACAGATGCTGTCAGTGACATATAAGTCTTTTAAACATAAATTAACAAGGACTTAGGTGAAAATAATGGGAGTCCTGTGGCACCTTAAAGACTAACAAACTTCTTTGGACATAAGCTTTTATGGGCTCCAACCCACTTTGTCAGATGCAAAAAGACTTAGGTTGCAATGTCTAACCTTAGGTACCTAGAAAAATCACTGAACAACACTGTGATCTACAATGCCTGAATTAGGTTCCTAGGCTATGCTTACACACAGGCAGTTAAATCAATTCAAATTAAATTGATTTAATAAAATCAATATAAAAATTATTAAGTTGATTTTGGTTAAATCGATTTAACAGGTCTCCCAAGAGGTATGCCGAGCACTGAAGAGCTGTTGGAGGCACCCATGGCGCCCGTGTTGGTGGACAGCCGGTGCCCAGGCCTGTGCTATGGCCATTTCCCAGGGCCATGTGCAAATGCTGCGGGCTGCATGCTGTGTGCCCCGTGCCATCACCCCAGCTCCCTGCAGCCCCCACTAGTGGCTGGTCCCCTGCCTACCTCGCTGTGTGTGCCCCTCCCGCCCCGTGGTCCCCAGCTCCAGTGTCTCATGGGAGCATCTGCAGGCCCCTGGACCCTGTCTTCCCACCCTTTCACTGCCGTAGGCAGGCCTAGCCCTGCTCGCATGGAGGACAGGGGGAATACTCACCCACAGGCACCCCAGACATGTGTTTGGATGTCCCTTCACCAGGCTCATTCTCAGGTGGGGGCACTTCCTCTGCCTCCCCATCCTCATCCTGGGGAACTGTCAGTCCCTCCTCCTACAGGGCAGGGAAGAGTTTAGGACTGGCTAGCCCTGCCAGGGCTGGTGAGCTGCTCCCAGGGTGACTGGCCTCACTCACATCAATGGACATCTCAGGGTCTGTCAGCTTCTCCAGGAGGGAGGTCCGCAGAGTTGCAGGTCACCGATGGGAGGCCAGTGGATTCCTCCTCCAGAAAAGCATGAAGCTCCTTCTAATAGGGGCAGCTGGTGTCACTCACTGCCCCATTGAGCTGTCTTCTCTCCCTCGCCTGGGCGTAGTCCTGCCTGAGAACCTTAACTTTAGCATGCACCTGCTTGGTGGTGAAGCTATATCTTTGGGTGGATAGTGCCAGGGCAATGTCCGCATGGACATCCTGGTCCTGGTGTCTTGCCCAGAACTGAGAGAGGATGTTCTCTGTCCCCCAAATCTGGAGGAGACAGAGGACCTCCTTCGTTGCTCAATACATGGGCCCTGTGTTGCCCCTGCGCCATGGCAGCATGTGACTCAGCCATGCTGCAACCAGCCTCCAAGCATTCTGCACCATGGGGGCTGGGCACTTCCTCCTTTCTGGTGCCGTGTACCTTGGGAAGAGAAAGGGCAATCCACGCTGGAATTGATAAGGGTTATTTTGAAATAATGCATCCAAACAATGTTATTTTGAAATGACCATTGTGATCCAAGCTCTGTTTTGATTTAAAATGAGGTTTTATTGAATTGCTCTAAGTTGTTTCGAAATGATGGAGCTAACCATTTTTAAATTGAAATAAACAGTGTTATTCTGATTTAAAACCTGTGTGTAGACATAGTCCTATGCTCCTATATAAAGACTGGGTAGCAAGAAATACCTTGAAACACAAGCCACAAAAGACAGTATATGAGGAAATGAGCAAGCCAGCAGGAGAGCCTGTTCTAAGTGCCACCCCATCAAAGAGCAGGCATCTAAGCCCAGGCTAGAAAGAGGGACTTCTCTACTTGCTAGAACCTTGTTCATGTAGTCAAGTGATTTAAGCACTCTAAGCTGTTTCTTGCAAGAATTGCCTCATGCCATACAAAGAGCTGGGGGCAGGGATTAAAGAATAATTTGGTGGGCCCCAGAACCCTCCCACATAGGTGGACTCCCCCTCTAGCACATGTGAGCCCCCAAATACCCACCCCTAGATCCCACCCCTTGCCCCAATACCCACTTACACACACACACACACACACACACACACACACACACACACACACACACACACACACACACAAAACCCCCAGCAGCCACCCCCCCCCAAGCCCTCACCTTGGCTGTTTGCAGGCTGGCTGACTGGGTGGAAGCTGCTTCCAACCACAAGCTGCTCTGCCCTGCAGGGGGAGATTCCAGCTGCTCGTACTATTTTTAGCAGGGCCCCAAAATGCAGTGTTCCAGTGCGTTCCTCTATTTTTAGGGATCTGGAATGCTGCCAGCCTAAAAATAGGGGGCCCCGGAACTGCATTACAGTGTGTTCCCCCTTACTTTAACCCCTGGCTGTCATGGGAAGGTCGTAGCAGTGACAACTACCTTATAATTTAAAGCTTTTACCTGAGGAGTGGGAGAGCCAGGTTCAACTCTCCTCTGCTCTTTCCCCTTCTTGCAGAGAATCTCCTGAGATGGACGAGACCCTAACTACTGAGCTACAGTATATTCTGACTTAGGACTCCCTTAGTTGCTCCTGTTGCAGCTGTTCCACTGTGGATAAATCATTAAGAGTTGGTAGCTCACAGAGGGAAAGAGAATCACTCTGTGGCTTAGTGGTGAGAATGGGGAAGAAAACACAAGCTGATTGACAGCCTCTGAGTATACTTACTGCAGGACTAAATCAAGGCCAGTGAAAGAGGGAGGGAGGGATGGCAGGGCTACCCATTGCCCATCCTTGTGGAGAACAATCTCTGCCACCACCACCACCACCCCCGCTGTGACACTCTGTCTGGGGGCAGAGTACCCAGCCCCCTGACCTCATGCTGGAGGGAAGGGTCAGGGACTCTGGGGCCCCACCCAGCGTGGTTGAGAGACTTTGGGAGGGCAGCAACCAGTGCTGCTACAGTGGGGGAGGGGGAGGGTCACAGGCAAGCACTGCTCAGGGGCTGCAAGGAGGCCCCATTGGCCAGTGTGGCAGCATGGAAGGGCCACGGGCCCATGCAGCTGGGGTGGGTGTGCAGGCCGGCGCTGCTCAGAGACTATAGGGAGAGACCACAGACCAGTGCTGCTGCAGGAGGTGAGCCAGAGGCCATGGTCTGCCACACTCCTCCCCGTCTTTGGACTGGCTGGTGTGGAACAGACAGACAGCCTGAGGGCTGCACAAGCAGGGAGCAGCAGCAGCCAGCTGCTGAGACCAGGGCCAGATTTTTGATGGGTCCATGGGGGCCCTCTCCTTAGGCCACAGTCAAGTCTGCAGCCCCTACAGCACCTGCCTTAATCTGACTCTGACTTACTAGATAGGACCTGACAATTCAATTAGGCAAACCACTGCCTTTTTCCCCTGTTAGATGGATCACACTGGGGCTTAGGCAGGAGATAAAATGTTCATTTACCTGGAGTAGAGGCAGCTGTGAGCACACCAGGCAGCAGAAACATGGGAGCCTACAGCAGAAATTTAGGCACTAAGGATGCTTAGGCATAAATTCTGTGGGTTGTAGTGGTGCTTAAATCTGGGCTTAGGTACCAACATACCTGTGTGTATCTGGGCCTTAGTCTTGATGCCTTAACTCCTCATTTGTAAAATGAAGATAGTAGTAGTGCCCCATCTCATAGGGGTCTTGTGAGGATTAACACACAGAACAGTGTCAGGTGTTCAGATACTATGGTAATGGGGTGATAAAAGTACAAAGACAATCTATTGGGGAGAGGAAGGGGATTATCCACATAACTGAGCTTCTCTTCTCCTCTAGTCATCTGCTGACAACTCCCTTCCAATGCATTCCTGTGAACACTACAACAGCTCTGAAGAGTGGAACCTACAGCAGCCCATGGTGTTAGAAGGAGAGTGAGAGGAATCCTAGGAAATATGAACTGGTGGGTAGACAGGTCCAGATAGGTCATTCATTATTTATACCACCATAACACCTAAGAAACTTAGTGAGGCGCCACATCCCTACTGTACTAGGCACTGTACAAGCAGAATAAAAAGGTAATCTCTTCCCCAAAGAGCTTACAATCTTGTAAGAAAGAGTAAAATTGAGCACCTGGTCTGAATGATAGCTACTATGGTAACGGAGTCTCTAGGGGCAAGCCTTCCTGTTCTGTAAATGGAGATACTAGTTACAAGTTATATCATCTTTCTTTCTCTCTCTATCATCTCCTCCTAGATAAGGTTCTGCATGGAAACATTGCTCATCACATTTCTTACCCCTCCTCCCTGACTGTTGGGGATTAAAGTAAAGGAGAACACACCAGAACACAGTTCCGGGACCCCCTATTTTTTTAGGCTGGCAACATTCCAAGGCCCCTAAAAATAGAGGAATGCACAGGAATGCCGCATTCTGGGGGCCTGCTAAAAATAGCACGAGCAGCCAGAATGCAGCATTCTGGTGGCAGCACCTTAAATCCTGTTCCACGTTAAGCCCAGCCAGCAGAGAGTTGCAGCAGGCTGGGAGTCTGTGAATCTCCCACTGTAGGGCAGAGCAGCTCCCAGCTGGTCAGCCAGTGTGCAAACAGCAGATGTAAGGGCTTTGGGGGGGGTTAAAGGGCTTTGTGTGTCAGTGGGTGGCTGTGTCTGGGGGGTATTGGGGCAGGTGATGGGTTCTGTGAACAGGTATTGGGGGACCTATCCATGCCAGAGGGTTCTGGGGCCCACCAAATTATACTTTAACCCCTGCTGCTTGTTAAGGACTGTGAAGTAACTTCTATTGTAGAAAATGAGTTTGAAGGTAAAGCATCTGTACAATGTATGCAAGACCTGTAAACAGATGTAGGTATACTTATATGCACCATATAATCATCAATATTCATGGTATAGATGTCAATGTAACCATATAAGGGTCCATGAAAACTTGTCAGTCATGGATGTATTTCCATACTGTTTTGGATAAAAGAATCATAAGGCAGCCCGTCCTTGCTCACTCGAGATGTCAAGAAGAACGAGCAGGCAATAAAGAGTAATGTTCAACCCAATCCGCCTCAGACAAAATGTTTAATAATTAACAAATCTAACTATAAAATAAGAAACACTAGGTGGATGTAAACAAACTAAGTACAACAAGACAACATTTATCAGCACGCTAGGCAGTGGTCTCCACGCTAATCTAATAGTTGCTAAGTTTTTTGTAGGTATCACAACAAAGAAGAATTTTAAGGAGTGATTTGAAGGTAGATAATGAGGTTTCTTTACATATATTTGAGTCTCTCTGTCGTGTGAGAAACAGAATGGAGAAAGAACAAATGGTCTTGTTTGGAACTTGAGCAAGTGGGCAACTAAGCAGAAGTGAGCATCAACAGCAAATAAGAAATGATACATATGGTTGTAATTGACTGCTAAGACCTTCAGCAGTGAACAGAAGTGGCTTATGTTTGATGGGACACAGAAGTGAGAGTCAGTAGTGGGATGCCAAAAGATGGGTGACATGATCAAAGCCCCAGGCAAGGAAAATTATGTTTCCTACAGCATTTTGAATGGACAGGAGTGGAGCAAGATCACATTGGTCAGGGTCAGACATTAAGGATGACGAGATAGTTGAGACACAAGAGAAGAGCCTGAGCAAGAATTTTAGTTGTATAGAAGAATAAGAACAGCTGTCACTTAGAGTATGTTAATCGCTGCTGTCAGTTCTGGCTTCTGGAAGTGGATCGTGGTGAGTATGAACTCACCGTGCTGCTCCCAGAAGCCAACCCCAGAAGTCCTGGGAGTCTAGGGGCATAAGGGAAAGCCGACCACAAGTAATTTGTGGTTGGCTTTCCCCCAATGTGTAACGGTAGCTTACAAAGTTACTGCCATTTACACAAGGAATTTTACGTTCCTTGTGTAAACAGCAGTCAACTGCCACTGAAAAAGCCCTAAGTGTAGACTAGGGCTTAGACAGGTTATGTGGAAAGCATCAGCAAGATTTAGATATACAGTAGCCTGGATGTGGAAACAAAGGGATATCTGAAATTGTGATTCTCTGAGTCGCCCTTTTCTCAAATGTCATGGAAAAGAAATACTTAGGGGGCTGATTAGGCCCAAACTGTTCACCTACTAGATCTGAAGGAACATTTGGCTTCTTCAATGTCTCCACAGCTCAGTCAGCTCAGACAAAACGCCACTGCTTCTGTGATTTTGGTGGCATCACTATCCATTTCAAAGCAATCCAACAGCACATATAGCACAGGGAGAGGGGACAGTCAGAAGGGAACAGAACTGAGCAGTCACAAAACAGCAATATTATTGATGCTTAGAAAGACCTTAGTGCTTAAGTTCTGACTAGTGCTCCACAGAGACAGAGCACAGTTTGCTCAGAGTGCTTTATCCTGGCTTTGTACCCTTCCAGCAGCAGGGTTAGGATGCAGCCTTACATTATTCATCAATGCCCATGTGTTTTACTTGTTTAGGATTTGTTCTTGAGAAGGTTTGTAGTAAGTATTTTACTTGTTTTCCATTTCATTTGAAAATAGCATTCTTCTACACCATTCTAAATTGCTGCAAAGCATTAGAAGCTCCTGACGTTGTCACAATATACCCCAAAATAAGGACAGCTGTGTTTCACTGGTGTGTTATGTAAAATATGTACACTAGGAGTGTGTGTGTACATGCATGCATATGCAAGAGTGAGAGAGACTTGAGGAAAAAAGCAGGTATGTGTAATTTACCATTAATTATACTATCTTGAGCCATTTACAGATCCTCTACCCAGGAAATAGCCAGTTGCACTCTGAACTTAACCTTGATCATATAAGGCTGGTTGGAGGACCAGTGATCCATGTTTATGAGCATCACTCCACCTCATTTCTGCTTCAGATGCTGTTTTACACCTTATGAAACTGAATGATGGCACCCCTCTCAGCTTAGAGCATGCAACAGCAGTGTTCCACACTCTGCACCAGCTCCTCCAGCTGACTCAGCTGCTCAGCAGAGCACGATGTCTGACAACCCCTGCTGAGCTTGAGAACAGATGGGAGGAAACACACAAACAGCAACTTTTGAGCGAGTCAGGGCCAGGTTAATGCAGGGGCTATATGGCTCACAGCCACAGGCCCCAGCTGGAAAGGGAGGCCCAGACTGCAACCCCTATAGCTCCTGCTGAACAGGGCCATCCCTAGGGGGGTGCAAGGCTGTTAGCAAATCACCCTCTGTAGGGACCCCACTCACCCACCCCAAGCACTAGGGGGCAGGGCTGGCCAGTCCAGGGGAGGGGCAGGTCCCTGCTCCAGCCATCCCATGCTGGGGACCGGGTGAGCCAGCCAAAAGTGGCAGGCTAGTTCAGCACTGCCTGTCCACCCCTCCGCCCAGGTCACAAGCGCTGGTCTCGGCTCTGTGCCAGGCCTGCCTGCCAGCAAGCCAATCTTGCTATCTGGGTTGAGAGGTGGGGTGACCCCTGGCCAGGCCTGCCTGCTGCCCCCAAGCCTTGTCCCTGGGCTAGGGGGAGGCAATCCCAGCCAGACCTGCCACCTGGCCTAGGGGGAGATGACTCCTGGGCTTGGGGGGCAGGGAATGCACAAACCCTGGCCCTGCCTGCTCCCCAGCATTGCTGCCTTGGCTTGGGAAGTGACCCCTGGCCCAGCCTGCCCCTCAGGCTTGGGGAGGGGTAGGGACTGACCCCTGACCAGGTCTGTGACCCAAGCCTTCCCACCTGGGCTGGTGCTGTGGGCAAACAACCCTTGGTCCAGCCTGCTGACATCACCACCTGGGGTTGGGGCAGGGGATGCAGATGATGCCTGGCTCAGCCTGACCCCTGCCCTTGCTGCCTGGGCTTGTGGTGGACAACCCCAGGCCCATGTGCCCCCCAGTCTTGCCACCTTTGTTTTGGAGGGGAACAACCACTGCCCAGGTCTGCTCCATGGGGCTCACCACCTGAGCTTCAGGGAAGAAGGGGCAACCTGGCCCTGACCTCACCAGCTGGGCTTAAGGGTGGTGACCCATGATCCAGCCTGCCTGCTGTCTCCCCAGCCTCACCACCTGGGCTTATCGGGGTGACCACTAGCCAAGTCTGCCCCACAGTCTCATTGCCTGGGCTTATGGGGTGGGAAGACCCCTGGCCTGGTCTGTCCACCCAGCCTCATCACCTGGGCTTCAGGGAGGTGACCCCTGTGCTGCCTGGGCTATGTGGAGATGACCCCTGGCCCAGCCTGCCCCCTGGCTTTGCAGCCTGGGCTGTGGGGGGGGAACCCTGGCCCAGCCTGCCCTCCAGCCTCAGCACCTGGCCTGGGGGGGGGGTTAATCCCTGGCCCAGCTTACCTGCCATCCTGGGGTATGGGTGGTGGTGGGGCTTTCCATCCTCCTCTTGCCTGGCCACCAGCATGACCTAGGCCCCAGAGGGGCATGATTCCTGATCTACCTAGAGTCCTAGATTCCCAACCCCCACCTCCATCCCGGACACCGACCTGACCCAAGGCCCTGGTGAGCCTGATCCCTGGCCACCTGCCCCACATTGGCCTGGTGAGTCCTGGACCTCTAGGTCCCCCAGACCCCCACCCCCAACGTGGCTGCTAGCCTGACCCAGGGCCCCCGGGGGGAGCAGATCCCCAGCCAACTCCCCCCTTGGCTCAGGGTCCCACCAGGCACCCCCCCCCAACAGCACTTACCTAGCTGTGTGTTCACTGGGCTGGTGCTACCAGCATCTGCTGGAGGAGGAAAGGGTTAAACCTCCCTCTGCATGATCCAGGGAAAGGGGCAGCAGGCAGTCTAGCTATTCACCAGCAGAGCAGGCTGAGTAAGCCTGCATCTACCAGTGAAAGCATTCAGGGCTTGCCATGGGAGACCCGGGCCTCATGCCGGTCCCCAGCATCGGAGGGAGCAGCGGTGCAGGTCCCACAGGCAATGCTCCCTCTAATTACTTGTAGACTGTGCAGACAAAATTTGTGTGTGTGCAAAAACATTCCTTTGTGAGCACCAATATTAGCACTATTGAATTTTTTTGTGTGTGCAGGTTTCATGACCTGTGTGCATGCACACACCTTACAGGGAACAGTGCCCACGGGGCCCCCCAAAGCATGGGCCCCTGGGCGGCTGCCCCGCTCACCTTGCCCTAAGGATGGCCCTGCTGCTGACACAGCCCCGTGGGGCTGGGGCACAGGTAGGGTACCCTGGGGACAGAGGACCTGACTGCATGCAGCACTTTCTCCCTGTCCTGAGCCAGCTGGCCCTTCCCCAGGGGTGGGGAGGGGTAGGTTGACACATGCCTGTTGTGCTCCAGGGATGGGGCCCCAAAGCACAGTGACTATGCCCTACCAGGCCCCACCCCCCAAGATAGAACAGCTGGGCCCAGGGATAAGGCATGAGTGCCACATGAGTTAGTGAACTCTGGCCCCAGGGCCCTCACTCATGCTGCCCCCAGGCTATTTGGGTGTGGAACTGGGGACCCATGTTGGACCCCTCCCAGCGGGTCACCACAAAAGTGTGCAGCCCAGGGCCTTGGGGCCCCTTAATTCAGCCCTAGAGCCAGGCACAGCCTCAGTACATGTGCTTCAACTAGTCATGGCTCTGATCTGTAATCTGGATAAAGAACTGTAGGAAGACATGAGGTGAAAGGTGAGGGTTAAGCACTGAAGGCATAAGAATAAGATGAAGTAGGGCTTGGGTAGGAAGAGAGAGAGGAAGGAGAAAAATCTTTTGAAACCTAAATCATCTCTACAATCAACAGAGCCATAACCCTCTGTTTCAGTGCCCCTTGCAATTAGCAGTGCTTGGGGCCAGCGGCGCAAAACATGCCTTTTAATAGAGCAGCCCTATTGAGCCACTCTGGCGCACTTGGGGCAAAGACCCATTCGCTCCGCCATAGTTACAGCCCTGACAATCAACATTTCTCCAGTGATCTGGTCTTTCACTTTCTCTTTCTGTCTCTGCAACAAACAAGATGGCATCAACACAGAAACCTCACTGGAAAGAAAATTTCAAAAGGGATAGCCATGTTAGTGTAGTCCAGCAAAAAACAAACCAACCAACCAACCAACCAACCAAACAAGGAGTCGTGTGGCACTTAAAGACTCTCCCACAAAAGCTCATGAGAAAAATAAATCTGTTAGTCTTTAAGTGCCACACCACTCCTTGGGGTTTTTGTTTTGTTTTTGTTTTTTTTTTCTGGAAAGAAAATGCCAGAGATGAGGGACATGACACATTTCTCTTTTCTCGTAAATTTCCTTGGGACTGATCAGAGCTACTTTAGCTACCATTATACCTCTCTACTCCTTTTCATCTCCACCCCAGCCTAATGCTCCTAAAATCTCAAAGACATCTCCATCCCACATGTCCCACACCATCTCACACTAACTGTGCCTCACATAAAATACAGCTCTATGGACCACTGAATTCCGTAAACCACTCTAAAACACCCAAAGCTTTTATTTGAGACAGGATCATTAGCTTGTCTGAGGACGCCACTGATAAAAAATAACATGACCATAAAGGAGTTAATAAAGACACTTTGAAATGCAATGCACACCAGTAATTCAGAAAAGGGCTGCCATTCCACAGATCTCCAGTATGGAGCTCTACCTGTATTTCTGAGATGTTCTGCTTAAGGACCAAAGTCACAAAAATATGAAGTCTCATGAGAGCAGTTATAGTATATTTTTACTGACTTGCCTTTTAAGCAGAAACACAAATTAAAAAAAACCACACATTATGCAAACCCCTTAAGGCAAAGTGTCACCTAACTTCAGATTCAAACTTTTCATTTATTAGGATGTAGAAGCATCTTCTGTTGCTTATGTTGCTTGTTCTGAGCCATAGAAGTGGTGAAGCCATTCCAGAGGAAACAACCTTTCACAATGGCATTGCTGATTTAAAACACTATGTGGTATACACAAAGTCCAATCAAACAAGTACAGTTCCCGGATATAAATTACCTGCTCATAATATACACATACTTACTAGAGCTGGTTGTACAGACACCCTGATACACAATATCTGCACATAGAAAAGCATGAGTTAGGTTGAAAAATATTAGCCAGAAGTATCCAACTAACCCATACATGCACGTGAGAAGTCTCTCATGAATTACATCTTGTGTCCACAATATTATTGCAAATGTACATTATTCAATTAAACACATTGTTTTTTCCCCTGGTTGGATAATCAATGTGACCTGAAGAACCAGTCATACGATACAGGAAGTTTTAGATTGGAACACAGGAATTGCCATAAAGGATGAGAAAAATGACCTCTAATATCCCATATCCTAGCTCTGATAGTAGTCGGTACCAGCTGCTTCAAGAAAAGTGCAAGAAATGTTTCAGTTAAGGAATAACCTGTCCCCAACAGTCCTGAACAAAAGGCTGATTCATGCCCTGAAGCAAGAGGGCTGTTCCAAAATGTTATCCCCCCCTCTGAATTCTTACCATAAAAAAGTCATGGATAACCTTGTTCTCCATACAAATTTCTAATCCCTTTTTGAGTCTTGCTAAACTCTTCAGGGTAGGGAACATATCTTACCCTGTTCAATGCTGTGGATGTTTTCCACCCTAGTGATTTCAACAGTACTACAAGGCAAGTAAATTACTACTAACCTATTGCAAGTAAAAGTGGCAAAATCTGTTCTTTAATGAACTTGAACATTTCCAGATCAGACAATATACCCTTACACATGGATATGAAGAATACTACAGAGCTCAGGAGGCAGACATTACAGTATAGGGACACTGGGACATTTAGCACAGAGCACAGAAACACCTCTCAAACAGTTGACATTGATGTTAATGATTGCTGTGCTTTGCAGACTTACTCTTCAAAGACTTGACTAAAGAGTGTTGATCTGACAGTGCCAAGTCATACACCTGACTTCAACAAACAGGGATTTATCACCAACTCATCTTCACTTTCTACCTACACAGGTTTTCAGGAGTAAGGGCCACAATGTTTATATAGTGGCAGCACTTGATGGCCCCAACCAAGATTGGGGCCTCACTATATGAAACACTGTGCAAATATATCATGGAGAAGAAACATCTACCTCAAAAGAGTTAACAGTCTTAATCAACAAAAGGCAAAGGACAGGAGGCCAAACAACTTTCCAAAAGGCCTACCATCAGGTCAACTGCAACACTGGGAACAGAACCCATGTTTCCTGACCAAAAAGAAAAGAAAAAAAGAGGGAAATTCGGACATTATGGGATTTATTTCTAAATTTGATCAGTTCTCAAAAACATCCTTAAGAAACTGATATATGAAAGGGCCATTACTTGTTCTTTACTGACTACAGAGCCAACATGCAAGGCAATTGAGATTCTGCAATTCAGATGATTAAATACACAAGTCAAAGTAAACAGTCTCTTGAATTTTAGAGCTATCAAAAGATTACAAAAGGTTAAGAAATACCAACATAAATGCCCCTGAAGAAAAGAAAAAAAAGTAACCTTTATTTTCTAGCCAGCAGATCAAAATCCACAGTAAAAAAAATGTAATACTTTCTCAGATCACGTGGAAGCTGAGGAACTTATTAGATTTCATTTTAAAAGAGAACAAATCCCTGAAAAGCTTAGTATGGAATTTTTCACTGTAGCAATTGAGATGAACAAAGGACTTAAAGTCCAAAAAGAATATAGCAATTTTGTACTTTGCAATAAACAGATAAATAACACACAAAAGGCCAGATTCTAATCTCAGGTGTGTGGCAGAGGCACATATAGCAGTAGACTTGGAAAAACACAACAAAATGTGCTAGTGAGAATCAAAGAGTTGAAAAGTATCAAAGACAGTCTATCTAGCACATTTTGTCCCAAGTGAGCTGCCCACCAAAGTACCTGCAGTTATACCTCTGTCCCACAACAAGATGTTAACTTCATTTACATGCCAGAGCATAAGAAGCCAGGAGCTAGGACATTGCATTCTGCTTTCCTGAAATTAAAAACAGGTTCATTTAGGTAAGCAGGGACCAATGTAGCAGCAGGTGACCCAAGCAACCACCTGAGGTGCTAGGGTGGTAGGATACCAGACTCAAGAGTACTGCTTCTGTTTGCCTCAAAAGGAAAAACAATGTCTGAAGTAAAATGTTTCAGCTATTCCATTCAGGGATTCATTTTTCACTAGCCTCCTAGAATGCTGGATCTTTGGAGAGTCTTATGAGCCTTCCAGTCTAAGAACTACATTTTCCTCAAATCTGTTGTTGCTGTTTGTCCAAGTTTGAAAATGATCATGACATCATTGATTGGTTTGGTTTCCATGAACATGAGTGGCCAATCAGGCCAATTTGAGTTTTAAACCACCTGTGGCACACTGAACAAGAGATATTGCCGTGGGTTACTCGATTAACAGTGAATGTGTGACTGTTAAGGTATTTACATTGCTGGCACTTCTGCTTTACCTCAGTAGGTCTCCTCTACTCACAGACTGTAGCTTCAGTATGGATAAGACTTCACCAGGTAGAATGAGCCAGAGCAATATCTTCCCAACTGTCTGGGTCAATGTTGAAATACCTCAAGAATAACTTGAGGGCTTCCTTGAAATGTTTCCTCTGGCCTCTTTAAGAGTTATTTCCCTCCTCTAGCTCACTATAAAAGATCTTTGTTGGCAGTCTTCATCTGACATTCTGGTAACATGGCCTGCCCATCTTAGCTGTGATTTCAGCAATAAAGCATGTAGGCTGGGAATACCTGCCCATATGAGAACCTCAGTATTTGGAACCCTGTCTTGTCATCTTCTCCTTATCAGTTTCCTTGGACAGCCCATGTGAGATACAGCTTCATACCATGGAGTTTGTACACTTTCCAGGTTTCGCATGAATACAGCAAAGTTCACAATACAGTGGCTTTTATAGACCTTCTGTTTTGTTTGTTGAGTATGTGCAAATGCATGGGAGTGCAGAGGCATTAGTCTACCAAAAGCCACACTTTGGCAAATTCTGGAATTGGTTTCATCATCAATGTGAACCGCACATGCCTGTGTACTGCCAAGGTAGGTGAACTCATCTGCTACCTGGAGGATTTGACCATTCACTGCGACAGTAGGCTCTACATAAGGCATCCATGGTGCAGCCCAGTACATCACACTTTTTTATGTTGACTGTGAGACCAAAATTAACACAAACTGAAGAGACAGTCCATATTCCATTGCACGTCAGACTCAGATTTGGCATTCAGGGAACACTCATCAGATCTTGAGCAGTTACTTCCTGAACTTTCACCCTTGCCTGTAGTCTTCTCATATTGAAAAGGCTAACATCAGTCTGGTAGCTGAAGCCAATCCCCATGTCAGAGTCAGAAAAAGCATCTGCAAATATTGAAGAAAACACTATACTGAAGAGAATTACAGCCAACACACCACTCTGCTCTACTCCACTCATAACTGGGAATGGTTCAGATGACTTGCCATCACCCATAACATAAGTGAGTGAGCTTGCCATCACAAAATTGCCAAACCACTGAGATGAATTTTTCCAAGCAACCAAATTTTGCCATGACCTTCCAAAGGCCCTCCCCATCTGACTTTATCAAATGTTTGTGTCAGGTCAATGAAAGTCATGTACAGTTAAGTGTTCCGTTCCAGGCATTTCTCCTGAAGTTGATGACCTGCAAACACCATGTCTATGGTCCCTCAACCTTTCCTAAAGCCACAAGTGACTTTCAGGTAAGAGCCCCTGTTCAATATGTTGCACAAGGCAAGTCAGCAGAATTCTGGAAATAATTTTGCCAGCTATTAACAAGGAGATGTCTCAATAGCTGTTGCAGGATTGTAAGTTACTTTTCCACTCACAGGCTATAGAACCTTGAGTCCATATTGACTGGAAAAATTCAGTCCATTTCAAAGCCATTTGCATGCCTCCAGCCTTGTACATTTCTGATGATTTAATATCTGTTTGAGGTGCATTACTATTTGACATCAGGCCAGTCACTTTCACAGTTTGTCAGCATTGGTGGATCAGCAAGAGATGTATTGGTATCTACCTTGGGCAGTCAATCAATTGTTGATTATGATTGTTATGGGGTAAGCCCTCTCTCACCCTCCAGATGGGGAAGCTGAAACGGACATGGGCAAGGAGGGTCATCTGCTGTCTCCTCAATGCAAATTTGGCAACACCACATGACCCTCAGGTCAAGGCAGTACAGTTTCTAGCATTGTAGTAATCAGACATTATGTTAAGATTCAAAATTAGGCTGCAGCTGCCAGTATGAAGGCTTGTGTGTTGAGCAGCTAAGCATTATCATCCATATATACAAATTTCCTTGACTCTGCCATTGATATATCCATGATATATAAATTAAGAAGCATTGGGGCCAGAGCAGAGCCTGGAAGCCTCCCTGAGTTAAGATATCTTGTTCTACTGATCTGACTATCAAGGTATACCTTGAAACTGTGGTCCATCATCATTGCCACCAAGAGTCTGATCATTCACCAGCACTTAATGAAAAAGTAGATCTTGAGGGGAAGATATTGTCTCCAGATAGTGGTGTTTGCCAAAGACAAGTCAACAAGAGCAATCCCAGTCTTCAACTTGCATTGAATCCTGCTTCAGTGTGGCCGGTGAGTAAAGCTACTTGGTCACAGGAGCTCCTCATCTGGTGAAGTTCTGTCTGCTCAGCTGGAAAGATACCTTTGACAATGTCAGACAGACGGCAGAGCAGCAACTGCTCCATGAGCTTGTGGCTGGGAGGAGCAAGATAGGATAGTAGCTGGCTGCATCCTCTGGTCAGTTTCTCAGGCTTCAGTAGGGCAACCACTGTCACCTGTCACAACCTTGTTTGCACTTCTCTGGTTCTATGCATGACAGTAAAAAGTGCCAATAGTCATTCCCATCCCCATCTTCTCAGGTTCTTTGGAAACTCTGGAGGATGCCATCAACCCTCTGCAATTTTCTAGTTTTGATTCTGACAGTGCAACATCGATCTCTTTTGCAGAAGATGGAGAAGAGTAAGATTCCTCCAGGCATTGGTGAATGTTTCTGTGGAATTCCCACTAGACCTCTGGTGTGTAATCTTGTCTGTTGGCATCTTGCTATTAGAAAGAGGAGGGGCAACAGAATTTGCAGTTAACTTTGCCGGGCATCACCTTTCTGGCCAGGAGCAAGAAAACAACCTCCATATGATACTCCTGTTAAGTGTTGGTATTTCTCATCCTTCATGACTTGTGCAAATGTGCTAACATACCAATGCCACCAACTGGCCAAAGGGCATCATATTATCAACCTGCCAGTGACAATAGCAACATTTCTGCTGCAAAAAGCCTAACAGAACTATTTATGAATGTTTTGAATGAGGATTAAATAAAGCTGCAGGACTACCACAGCAAAGGCTGTGACAACAGCACAAACATGAAGGGAAGAAATGGTAACATCCAGACAAGGATCCTTGCAATAAATCCAAGAACTTTTTGTCTTGTGGCTGCTCTTCCCTCCATCTGGTTATGTCAGATGCTGCTTCATCTTGTTTAGATTGAGTAGCTCTCTCTGAAATACTGCAAAGTATATATGCCATTTTTTCAGCTTCAATCATCAGGTGAAGATCCTCAAAATGTTACTATCCTGATCACAAAACTGCTAAGTGTCACTTTCTGGGACAACTGTATTGACAGCATAAGGCCAATGAGGTATCACCTGACAGTAGTTTATGATGTCCTGATGAAATCAGTGCAGTCAAATAAATCCAAGGCCAGAATCTGACACGAGGTGCAAAGCCTGGCAAACCAGATCACTGACTTCAAATTTGTGGTTTCAGTTTTTCTTTGGTATATCATGTTCCAAGTAAACACTGTGCTTCAGTTTGCAATGGCAGAAGGTGAGAAAAGTGACTCTTTGAACTAAAGAACTATGGTTAATAAGGCTGTCACCTGCTATAACGCTAATAATGGTCCACCCAAAGTGAACTCTGCACCAAATTTCTTGATGTTAACGCATTTCGATTATTCTTAAAATTAAAGAGTTTCTATAAGCTTAGCAAAACATTTTATTTGCTTATACAGGTATATGGCTTGAATTAATACAGATTAAAAGACCATAGTATACAAACTTATATGGGTAGGGATACATTGTGAAACACACCTCAGTTGGGATGACATTAGATCTAGGGCTGGCCTTGGACAGAAGGTGTGCTGAGATCTGGGAGAGATTAAGGAACACAGACTTGAAACCATTAGTCAGTTCTTCTGACTTATGCAGCCTGTGGTGATGGCCCTTAGTTATTTAAGGAAAGTGGCAAGCATGTGTAACAAGATAAACCTCAGCATTTGCAATACTCAAGACTTCTCCTGTAGTAAATACCCTTAGTAAGTACAGGGTGGCTGAATAATATGCTTCAAATAGTGAGGTAACCCAATGTACTTTTCTTAAGTAGAACCAGTTAAGTTTTCAAGGGCCAGTACTCTTCAGTCAATGGTTTCAAGTCCCTAAAAGAAAACGTAATACCTGCATTGTAAGGCACAAAGGCTATGTCCACACATACATCATTATTTCAAAATAAGTTATTTCAAAATGAGGTTTTTTTTTTAAATAAAGTCCTTATTTTGAAATAAGTTAATTCGAATTAAGGGAAGCCTGCTATCGAAATGGCTGTTATTTCAAAAGGGTTATTTCGAAATAACGCCATTTGGACAGTTGTTTCAAAACAACATGTACAAACAGCATTATTTCGAAATAACCATTTTGAAATAACAGCCATTTC
The DNA here is from genome assembly GCA_007922195.1 of Podocnemis expansa. NCBI lineage: Eukaryota > Metazoa > Chordata > Testudines > Podocnemididae > Podocnemis > Podocnemis expansa. The sequence continues at coordinate 1,988,984 of ML682021.1, read as the reverse complement.
AAAATGAATGGGGTTTAAGCTGTTTCGAAATGACGGCTCTTATTTTGAAATGACAGAGCCTGTCATTTTGAAATAAGAAAACGTGATGTGGACCTAATCTTTTTTTATTTCAAAACCAGTGTTACTTTGAAATAAAAAAATAGACATGTGGACATACCCAAGGAAAAAAGGTTCATCTTCTACCATGGTTCCCCTCTCCCTCCCTGCTGTCTTTTTATATTTGAAGCACAGAAAATACATTTAATTAAAATGTAAGCAATAGAATGGGCAGTAGCATTGATTATTACTTTGCTTGAATTACTATATAACTGAAATCAATACATACACTTTGAGTGCCTTTTAAAAGGAATCAGGTGACCCAGGCCTGATGCAAAGATCAGGGCAAGCTGCAAAAAGAAGAGCAAATTCTCCCAGCACTGGTGGGTTACCGGGAGACAAACTCCCTAACTAGTCACAAACAATCCTTCTGATCCCCCACAACTGATATCAAGAAGCCACCATAAAACATACTCAGCCCCCTTTACTGCATTCAGGTCACTGGTCCCCAGTACAGCCACTAGGTCTCTTAAAGAAATAGGTTATCCTGACCCCAAAAGGCCAGCCACATTACATAGAACAATATAGGCTTGGATCTTACCCAAAATACCACAGCTCACGGTAATTACACCTGTATTTCCTCTCTATGGTCTATCACAGGCACCCGCTCTCAGACTTCCCGCTCCACAGCTGTCACCTCTTTTAAGTGGAGACATGAGTCTCTCTGTCTAACCAGGGTATCTTCAGGGCTGCTGCTCAGCTTTCTGCCTACACTATGAATTCTCCAGCAAAGTCATATTGCCTAAATGCAGGCCTGCTTTACTTTTCTCTTCAGACACAGTAAACAGCGTAATTACCACAATTGTTAACACCAAGCTCTAAGCAAACAGGTATCCGCAAGGTGAAAGCATGACAGAGAAAACATTTAAAACAATGAAGAATGTATATGCATACTAACAAGTTTACCACAGATAACTCCAACAAGGGCTCTGGCCAGAGAACGGTCCATCAAGCCCCACCAAGGAATGTTTTTTCTTGTGGTATGAAACTTATAACAGCTGTTAGTCGAGAACAAGCACCTCCATGAATCATAGTTATTTTTTCAGGAGATTTGGGTCTTTTGTGACTAGAAAGAGAGAATTTGTAAACAAAGGTCTATTTCCTAGATGAAGGCTTCCAAGGAGGAATTGTGGAGATTGGCATTTGCAGCCCTTCCTCCCACGTATTTCCTAGGACTCATACTAACAGTTCATTCTGGGTCCTTGCCCATAGTTTTAAAAAATGTGGTGTTTAATGCTCATAACACTTTCCAAGGTTTACATTAGTCATCTCTCCTAAACAATTTACATATAACCCCCCCCCCAACACCATAAACATTTGAGCTTTTAATTAAATAAGCTCCTAAAATACTTAATTCAATAAGAATTGACATAATTCAATAAGGTTTCTTCAGGATATTGCAGGAAATTGTCATATCTCATAGAATCATAGAGTTGGAAGGGACCTCATAGGTCATCTAGTCAAACCCCCTGCCAGAGGCAGGACCACTCCCACTAAACCATCCCAGTCATGGTTTTGTCCAGCCGGGCCTTAAACACTTCCAAAGATGGAGACTCCACCACCTCCCTTGGCAGCTCATTCCAAGGCTTCACCACTCTCCTACTAAAAAAGTTTTTTCTAATATCTAGCCTCGACCTCCCTAACCACAACTTGAGACCATTGCTCCTCGTTCTGTCCTCTGTTATTACCGAGAACAGTCGAGCTCCATCTTCCTTAGAGCATCCCTTCAAGTAGTTGAAGGTTGCTATCAAATCCCCCCTCAATCTTCTCTTCTGCAGACTAAATAAGCCTAATGCTTCCAGTCTTTCCTCATAGGGCTTGTGCTCCAGCCCTTTAATCATTTTGGTTGCCCTCCTCTGAACTCTCTCTAGCATGTCCCTGTCCTTTTTGTAGTGGGGAGCCCAAAACTGAACACAGTATTCTAGATGTGGCCTTACCAGTGCAGAATAGAGGGGAATGATCACATCCCTTCATCTGCTGGTAATACTTCTTTTGATGCAGCCCAGTATGCCATTGGCCTTTTTGGCAGCAAGAGCACACTGCTGACTCATATCTAGCTTCCCATCCACCAGGACCCCCAGATCCTTTTCTACACTGCTGCTATTTAGCTGAATGTTTCCCAGCCTATAGCGGTGCATGGGGTTTTTCCGTCCCACATGCAGGATTTTACACTTGTCCTTACTGAAGCTCATAAGATTTCTATTGGCCCACTGTTCCAATTTATCTAGGTCTCCCTGAATCCTGTCCTTGCCCTCCAACGTGTCTACTGGTCCCCCCAGCTTGGTGTCACCCGCAAACTTACTGAGAGTGCAGTCTATTCCATCATCCAGATCATTGATGAAAATGTTGAACAGAACCGGCCCCGGGACCGACCCCCAGGGCACACCACTCGTGAATTGTTGCCAGCTAGACATGGATCCATTGATTCCTACACGCTGAAACCGTTGATCTAGCCAGTTTTCTATCCACCTTATACTCCACCTATCCAAACCATACCTCCTTAATTTGCCAGTGAGAATGCTGTGGGAAACTGTATCAAAAGCCTTGCTAAAATCAAGGTATATGACATCAACGGTTCTTCCTGCATCCAGAAAACCAGTCATCTGATCATAGAAGGAGATGAGATTGGTCAGGCATGATTTACCCTTGGTAAATCCATGCTGACTGTTCCTGATCACTTTATTTTCCTCCAAGTGTTTGAGGATGGATTCTTTGAGAATCTGCTCCATAATTTTTCCAGGGATTGAGGTGAGGCTGACTGGTCTATAATTCCCCAGATCCTCCTTTTTCCCTTTCTTGAAAATAGGCACTACATTTGCTTTTTTCCAATCCTCTGGCACCTCCCCTGTTCTCCATGAGTTTTCAAAGATAACGGCCAGCAGTGCTGCTATCTCATCGGCCAATTCCCTCAGCACTCTTGGATGCAGTTCGTCCGGCCCCATGGACTTTTGCACATCCAGCTTCTTTAAGCAGTCCCTAACCTGACCTTCCGTCACCAAGGGCCTGTCTTCTTCTTTCCCATCTGCCACACCCATGGTAGTGGGCTGGGAGCTGACCATGCTTGTGAAAACTGAAGCAAAAAATGCAATGAGCACTTCAGCTTCTTCCTCATCCTCTGTCACAAGGATGCCTGCCCTATTCAGCAAGGGGCCTACACCATCCCTGATCCTCTTCTTGTTATTAACATACTTGTAGAACCCCTTCTTATTATCCTTTACATCCCTCGCTAGCCACAACTCCATCTGTCCTTTGGCCTTTCTGATTTTATCCCTGCAGTCCCTAGCAATATCTTTATATGCCTCCTTGATCATCTGACCAAGCTTCCACTTCCTGTAAGCTTGCTTTTTATGTTTAAGCTCAGAGCAGAGTTCTCTGCTAAGCCATTCTGGCTGCCTCACATGTTTGTTCTTTCTCCTAATTGGAATGGCAACTTCCTGTGCCCTTAGCAGGGTTTCTTTAAAATATAACCAACTCTCCTGGACTCCTTTCCCCTTCAGATTAGTGTCCCAAGGAATCCTGCCCATCAGTTCCCTGAGGGAGCCAAAATCTGCTTTTTTGAAGTCCAGGGTTTTTGTTTTGCTTCTTTCCTTCCTTCCTTTAATGAGCATCCTGAACTCAACCATGTCATGGTCACTACTGCCTAGCTTGCCATTTACCTCTACGTCCCTGATCAATTCTTCCCTGTTTGTGAGCAGCAGGTCGAGTGGTGCAAGATCCCTAGTTGGTTCCTCTAGCATTTGTACTAGAAAGTTGCCCCCAACATTCTCTAAAAACTCCCTGGACTGCCCATGCACTGCTGTATTGGCCTCCCAGCAGATGTCAGGGTAATTGAAGTCCCCCATCAGCACCAGGGCCTGTGATCTAGAAGCTTCCGCTAGTTGTTCATAGAACTCCTCAGCCACCTCCTGCTTCTGGTCTGGTGGTCTATAGCAGACACCCACCACAACATCCCCCTTGTTGCTTTCCCCTCTCAATGTAACCCACAGACTTTCTATTGGCATGCTTCCACTTCCATAATGGAGCTCTGAGCAGTCATAGAGCTCTTTTACATATAACACTATTCCTCCCCCTCTTCTTCCTTGCCTGTCTTTCCTGAACAGTTTATACCCATCCATGGCAGAGCTCCAGTCGTGCAGACTATCCCACCACGTCTCCATTATTCCTATAATATCATAGTTCCTTGGCTGTGCTAGTATTACCAATTCTTCTTGCTTATTTCCCAGGCTCCTCGCATTAGTGTACAGGCACCTAAGATACCCGGTTGATTGTCATACTTTGTCATGTTGATTTCCAATTCTATTACATAAAACTCCTTGCATTTTTTCTTGCAGTTCTGCTCCCCCACTCTCCGCGCGTATTGGGGCTTCAGTAGAGCACTTAAGACATTTATTTGATTCCCCCCCCCATGTTCCAACTACCTTCTCTTTTATTGTTGTTGATACAGTCCCAGCCCCCCCCAAGTTCCATCCCTCCCCCCAGATCACCCACATTGTTACTTACCTGTGGGCTTTGGTCTCCTTCCCCCGTTGAACCTCGTTTAAAGCCCTCCTCACTAGGTCAGCCAGTCTGTGCCCAAACACGCTCTTCCCCTTCCTGGACAGGTGAAGGCCATCTCTGCCTATCAATCCTCTGTCCTGAAACAGGACTCCATGGCCAAGGAACCCAAATCCCTCCTGACCACACCATCTTTGCAGCCAGGCATTCACCTCTAGGATGCATCTGTCTCTCCTCAGGCCTCTAGCCTTGACTGGAAGGATCGAGGAGAACACCACCTGTGCTCCAAACTCCTTCACCCTCGTTCCCAGAGCCCTGAAGTCACCTTTGATCTGCTGAGGATCACCTCTCGCAGTATCATTGGTACCCACATGGATAAGAAGCATGGGGTAGTAGTCTGAGGGGCGGATGATTTTAGACAATCCCTCCGTTACATCACAGATATGGGCACCCGGCAGGCAGCATACCTCTCTAGAGGCCTTGTCAGGGCAACAGATGGGTGCCTCTGTTCCTCTCAGGAGTGAGTCCCCAATCACCACAACCCTACGTTTCCTCTTCGGTGAGGTGGCTGTGATCTGCCCAGCCTTTGGGGTGGATGGCATCTCCTCTACCTCCTTTAGTGTGTCCAGCACCGCATAACGGTTCCTCACCACAATGGATGGTGGGATGTGAGCAGGCGTGGAACACTGTCTACTGCTAGAGGTGACCAGCTGCCAGTGTCCTTCCTCTGCCATAGACATCCCATCCATTTCCAGAGCTGTGGCAGTAGCCCTTGGCATTGGGATAGGGACCTCCTCCTTGCAGGTCTCATCATGGACACTGTCAAGGAACTTTTCCAGGGCATAGATACCCCTGAGTCGTGACACCTCCTCCTGTAACTCTCCTACCTGTTTCCGAAGAAATGCCACCAGAAGGCACCTATCACATAGGCTCATTTCCCTAGCCTGATCATCAGTGGCAGGAAAATGAAGGCCACACTCCCTGCAATTCCACACCAGGGTCTCGGTGGAGATATCTGTCACAATGTTGTTAGAGGGAATATATATTATATAGTTAGGCCCATTTAGCAAGGGCATTTAAGGATGAGTAGTCCGACTGACTTCTCAGCACATGCTCAAAATTACGCATATGCTTCAATTCACTGCTCTGTTCAAGGCCTTAATGTGCTTTTTTTTTTTGCTGTTTTATACAGCATATTGGGAAAAGAATGCATTTTATTCTTATTAGAGTGCTATTTATCTCTTGACAATTCAGTTTTTGAGACAATAAAATCTGCAGAAATTTCATGGCATTATAGTGAAATAATAAAGGGACACTGAGCAGAATTTAAATAGAAAATTTATCCCCTAAATAGTAATTTACTTACCAGCAATTTTTATCCTATTTATTGGTATTCAAGATCTGTTGGAATAAGTGATTTCCTTCCTTATGGGCCAGCTTCCTTTTCTGTTAATTCTGAAATTAAAACAATTTTTTTTCCTGAGGCAGCACAACTCCATGCTTGGCAAACAAACCTAATGTTACAAATTCATCATTAAGATTACACTGAAAGACCAACAGCAGCATTGAAGATGAACACAGGGGAAAAAAAATCCCATATTGAAATATAAATACATTGGATAATCAGCTAACCTGATGGTAAAGTGATGTGACCAGTGGATTAATGTATGTTTTAATTAAAAAAATAAAGTGAGTCAAATCATAGTTATAAAGCCAGTTCCTACTCATCTACTCTGAAATAACATGGAGTCACCCAGTTTGAATCAATAGGGTTATTCTGGATTTACACCTGGAAAATGAAGAGCAGTATTTAGCTTGCATGTTTGCATTTATCTTTCCTGGTGCTGGCAATGATAACTGCATTCGCTTAATTATTTTGCTGATTGCATTCCTTTTTTTGGAGCAGGGAGGGTATTTTTTCTGGAAAAAAAACCATAAACAAGTAGCTTTTTGTTTTTAAAGCAAGAATTTGATATGGAAGATAGGAAGCTCATTCTCCCTCATAGATTTCCACCACAACTTCCACAACCATCACCCACTCAAACTCTCTAGAACCTCCCACAGCATCAACTAGCAGCACAGCAGAGTCAGCTTCAACAATGAAACCATACACACAAGAAACCCAGGGATGACACCATTTATCTGCACAGAGACAGTTGCCACTCCTCACACTCCAAGAAATCTGTTATCTACAGCCAATACACAAATTACCACAGAATAATGTTCAGAGAGAAAGTCTAGGACACACAACTTAATGCTCTTAAAGCTGCCTTCACCAAACAAGGATGTTCCACCTGAGAAATGGACCACAGCACTGAACAATCCACCCAAATACCCTAAAAGACCCTGCTTCAATATGAGGGTGGGAGCACTCTGACTGCGCAACCCTAGTTATCACCAACCCACCCCACACTGGAACCCATACAAGGTATCATTAAACAATTACTTCCATAATCAAAGGCGCCACTTCCTGGGGAAAACAAAAACAAAAACAAAAAAAACCCCTTTCCTGAAAACCCTCTTTTGTCCTTCAGACAATCACCCCAACTTTACAAAGCTCATCATCAGAAGGAAGCTCCCCACGCACCAAACTCAAAGAGGCACAACACCCTGCCGTAATAGCTGCAAAACCGGTAGCTATATCTTCACTGCTACAGTGATTGACCCCTTAACATTCCTTTCAGGATCAATGAGTCCTATATATGCCCAATACAATATGTGATGTACCTCATCACTTCAATAAAAGCCCCTATATCAGGGGTGTCAAACATGCAGCCCAAGGCCTCCCATCTGCCTCTTGACTGCACTTGAATGGACCATTCCCCATGCTGCTCATGGCAGGACAGCAGGGACGGCCCTAGGCCTCATATACCCAGCACACTGCAATGCCGTGACAGCGTCAGGCCTTGCAACAACATCACAGAGCTCTGGGTAGGCAAGACACTGCTTTGTGAGACAGACCACACTCTCCCCCAACACAGAAATAGACAGGCAGAGAGTGAAATCATGAACCATAATTTCACAAACACTGCACTTCATGAGTCCACGAGAGTGCCATAGGATTTTGATTTCTGGTATGTACTGCCCACTTGAAAAAAAATTTAAGTCAAATCTGGCCCACCATAGCAAATGAGTTTGATACCCCTGCCCTATAACAACAACTATGTGGAGGAAACCAGATGATCATTAAATTTGTGAATGAACTCAAAAATGACAAACACTTTTCACAAAAATGATCACTTCATAGATAACCTTACATCTTAAATTCATATCTTTGCGAGACACTAAAAATCATGGTCTAAACAAAGACACCAGATTTATGGCCTATTACAACAATTGAACGCAAATACCTCCCTTTTTCCTATGACTGAAGAAGAGTTAACTGGCCACTTTACCTTGAATCATCTGTTACAATATGTGATAATTACTTAGGCTAAACGATCTGTTCCATCTTGTTCTTCTTAGCTGTCATACTCTGAGCACCCTTCCCAGATCTGTAGAAGAGCTGGATAGCTCCAGATCTGGTCTCTTCATCAATAGCAGTTGGCCCGATCTAAGATAGTACCTCAACTACCTTGTACCTATGAGACAATTTTCACTGAAATGCAAGATAGTGTCTAAAAACATGCTAATTCTTAAAATAGAAAAATGGTATCTCCTGATACTTGTAGCATTCCCACAGTGTTCCCCATACAGAAATAACCTTCTATAGTTAGCAAAAGCAAAAATGACAGATTTTAAGGTCAAGGAAAATACAGTATGGAAAAACTGTTTAAATATTATGAAAAACCATACACTATATCCTAATGATATTGCCATAAAGGAAATGAAGATCAATTATAGAATAGAGCATTAATAGCACAATACTTCCAACACATTAGCACAAGAGATTAGACAGTACGAAATAAAAAGCTCTCATCAATAAGTCCCAAAGGTCATACATATTAGCCTCGCACAACAGATCTGTAATTTACTATATTAACTTTTTAAGGGTAACATTACATATTATTCTTCAGTAATATTGCAAATTACAATCTGCAACTGTCTTCCCTATGGCCAAAATGCAAAATATAAAATGGATCTCAGTCATATGTAGTGTATTAGCTGAAATCTTAGAAATATTTCAACCCAGTACACATACTTTAAAAATATCCCAAAAGACAGTTAAAGTAAGAGGAATTCTAGGAGAAACACAACCTTTGAACTATTTAAATATTCAGTTATTACCCCAATGTCATGACAATAGAAGCACTCACTTTCCCCAACTATGAATTAAGAGGCTCAGATAATGGAGAAGGAGAAAGAGAGAGAGAGAGAGCGACCAAGACCACCATGCACCCAGAATCTTTGCGTTAAACTGACCACAAAAATTAACCTTTCGGCATGTCCAAAGCTATTTAAATCATTCTAAAAAGTTGTTTGTTGTACATTTCCACCTTTTAGTTCACCCAGACCTTCTCCATGTGTGGGGGTTTAGTTACTATGGTTATGTCTATACTACAGAAAGTTAGTTCCAACTTGTTAGTTCAAACTAATAGTTTTGAAGTTAGCTCGAAGTAACCTGAAACTTATTAGTTTGAATTAACAACATGGACTAATTTGAACTCACATTGGCTCAAATTAGTCCACTTTGTTAGTCTGAACTAACTGCCTGAACTTAAGTTTGAACTAAGGGTTAGTCCTACTCTACACTGTACTTAGTTCAAACTAACACTAGAACTAAGCACTTAGTTTGAATTAACCGGCAGTAGTTACTAGTTCAAACTAAGCGTTCATTAGTTTGAACTAATGAAAGCCTAGTATAGACAAAGGCAAAGTTAGTTCAAATTAAGCCTCCTTAATTCAAACTAACTTGCCAGTGTAGACATAGCCTATGGGTATATTGCAATATAAGCCCATAGTTAGCAGAATTCAAGTTAGAAGACCCTCCTTTTTTTTTTTTTTTTTTTTTTTAATCTAGGGCTAGAGTGGTTACACTCATTTGTTGTAATCACCTGTTAGGAATTGTTGGACCATCCGCTCCATGGTCTACCTGCATTACACAGGCCTGAGTCTAACCACCCATATCCCAGACTTCCTAGGGCCTTCCCAAAAACATGAGCAATCTAACATCTTGTTTGTGGTGCCATGTGGGAAAATTGACTGTCCAGAAGATAAAGGAATTTGGCCTGTGAGATTGTGGTCTATTTTTAGCAGACTCCCAAAGCATGCATCTAGTGGAGCTGCACCTATACTGCAGAGCAGTATGGCTTGAAGCTAGCATCCTGGCTTGACGTGCTTCACTGCTTTGTGAGTGTGCTCTGTGCATAGACAGAAACGGGATTAGGCTTTAACTTGCCTGCATTTGAACCCTCGGCTTGCACTGCCATGTAGACATACCCCATATTTTCTTTTGTTTGGGAGCCTATAGCAACACATATTCAGTCCTGTAGAATGCCCTAAGAAAACCACAGTTATTTCATTATCAGGAGATCAAAATCAAATTCCAAATCCACATTTTAGTGTGGATTTCTAAAACACCGAAACCCTTCTCAGTCACTCATTTTGGTAGCCAGTGTGCAGTTCTGCCCTCCTCCATGTGCTATGTCTTTTTCCTTCAGTTCATCATATACACAGAGGAATGCAGTTAAGGTTAAGGTTGTGACTGTATTTAATTTTGTGGTACAAGTCAGTAAACATTAACCAAATTCCTTTCACATAGGGAAAAATACCAAACAGTAATTTGTCAAGGTGGAGGTGACATTCACAAGAATATGTGCATGCACTCACTTATCCACAAAGTCTGATTCCTCTTACTCTACATATTCCAACTGCATTTCCTACAAATTCTTATTTCCAGCATAGCACGAAGCTCAACATTAAACCCCCATCAGCTTCCTCTGAATTGAGGGGGCTGGACAATATGCTTTTGCCTGCTGAAGAGTCTGCAACAAAAGGTGTCTATGCAACAGAAATGAAGACAGAGGAAAAACAAACAGCAAAGAAAGCAGAAAGCTTCATAAAAACAATACATAAAGCTCAGTTGGCACCATCCACAATGGCTGTCTGTCATTTTAAAATGTAAATCTTTACAGAAGAACTTGTGAGAGTTCCCAACAAATCCTGCAGCACAAGTGAGTATAGAAAGAGGATTTTAATATGAATTATGAACAGCAGCCGTGTTGGTGGCAACAAGGAGGGCATCAGTGAATTCAAGTTCTGTCCAATGAGGCATATAGTGGTGTCACAGGAGTGACCAATGGCAAAGCAAATGACATGTTACTCCCCAAACAAACAAAGGAAGCACAAGCACTATTGACAGGGGATTTTAAAAGCCAACAATTAGTAGGTTCCTGCAGTTAAACAGAACAATAAATATGACATTATCTGGAATTACCCAATTCACTATCACAGTCCCTATGATGTGGTTAAGTATTGGTCCATTTTTACAGCTGAGTTCAGTAGAGCCTGATTAGAGCAGTACAAAAAGATTAGTGAGTCTGATTTTCAAAGGTGCTGAACAATCACAGCTCACAGAAGCATCACATAAGAACCACAGAGGCTTCACGTGACAACCTGGGAAAATGTTTATTTCTTATGAATACTGAGCGAGACACTCTTTTCCTGTTGTGTATTGCTGCCTACCTGAAAGCATAGAGTTAAATCAAAAGAAGCTGTATAGGTTCTGCTATAGAACCAAGTAGACAAGGCAAAACAACAGGAGATATGACAGCTTCTCAGATACCAATTTCAAGGGAGTTAAGATAACAATGGCCAGGCCATCAACTGGGGGTAAAGATGGGGCAGGTTACCCACTGAACCAATGGGGCCCAGGCCCAGGGGCTCACCATAGTGCAGGGGCCTCTCCACCCTTCTGGCAGCCTGGCACAGGGAAGGGGAGTGAGAGGGGCTGACCTGAGGCCAAGCTCTGAGCTCCCACCATGCCCCTGTGCCGCCTGATCTGCCCCAGGCCAACCTCTACCATTCTCACCCCACCCCTGGGCCGGCCACTCTGTCTCTGGGGGCGGGGCAGGGTGGACCAGCTGCGGCCTGGCCAGTCATCCCCAGGGGAGGGGTATCTGACTACCAAGCAAACAGTATGCAACCTAGGGCACTGCAATCAGTGGTGGGATAGTAGCTAAGGTTGGCATACCCATACAAGCTTTTATCTACCTAGCATAGCTAAAAAGAGAAGTGAACGTGCAGCAGCACAGGCTGTACAAGCTTGCTGATGCCCCTGGAGATCTATTCATGCTCTTAGCATGCAGTGGCATCCATGCAGCTATATCTTCACATGTATTTTTTTAGCCACACTAGTTAAATTTAAAAAAGCAGGGATAGACCTATACAAGCTACAATCACATCCGATTGCAGTATGTATGCACTCCAAGACACAAAAGGAGAAGGCTGCAAGCAGTATAGGCTGGTTCTCCTGTAGCCTTTGGCTATACTTACATTGAGCTTGCATGCATATATTACTCTCCATCCATTTCATACAGGTATATATCTTTCTTTACACAAGTCTAAGAAACTCTGGTTCTGTAATATTTCACTTAGTATAAGGAAGGAGCTTGGCACTTGTTCTTCCTAGAAGCCAAAACGCATGCATCCTGCAGATTTTTGCAAAAGGTATGACTCAGTTTGCAAGGATTGTAAGTAAGTCTGCTGTGCAATAGGATGAGATCCTGCAAGCTTTGTAAAACCAAGGTTTGCATTTCTCTATGCAATAGGAGAAAAGCTAACTAGATGAGAGGTGAGCATAGGCCATGCAGAATTTGGCAAGTTTGTTTTTTTTTTTTTAAATCATGTTTTCCACTTATTTGTCTGCAAAACATTTTTGCAAACCCACCACAAAACCCACAAGGTGATAAATAGGAAAATAGGAGAATATTCTAGAGAATTACATCAAAGAACCCCTGAACCTGTGATCTAAGAGTAGCCAAGCCATTTCTGGAAAATACCCATATTTGGGACAGGAAGAATGAGATAATTCAATCTGGTTTTGGAAACCACCTAGTACTGTGCCAAAAAAAAAAAAAAAAAAAAAGTATTTAAAGCTCCAAAACTGGGAGAGAATCCAAAGCTTCCATCTCATCAGGCCTGAATTCAACCTTCACAAGAAGATCTTCAGAAGCCCACAAACTCTCTCACGTTCTTTGCTAGTTTTTATTGTTTTATTTTAGTTAAGTAATATCAGAGTGGTTAGCTTTGCTCTTCAGTTGAGCATCTTTACTTTGGTGTGAGTATAAGCAAACTAACTAATTTGTAAGCTATCTTTTAATTTGAATAGAAATCATAACTGGTTATTACATATTAGTCACTGTATAGGATTTGCTGAATGCTGTAATGTTTATTGTTATTTCATACACATTTATCAATTAGTGTTCTTATCAATTATATGCTTTCTGTCGTTAACAATAACAGGGGTCGGTCCTGGGGCCAGTTCTGTTCAACATTTTCATCAATGATCTGGATGATAGAATAGACTGCATTCTCAGTAAGTTTGCGGATGACACCAAGCTGGGGGGACCAGTAGACACGTTGGAGGGCAAGGACAGGATTCAGGGAGACCTAGATAAATTGGAACAGTGGGCCAATAGAAATCTTATGAGCTTCAGTAAAGACAAGTGTAAAATCCTGCACGTGGGACAAAAATAAACCCATGCACTGCTACAGGCTGGGAAACATTCAGCTAAGTAGCAGCAGTGTAGAAAAGGACCTGGGGGTCCTGGTGGATGGGAAGCTGGATATGAGTCAGCAGTGTGCTCTTGCTGCCAAAAAGGCCAATGGCATACTGGGCTGCATCAAAAAAAGTACTACCAGCAGATCAAGGGATGTGATCATTCCCCTCTATTCTGCACTGGTAAGGCCACATATAGAATACTGTGTTCAGTTTTGGGCTCCCCACTACAAAAAGGACAGGGACATGCTAGAGAGAGTTCAGAGGAGGGCAACCAAAATGATTAAAGGGCTGGAGCACAAGCCCTATGAGGAAAGACTGGAAGCATTAGGCTTATTTAGTCTGCAGAAGAGAAGATTGAGGGGGGATTTGATAGCAACCTTCAACTACTTGAAGGGATGCTCTAAGGAAGATGGAGCTCGACTGTTCTCGATGGTAACAGAGGACAGAACGAGGAGCAATGGTCTCAAGTTGCAGTTAGGGAGGTCGAGGCTGGATATTAGAAAAAAATTTTTTACTAGGCAAGTGGTGAAGCCTTGGAATGAGCTGCCAAGGGAGGTGGTGGAGTCTCCATCTTTGGAGGTGTTTAAGACCCGGCTGGACAAAACCATGACTGGGATGGTTCAGTGGGAGTGGTCCTGCCTCTGGCAGGGGGTTGGACTAGATGACCGATGAGGTCCCTTCCAACCCTATGATTCTATGATTCTATGAAAATTGTTATAAATACCTGAACTCTGTATACGTCTTCTCATCCCAGGAGTTCCATAAAGAAATTAGTTTAAGTTTTGATTTATCTGTGGTCAGATTCTGGACCAGGACCCTTATCCTTCAAACCAGTTCACTAAAATCCATATTGGCTATTCTAAATTCCAAAGTAATTATAGAATTGGGCTACACTCCCAAACCAATTATGGAGAAATCAACTGGACACCTGAGCTTGGAAAAGAGAAATTACAATTAGGTATGGGAACATACATGCAGGTTTCTTATTTTAAATTCACTTCTCTCAGCACTACATAGCTTTTTGACAAAATTATGCTTTGTCTCAAAGAAAACATCAGTTTCGCTTGCAAAGGTGTGCTGTCACAGGCTTCCAAAGAGCAACTCTGGCTGGAGCCAACTCTATCTGGGTCTGCTGAATTAGTCATGGTAGATAGCCAGAGGTTGTTATCTAGAGACCCAGTCAAAGTGATTGGATCACAGATTCTCACAAATATCAACAGTAATGACACTGGAATCTGGAAAACAGTTAATTGGGCTCAAAACATTCTGGTCACAAATCTAAACCTGACCTGATTCTGAACCATACCTGGATTGGGTCTCTGGCACACTAGAAAGTAAGGAAACATGTCACCTGAATTGAGGATTTCTGCCTTGCTCATTCTGAATTATCTCAAAGCTTGCACAAATTATAATGAGGAGTGTGAAATCACCCATAACTATAATCCTGATATGTTTTCATGCCTTTCTCATCTCATCATGTTATACTCTGTCTCCTTTGTCCTGAAGGTCTAACACATGCATCTCTATTATATTTTTAAGGCCGTTATGCTGGCGATCACCACCAGCTAGCTCATTACACAATTTTAAAATTAAGTAATTTATTTTCTCCATGTAACAAACAACTAGAGTCATTTCATAACCATCTCCTTGCTGGCCCTTGTTTACTCTTCTTCATAGTCATTTTTCCCCCATTTGCAACCCTACCCCATCCTCAGAAATGCTATGAGGGAAAGTTAGCATTTTTAAAATGATTTTTCATCTCTGACCACAAACAACATCAACTCCCGTACACCAAGTTCACACCACTCTGCCTACGGCTGGCCTGAGGAGTTTTCAGAAGTTACTTCATTCATTTGGGATGAATCACAGACTAAACTGATCAAGAGACTCATTGTGGGTTGGGAAGAAGGTGTCCAGCCTCCTGATATAGAAGAGAAGTCTAGGACTGTGTAATTGTAAACTTTGTCACCAAGCCAAAATTTGAGGGACATTTCCCAAATAAGTTGTTGATCTGAGGATCTCTCAGTCTCCAGCCGCTGATGGGTCATGTGTCCATTCTGAGGCACTATAGCTAGAACAAATTGTATTTTATGAACACTGGCTGTTTAGCCAGTCAGTAATATGTCTATTTTACAGATATGGGAACTAAGCCAAGATCATTTGACTTGATGAAACCTACAGGAAGAGTCAAAGTCAGGGCAGGATTAGAATCAAGGAATGCCTAGTCCACACTACATCAAGCTATTGAGTTGTCTTTCCTTTTGGACAGAGGTCACTGGCTGCTCAGTAATGCTGGCTCCACTATGGGCAGAAAGAAGCTCTGGTGTTTTTCTAGCCAATGCTGTTGCCTCTATTACAAACTTGATCTGAGGAACTTCAAAAAACAAACAACATGGCTTTCATGGACTCTAGAAGGCCATTTGTAGGGATATTAACTAACCTGTCATCTTCATGAAAATTCAGCTCTAGCAATTGCTTGCTTTGGTTTATGCCAGTTTGTTTATGTTTCATGTCAGCTCATAAAGAATTACTTTTTTTAGAAAATGAAAGCTGAGATTTTTCCCTTTAGAATTTGGCCTCTCCCCCAGGATTAAGTCCCTGTACAGAACTTTATAGGAAGAAAACATTTATATTCCATTTCTCTTCCCAACATTTTTCAGAGCCAGTGGGGAGAGGGAGAAGACACATTTAGCAAATACTGCAAAGAAGTATTTACAAACATTCATTTGACTAGAAGTCTCAACTTGCTTTGACATTCATGACCCCTTTAATTCACTTTGCATAGATACATTTTTGAAGGCAAACGTTTGTTTGCAAAAATGCTTACATAACGAGAAAGTCTCAGATATACTCACAGAAATCTGCATTTGTATTCTAATACAGGTACAAATATAAATGTTGTGATGTGATCATGTGGCCATCAAGAAACCTCCTTGTGGAATACATCCAAACAGCAAAGAAAAAATACCAACTTCAGTAACTCATAGTGCAAATAGCAAATCACAGCACAAATAGTAAGCAGTTGAAGCAACAGTTGTGGTACACAACTTACAAGCAATCCATAGACTGAAATATGGTTTGCCTATCCATTTGCCAAATAAGTCTAAGTAACTAAGCAAATAGTTTATCAAATTTGATTTTATCAAATAGTTTGTTGCAAATACTTTGTTCAGTTAGTTGTATCTGAATTTACTTCTGGCACACATGATGAAAATGTTTTGTTTTTAATATCCCTAGCTCATGGGAAGACATAATTTTCATTTCCATCAACTGTGCTTTTCTGTAGAGGTTTTGGGCTCTGGTTCATTTTCACCCTCCCTGCAGAATTATTTGGTGCTTACAGGAACTGTATTCCCTTAACACCTGTTTCCTCTTTCATTTTACAATTCAAAGATGACGCACAGCACAAAGTTAATGTTCTTCATTGCATGTCTACCACAGTTCAAATGAGCCCATCCTTTTTACTGTCTAGAAGCCAACTGCAAGATTCTTGCAGTCTACAAGCTCTTTTTGTGTGCTGAAGATCCCTTTTTTTCTCTGTTTGAACTAGGATGAGATACAACCTACCTAACAGTTTGAGAATCGTTCTGATTAATACTCCGTCAGGCATTCTAGAAACTCTTAGATATTAACTAGGTAACAGGAAATCTCAACTAATTAGCCTTGTGTGTACATGCACATGCAGGTGCCAGTAAGATATAATTAACTAAAGTAAATTAAGAGAATCACTCACTGAAAGAATGCTGGGAGTGCCATTAGCATGGATTACACCTTTTGTTTCTCCTTTTGAGTCTGCACAGTAATGGCAGCATTTCTCTGTGATAAGTTTCCAGGGGGCATGTTGTGTCTGTGGATTGATGTGGAAATTATTACAGTAGAACTAGGCAATGATGGAAGAATAGTTAAATATAATTAACAAGACAAATGTGCATGCAGCAAAGGGACAAGGACTTTTATTTTGTCAGCTGATATAAGTGATTAGATAAGTACATACTATATTACTGTAAAAGTATCCATTAAAAAAAATTGGGACTGGGGGAGGTGTGGAAGGAATTATTAACTACTCTCTCTCTTTTGGTCTTGTCAGAATAACTCGCAAGACTGGAGTTTATTCCAAGAGAAGCATCTTAGTATGAATCACGCTGAGTCTGTACAGTATCTCAGGGACAAGGGGTTAAAACAAGAGGGAATGCCATTCCGGAGCCCCCTAAAAATAGGGGAACGCCCCAGAATGCTGCATTCCAGGGTCCCCCAAAATAGGACACACCAACACAGCGTTCCAGGGCCCCCTAAAAATAGAATGGCATGCTGGAACACAGCATTCTGGCGCATTCCCACTAGGCCAGCAGAAGGGAGGGGCTGTGGGCTGGGACCAGCCCAGCCACCAGCCTGGGCTTCTTTTTGCCAGACACCTTGCCGGCCAGTGCCACAGCCTCCTGCCCCCCATCCAGCTCTTCAGCCAGGTAAGGGGGCTGTGGGGGGGGGGTCATGGCAGTTGGGCAGCCACCAGGCAAAGCGTGGGATCAAGGACAGTGTGTGGGGAAGGGGGAGAAGGGGTCGGGATGGTGGGCTTGGGAGGCTGAAGGGGGTGGTGTGAAGATGGGGAGCTGGGGGGGGATTAGGAGGGCTGGAATGGGGACAGAAAGCTTAAGGAGTGGGGATTGGGGCTGAGAATGACATGTGGAAAGGGGTCTGATGGGGGTAGGTGTTTTGGGGGCAGTAACTGTCATCATGGCCAGTAGCTGGGGAGCTGGGCTGGCATGTTGGGAACAGGAGCTGGGGGGGCTGGCCATGCAGGAGGGCGACCCATCCAATTAGGATGGTTCCAGAGCCTGCCAAATTATACTTTAACCCTGCTCAGGGAGCATCTCTGTATCCAGTGAAGGAGGCAAACTATACATCTAAAATAAAAGAAGAAAAAGCAGTGCTGACTTTCCAGACACAAAATGCCCTGGTGGATAGCACACCTGGAGATCACAACATGTCACATCAGCAAGAAGATTTTCCTCCTCCCTCATTTCAAATAACTTATTAAAATAATGAAAGTTAAGTTCGGAGGAAAAAACAAAAAAGTAGGATTTTGTGTGTGACTGATCCATACCTGTGGTAGCCCACCTGAAAATGTGAAGATTAAGACAGATTACAGAAGAACAGAAGACTTCCCAGAACTAGTGGGTAACACTGAAGTTAAAGTCCCCAGCCAGCCACAAACAGCACTCCTGATTTCCCATACTGGTTATTAATAAGCTACAACAAGAAATACACAGTCCCTTTTATTGCATTTCAGTCTCAGGCTCCCAATCGGCAAATGGATACAGTGAAGAGCTAAACTACTTATTCCCATTACCAAAATGTTCTCCTGATCCCCAAAGCCACATTACCAGATCAATACAAGTTTAATACCATGCTGCCAGCCAATATTTTTGTAATTAAAACTAAAGGTTTATTATAAAAGGAATGAAACAAACAGGAGAGATGTTAAACGGTCAACACAATCAATCAGCTACATACAAATGACTTCAGATTACACACACACACACACACACACACACACACATCGCTATATGATTCTCACTTTATATATGTATATAATATACACAGACACACACACGCACGATTCTCATAGATGAGTTATTCCAGAGATAGGAAGCCACAATGGAGACAAGATGGAAATGGTGCACCTGCATTTTATAGTCTAGTCTGAGACATCGCTTGTTTTAAACACAAGCCATGGCACCTGGACAGGAAGAAGTACTTGTAGTCCCCCTGACCACAGGGATGTCCCTACATCTCCTGAAGACTGGGGCAAGTCTGGCTTCAATCCCTGGGCTCACTGTATAGGTGATAACAATTAATAGTCATAAAGGCTGACACTAATCTGCTTAGGGGGTGTAACCTAGTAGCACAAGGCAAGTTTTTGGATGCAGATACATCACATATAAAACAATACACAGCATCTAAAAAGTGGGACTTTCTCCCACGAAAGCTCATGAGATAAACAAATTTGTTAGTCTAGGTGCCACAGGACTCCTCGATTGTTTTGCTGAACTAAACTCACATGGCTGCCTCTTTGGAACTTGACCACATATACAATGTCATCATATTTAGAAAATTATAACCTTTCCAATGGAAAGGAATGAAATATCTTATAAGATTCATTGCATTTTTTCTATATTGTTTCCAATATTCTAAATGATCACAGAATCCAGATAGCATCTCATCATCATTTGTGACTTATCTTGATTTCTTAGAGTAACACTAAGTGATACTAGCACTAAAGCTTGCTTGTAGCCCACTAAATCTTCTTAGTGCCAATTAAGTTTTAATTGAACAAGACAACATACTACATTATCTGGTAACTCCCTGCTTCTGAAGAGTCTTGAGCTCTATATACTGCAGGATTGCTTTCCTGTTATGAATTAAACCCAGATTCAAGCAAGTGTAGAACCTCTGGGGAAACAATGATGAGCATTCTCTCATTTCCTGACAGCTACAGTGAAGAAAAAAAACCAGAGTCTTTCACTTAGCCATACTCATATTTAACCTGCTATCCCATTTTAGCAAAAGTTTGGTGACCTAGTTTAGCTCCTGCATGGGAAACCCCATTACTATTCTCACTTCATTTCACAATAGTTTCTCTATGCCTACCACTTTTTCCTAAGAATATATAGCTCTTTTGTTCACTGCAGCAGCACGATTACCTGTTCACGGGTTTCCTACACTACTGATTTCAATTGGTGTCATCAGTATGAAACAGGCAGCAATGTGGTTCAACTAAAGTGAGAACTGATCTATAAAAAAAAATCCTTCTGGTATTAAAAAACCCTAACCTAAACCAGATGATAATGCCATATAAATATTTCAGTCATAACAATTCCAAACAAATGTGGCATGGATACATTTTGGACAAACATTCCAACTTTCAGATGCCTAGACAGACCTTTCAAGTTCACTAAGCAGTAATGATTCCCTGAAAAACACAATGGCAGTACCATATGTGCATTCTTAGATCCAAATGTTCCTGGTTAGGATTATGTAGTGTGACCTGTGTAACAAAGATCATAGAGCTCCCCAAAGTGATTCCAAACGCATATATATCTTTTAAAAAGACATCCAATCTTGACTTAAAAACTGCTAGTGATGGAGAATATATCACAACTTCTTGGGAAACTGTTTCAATCGTTAATGATCCCTTTAAAGAAAAAAATACATTTCTATTTCCACTCTGAATGTATCTAGTTGCAACTTCTACCCATTGGATCAAGTTATACCTTTCTTTGCTAGCCTGTGAACCCACTATCAAACCTTAGTTCTCTATGCAGACGCTTCTGGACAAATCACCCTTGTGACTCTTCTGTAAACTCTCTTCAGTGTATCAACCTCTTTCTTGACCAGTGGCATCAGCATAGCATTCTGTATTCCAGCAGCAGTCACAGCATCGTCAAATAAAGATGCATAATGACGTCTCAACTCCCATTTGAGATTAATAATCTCATGCACTCAAGGACTGCATTCACCCTTTTGACCAAAGCACCACACAGGGAGCTCATACTAGCTAATTATCTACCACAACACCCTAATCTTTCTCAAAGTCACTGTTTCCCAGGATAGATCCTCCACACAGTAAGTATGGATTACATTCTTTGTTCCTAAAATGTAGATTTACATTTAGATTAATTAAAATACATTGTTTTCTTTTGCCCAGCTTCTCAAACAATACATATTGCGCTATTTTAGGGACTCATCCCACTCCAGTTTTTGGGTCATCTACAAACTCAGTGATTATTTTATGTTTTCTTCCAGGTCATTGATAAAAACATTAATTAGCACTCATGGATAGATCCCCATAGAATCCTTTTAGA
Organism: Podocnemis expansa; assembly: GCA_007922195.1. Classification (NCBI taxonomy): domain Eukaryota; kingdom Metazoa; phylum Chordata; order Testudines; family Podocnemididae; genus Podocnemis; species Podocnemis expansa. Next base: position 1,967,870 of record ML682021.1, on the reverse strand, counting down.
AACACACCCACTCTGATGATTTCTCAATACATTTTAAGACCTATCAGTTCACCAGCTTTTCATCATTTAATGTGTGCCATGTAAATGATGTAATTGAGATGAAATCCTTGCAGAGAACAATGCAGAAAGATTGATTCCAATACTGCATAATTTCTGCTTTACAGCAGACAAGAAGGCAGTTTCCATGATTGCCAGGTTCATCAATCACAACAGTTCTAGCTTCTCTTTTAACAATTCTATACATTAGTGATAAGACGACCATTAACCACAGTGGTCACTAAAATGTTCCCCACTGTTCAGTGGGATTTATAACAGTTTCTGAAATTCAAACTTTACCAGCTGGAATATCTGTTTTAAAATTGGTATTGAATTTTCAATCAATGGGACGTGTCTGCTTCTTTCCAACAGCAGCAAACGCCTTTTCTATAGTAGTTATACTAGTATACTCTCTTCCTTTGATCCCTCTGTTGTCACATTATAAAATGTAGAAGTCAGAGAGGTAACCTAAGGCCAAAAAAGGGCAGAGCCATGTAGGTGACCTCCCTTTAGTGTAGTGGCTAGCACCTCTACTTAATATACAGAAGGTCCTGGATTCAAGCCCCAGGGGGTTGGACTTGATCTCATGAGGTCCCTACCAACCCTATGATTCTATTCTAAGTTCACATCCTAAACTTAATCTCTTTTTCCTTGGCCAGAGGGTATGAAAGCAACATGAACAGCAGTGCAGTAAGCTCCCAGCCACACTAGATATTTTTGGCAAATTGAGCATTGTGTGGACTCCCTAGCATACAAGGAATGTCATGCACATTGATGTACAAAATTAATAGCAACAGCTCAAAAATGACCACACCACTGTGTGAATTGCACTTGATCCAGACAAGGTTAACTGCTTCATTAATCTCCATCAGTGCCAGCATCAACAGGCACTATCATAGCAAACACAGGACTTCTGAAAGGCATCCTTTGCGGGGGGAAAAGAGCAAGCTCAGGCTGCAGACTCAGATGTCACAGCATACGTCTATTTGTCAACATCTATTTCTTTAAAATCTCTGTCTACAGCATGAAAATTTTACAAAAATTCTCACTGTGTTAGCAATGTGGGGAGCTTTCATTCAGATGGAATAATAAGAACTGCCACCATCATTAAACAGTCAGCTAACCCTGCACACAACTGATCTAATCCACACGGTGCTTACAAAAACAGCAATCCCTTCGTACCAGAGCTTCAGCAGAACTGAGTGGATGCCTGCAAAAAGTGAAGTTTTTAAGGCTGGTAGATGAGGCTTGAGTTACACAAGCCGACTTTTGAAGAATATCTCCAAAAGCATCCTATGAACATCCTGACAACAGGCCAGAGGCAGACATCTTACTTCTTGAAAACACCTGGGATGTCGCATGTACTCCCTGAAGACTTCTGCTCAGTAAAACTCCATGTCGGCTAACTCACAGAGCTGGCTGAGGCAGACAGAACCTCTTGCTAAGCTGCCAACATTACAGTGACCCCCTGACTGTCTTCAGGTAATGCTTGAACATCCTCAACTGCCCCATGAGACATGGGATAATTAACCAAACAACCAGCAAAAATCTCTGAAGAAACAGCAAGTTCTGCCAATCCAGCCTGGTCTCCATTTTGACAGTAGTTGCAGAAATCGCTGAGCATCCTTTGAGTTTGATCCCATCACCCATATTCCCACAGGAGCTTTCTAAATCTTCCATAAGCCACTAGTTCACAGAATTGTATCCAGAAAGCAGGATAAGTATAAGAAAATGGGGCCCCTCTGACTTCTGACCAAAGCTCTGTCTAGACAAAAAAAACAGAGCTGCAGTCAAAACAGGATGCCAAACTGATTTTATTGATCAGTTATTTGCTCAAGGGCAAACCTACTGGTGCAGTTTGCATAATTCTCCAGCGGAATTTAAGGGAAAATAGAGCCTCATGCTGTTCTCTAGAAACTCCCATTAGGGGAGATGTATTTAGACCCCTCCTGGTGTGAATACTGCTGTGACATGGGGTTTTTGAAGTACAGAGGTAGTAATAAATGGAGAAAAATTGAAAAATACTATGTCCAGAGTTCCTTTGAGACTCCAGTAGAAAAATAAGCAAGAGGAGTGACTAAGAATCTATATATTAACGCTTTAACATCTACTTGAAAAATATATCTGAACAAAGTTCCTAGCAAACATTTTGACAATGAATAATTTTCACTTATAGCATCCATTAAAGCAGTGAACCTAACATTCCATGATTTCTTAAATTATAATTTTATTTTAAAAAAATTTAAAGGAGTTGGAACAGGGATGGGAGAAAACAGATGTTCAGGCTGGAAGAATCAAGTGTTCTATGTATTCATTTAATTAAGTCTATTTATTCATTATGCCCATAAAGCACAGGAAGCTGGAGCAGTGACCTCTTTACTCTGATCTCACAAAGTACCTCAGCCCTGATCTGAGGGAACCAGCTATATGACTATCAAGGTGACTATCTCCATACACAATGATTCCTTGGCTCCCTGCAAACAGCAGGCAGCATTCTAGCCCTACTCCAAACATAATACATATATGCTAATATGATATAAAATAGCAATTCTTAAACTGCACATCAGGACCCCTCAGAGGGTTGCGAGGTTATGGGGGGTTGCAAGCTGTCAGCCCCCACACATGCTGTGGCTGCAGCTGTCAGCCCTATGCACAGCAGACAATCAGTCTTCAGAACTTGGTGGCTGGAAAGCTGGCACTGTAGCCAGATGCTCTGAAGGCAATGATACCCCATACAGCAGTGCAGAAGTAAGAGTGGCAGGACATCTGGGAGTTGTCACTTTTTGAGGAGGTCACCACAGTTCTAAGGGATCCCCACAAAAAAAGAACTGGAGAATCCCTTAAGTAAACCATCTTTTTTCATGTGCAGAATCCTAACATCTATTTCCCCAGCTGCTCATACACTGAGACTGTTTCTACTGAACTGCATCCCTTTTTATCAAACCAGGCTGGTTACAGGGGCCTTTTTGAAGACTGTTTTACATTATTTCTCACTTTCCCTCATAAATCTGATAGCTGAAATTTTCAAAGAATTTTGGTGCTCAAGTCCCATTGAAATTTGACGTACCCAACTCTCCTAAGATGCCTTTGAAAATCACAGTCAATGTACAAAACATACAAGAATCTGCTCCCTAAACAGTAATGCTTGCTGAAACAAGAATTAATTTGATGGCTAGGGATGGAGGGGGTGGATGGACTTATAGCAGTGTGAAAACACTGTAGCATTCCTGGGACTCCTAGGTATAGCATAATCATAATTAACAGCCTGAACGATAGCTGGTCACACATCTCAGCTACTATCAGTGAGAAGATACAATGCAATATACAAAATGACAAGGAAAGCCAATTTGAAATTCTGTGTGGATTTGCTTATTTTTTCATACTAGCACCCCAGAGAAAATGCCCTATTGTCCAATAACTAGAATCATATTTACCCCAGCTTGCTTCTAGTAGTTTTTTCAGTAACAACTGTCTTCTTTTATTAATATTGTTTTTACCTTGAGCAATAATGGCCATCCTGCATAGGTGAAATGAAAGACATTTATTTTGTGTCTAGCACCTCTTCGGGAAAAAAGTAGATGTACTGGACTAATTTGCTAAATATCTTCTCACTGTCTAGATGAAACAGCTTAGAGGGCCAACCTCCTCACCTGGCATGTTCAGAAACTAATTACAAATTACTGTGCCTGTGATTTGGAAACCAGCCATTGAGTGCACCATGGTCTATGAGCTCTGAGCTCTAATGTGATCAGCCATGCCAGCACTGACTATAGAGAAGTTCGCAGAGGACAGCTACCCTGTTATATAGTGCTAAACAGCATTTTCATAAAAATTGACAGAAGTCATGGAACAGTGTTTGCAAACTCATGCAATTTGTCAAATATTAGGTTCGATTATCTCATTTGTTGCAGAGCATGAACAATTCTAGGCAGCACTGATGAAATTAACTCAGCTGAAAGGCAATCCTTTCAATTTATTACTCAATAAAAAGGACATATAGATTAATTGCAGCAGAGATTTCTATCACAGGTGCAAAGAGAGATCTCACCACCCCTGCTAATTTTTCAACAGAAGATTTCACACTTCTAAGCAAACCAATCAGTCTAATGATGTTCTTATAAGTATTCCTTTCCCTCTGACTAGTGTAGATATAGTGGAACTGTAGCCATTTCACACCAGCCCACCTGCTTCAGGCCCTCTGTTCCTCAAATCAGGCACAGACACCAACTCCATACTCCCACAAGCACTTTTTTACTTCCGTAGCATAATCTACTACCAGTTCCTAATATAGTTTAGCAGTTAGCAGCCCTCCGCACTTCACAACCCCAGTCACAGTTCAGGGGAAGCTCAGTTTCTGCCGCAGCTTCCCCCCTCCAGTGACTGTAACACCCCTGCACTTCCTTGCACTGAACTCTTGAGAAGCCTTCCTTAATAAGCTCCACAGTTTCTCCTCATTAGCTCACCATGGCAGTGTTTGCATGGCCTGCATTGATTATTTCTAATTAGGGCTGCAGTGGCAGAGCCATAGCCAGATCTGATTTTCTGGGTGGACTTGTGAGTCACTTGGATCGGCCTAGGCCACTTCCTAATGACAATTAGAATATTAAGGCTGGAAGGGACCTCATGAGGTCATCTAGTCCAACTCCCTGCTAAAGGCAGGACTTCTCCCACTAAATAATTCCAGACATGGTTTTGGTCAACCGGATCTTAAAAGTTTCCAAAGACGGAGATTCCACCATCCTGCAACTGCTTCTGGCTGTATGATCTGAAGTAGCAAGTTGAGAAGCTGCAGATACTTCAGTTGCTAGGTAGCAAGTGGAGTCAGAGCATCAGCAGCAGCCACATTTTTACTCGTTTTTTGGCAATGGAACTTCCACCAGACAAAAAGCAAGCAAGAGCCAAGGCTACAAGGGAGCATCTGCCCTTATGTATTTTTTGCCCAAGGTAAGTCTGATCAGCCAAAATACAAGTGACAGCAAAACGCTGCTGCTGCTGGTGCTCCAGCTCCACTTGCAACTTAGGAACTGTAGCATCACGTCAGGCAGCTTTTTTCAGCCAGTCACTTCCTGAGCTTCTAGTCACGTGGCCAGAAGCAGGACGTTCCAGCAAAAAAACCAGCTGAAAACTGCCCAAGACGCTCCAGTTGCTAGATAGCAAGCAACCGATTGGGTGGGCCTGCTTCCAAAGTGCGTGTGCTTCAGCCCATGCAGCCCACCCATAGCTACACCACTGCACAATGGCAGGGCAGAAACTCACAAAGTATATTTATAAAGTAGATCAAAAGTCAGACTCTTTGAATGTATTATTAATGTACAAACTGCAGTTTTAGCTACAGTAAGCCTTCACAGAGAGGCCCAGATTCCATAGTTGGAAGCATCCATAGCTGTTACTGAAGTAAATGGGAAGCAGATATGATCATTGAAAGATATAATTTAATCTACTGTGAAGTAGCTTTCAAGAAAAATATTTCCTTAAGATGGTTCAACAGCAAGCACTTTTCTTTGAATTATACAGTATTTCCCAAAACATAAATCTCAAATCACATGGAAAGTTGAAAAACAGATTTCAAAACAATGAGAGTCCTGTGGAACCTTATAGACTAACAAATTTCTTTGGCCATAAGCTTTTGTGGGCTCCAACCCACTTCGTCAGATGCATCTACTAGCAGATTTCTTCAGGCATAAGCTTTCATGCATCTGATGAAGTGGGTTGGAGCCCACAAAACCTTATGCCCAAAGAAATCTGTTAGTCTAAGGTGCCACAGGACTCTTGTTGGTTTTGCTGCACACAGACTAACACAGCTATCCCTCTAAAAAATAAAATAAAATAAAATAAAACAATAAGCAGATTTCATAACATGACAAAAACCAGGAAAAAATTGTCCTGTCTTCAAGGATATGACTAGAGCCCTGCAGGTCCACGTGTATCCGCTTCAGATCCACTGTTATCCACATCCACAGATGCGGGTGCGGATAACTGCAGACCCACTGCTGCAGATTGACTCATGGATGCAGCTTCTATTTTCAGTTTCTCTCAGCACAATCCATGCTGAAGCTGCTCGAACATTTTATTTTCAAACGTCTTCCAGGCACAGATTCACGACCTTCAATAGTAAGTGTGATATTCTGCAAGGATTTTTGTCACCAAATGTTTTTTCTTCAATCCACGTATTGTCCTGGATTTCTCTGCACAAAACTATTGACCATATATGAACACAGTGAAATAAAATTATGTTTAAGGTTCCTGTAATTTAAACTTTTTTTAAATTATGATTTTCTACCAAACATCTATAGACAAACCAAGAACAAGCCCAATCCTGGACACCTAAATTATGTAAGAACTGATCACATGAATATGTGCCCAAAAATAATGAATGAGGCCCTAGTCCTGCAAACAGGGGGACTGCGAACTGGGGAGTTTGAGAGGGAAGGAGTTGGTGAAGCCCTGAGAAGGAGGCAAAGGCAATCCCCTAGCTGAAGAACCTATTGAAGAAGCCTGAGGGGTGGGTGGGCTAAAACCCTTCCCCCAGCCTAAGGGGAAGCGGCACAAAACAGGCCCTCAACCAATTTCATGGGACAACAAAAAAGAAAACACGGACGGGTGTGAGGGTTACAGGTTCAAAACTAGAGTTTCAGAAGGGGATACAGAGCAGAGAACCCCGGACAGCGCCCACTGCTCCCAGAAGGTGTCAAGGGAGCCAGTGGACACCGCCCAGAGGAACTCTGCCCGGAGACATGCATGGACGAGGGACCGGAAATAGGCCCCACAGTCGCAGGCCCCTCCCTCAGCCAGCCTCCTCTCCCGAGTTTTATAGGTGGCTACTTTTGCATAAGCCAAGAGGAGGTTGGCGAGGAGGTCCCACAACTTTGTGGGGCCACGGATGGGGAGTGCATAAAGATACAGGTGTGGGGAGAAGTGCAGCTAGAACCTCAAGAGGAGGTTCTGGAGGAGCCAGCAAAGGGGCTGCAGCCTGGCGCACTTGAGGTATACATGCGCCAGGGTCTCCCTTGCGCCGCAAAAGGGGCAGGTGTCAGGGCAAAGGGTGAACCATGCCAAGTACATGCCCGTGCTCACAGCTCCATGTAGGAGCCGCCAACTGATGTCCCTGGTGGGCCTTGGAGTGAGGGTGGCATACAGACTGGCCCACCGGGGGTCCTCGCCCCCTGTAGGTGGGATGAGGTCCCGCCACTTTGTATCCAGGTGGGACACAAGGGCGAGGAAGTGGATGGTATGTAGCACGAGCGTGTACAGATGTTTACGAGGCGTGGTTTGGAAACAGACCAGCTGCAGATCTAGCAGCCGGCTCGGGGCATGGGGCGGGGATGGCCGGGGGGAGGGGGCTGATGGGGCCGAGGCCTGATCAAAAGTTCCAGAGGGCCAGGGCTGAGAAGGAGGCAGGGAGTACCCTCTCGCAGGACCCGCTCGAGGTAAGCCCGAGCAGTGGGAGGCAAGGCTGCCCTCACCTCCTGGAGTAGGTGCGGGGGGGTATGAAGGGTGAAGAGCCCCATGCACCAAGCTAGCTCATGGGGATCCACCCAATCCCCCCAGGCATAATCCAGGAGGTCTCTGACCTGGGTGATACCTGCCATGACCAACCTCCACCTCACAGAGGGGGCCTCCGCCACCTGCACACGGAGATGGAGGTTGTGTAGCAGGGGGTCCGTGAGGAGGTCCTCCCCCTCGGTGGGTATAACTGACCTGGAGGCCGCGATGAGCCTCCGGGTCTGGAGGAGGTCATGGTAGAAGGCCGGCAGCTTGGAGACATCTCGCGGAGCACATCTCAGGTCAAGATAAAAGAGCTGCCGGTCATATCAAAGCCCTTGGTAACAGCGGAGGAAGGTGCGTGCCAAGTGGCTCCATGCTGGACTACCTGCACCATAAAGGAGCCTCTGCAGGGCCTGGAGGTGGAAGGTGTGGACCTGGCTGCGGACACAGCACAGGCCCTTCCCTCCTTCCTCCAGGGGAGGACTCAGAATCCCTGCAGAGACCCAGTGCAGTCGGCTGATTTATGTCAGCAGCAGGCAGGGGAACCAGGAAGCTCTCCAGCCAATCCGAGTTTCAAGCTGGGGTTTGGGGAGCCACTGCTGGCCTTTGATTGGCTCATTCCCCATGATTTCACTGCCCACTTCTTTTCTTGTTTCCAGTTGGCAAGCCATTGCTGTCAATCAGAGATTTCACTGGTCGGCTGGGAAATCTAATTGATAGCATAGCATGCAAACCACAAACAAGAAAGGAAAAAGTAGGTGGGTCCCAAGCTCGGTTGCAGATGCATTTACAGATCCAGCTAAACCCTGGCGTGCAGATTTCAGATCAGATCAATGCTGTCTGTGAGCAGATGCAGTTCCATATTTTTGTATGCGCACAGGGCTCTAGATATGAATTCTTCAAGATTGACAGTCTGGGAGAAACTGCCAGCAAACTTTAGAAAACAGAGTTGTTTCCTTCACTTTAACATCCTGTACTTTTGTTCTCCTGCTGAACTGTGGCCCTAAGCATTCTCTATGAAAAAAAGAATAGCCAATAAAGCAAATAAAAGTACTCATACTGAAGAATAAGAAGCACTCTCAACTCTATTCCATAAAAGGATATACTATATTGTGCCCCTTAAAACGAGTGGTTATTGAAGTCTTCTAGAACTGTGTTCATGCAAAAAGTCAACTATATATAATATTGCTGATTTAGACCCCATATTTGCTTTTGCTTTAATCATACAACATTCATTTAAATCATAAATATTGTGCTGAGGAGATGGTGTTTGGTGCTGCAGTGGAATTAGATTGTGAAGGGTTCAGATTCAAAGCTGAAACAGACTTAAAGCTTAGGTATGACTGCCACAAGCAGCATGAATTTGCCTCCTGAAATCTGCCTTGTTAAGTTGCTCCAAGACTGTATCAAGAAAACAAGGCCTTTCCAGTTTTGAGGTTTAACCCTAGAAGTCCAGTTCGGGAGCCTCAAATCCACAACACTACAAAACTCGAGATCAAGAGAGTATGAGGTAAATTCAGATTTGATGCTCCCAGTCTCTCTGTAGCTCCAGGAATTAAAATAAGGAAGAATGCCCTGGAATGCCATTAGGAGGCCCCGTTTTTAGGGAGCCAGCATTCAGGTCCTCCCAAAAATAGGGGGATGCACTGGAACACGGAGTTCCAGGGCCCCCTAAAAATAGACGGGCGTGCCAGAACCCAGCGTTCCAACATGCCTCCCCAGGCCAGAGGAAAGGAGAGGCTGCAGGCTGGGGCTAGCCCAGCCACCCCTTCCTTCTCTCTCCATGCCCCCCCAGAGCCTGTGGTGGCTCCGCCCCTTCCAGCTGGGGCTTGGCTGTGAGGATGGAGGGCTTAGGGGGCTGAAAGTGGTGGGGATTGGGGCTGAGAATGACATGGGGAAAGGGGTCTGATGGGGGTAGGTGTTTTGGCAGCAGTAATTGGGTTGGGAGGCAGTAGCTGGGCTGGGGGGCTGGGGTGGAGGATTGGTGTTTGGGGGACAGGAGCTGGGGATGTGGTAGGGTGGCCCAGACATGCAGGGGGGCACCTGATTAGCAGGGTTATGGGGCCCACCAACTTGTACTTTAACCCCTCTGTAGCTCTGTAATTGCTTAGAAATACACAATTAAATATATACTCTGGTTAAATATCGTGCATACTTAGCTGGATACATCTAAGCAAAGATTTAGCATGGGCATCCTGTTGCTCAATTATTGGTTTTTGTTCAACATGGTATCTTTATAACTGCCCTGGCTGTTTCCACTTGGTGGTAGTTACTGCTGGCATAATCTCAGTGAAAAACATTCCAAAACCAGGCCTGTGACTAAATGCAGCTATACCTCCTACTGCTAATGAGGTTCTCAGCCTAAGAAGGCCAGCAGTGAGTTTTATCCCAGGTGAAGCCTTCATCAAGTATTTTCAAAATAGAGCACAAGGAAACTCAGAAGCCCAAAGGAGTTCCTAGCCACTCTGACAAAGGTATAGCACCAAAACCAGAAGGAGAAGAACAGAAAGACCAAAAACAGAGGAGGGCTGGAAAAGAAGAGAGAGGGTAATAACAGGGAAGGATGAGCAAAAGCAAAGCTTATGGACGGGGACAGAAGTAAAGTCAGTGACATGGGACAGCAGAGTGGTCTGATAAAGCTTCTGAATACATCACACTCCACCAGCAGAGAATCAAGTGAGATAGGGAGCAATCCCCTCTCCAGGCCTATGGGGATGTCGTTTAGAAACAGGTACCATGCCCAGCAGTAAGGGTATGTCTATACCAGGGGTGTCCAACCTTTTTGGGTGAGGGGCCACATTGCAATTTTTTTCTATCAGGGAGCTGGTGAAAAAGTTTTTGATAGATACAATGTAAGAAATACAAATTGATTTTTACTAATAAACTTCAGTAAAATAATGATTAGTGTGGTATTTGGCTTTGCTTTTGCTTGCATGAATTGTCAATATCTGCCTACGCACTTGATGCAATGATACAGGGTACTCCAGATAGCCTGGGCCAGCTCCAGCTCCCAGGCTCTTGTGGCAGCACTCGGCGGGTTGGATTCTGGCCCCCCAGGCCGCATGTTGGACAAGCCTGATCCATACTGACGGCAGCAAATTTTCTGTCATCAGCTTATCATTCCAGCAGCAGCTTGCAGAGAGTCTGAACTCACTACGCCACTCCCAGAAGTCAGCCCTGGAAGTCCTGGGCATCGGGGGCATAGGGAAGGACGACCACAAGCCATTTGCGGTCGGCTTTTCCTGATGTGCACCAGCAGCTTACAAAGCTGCCAGCAGTTACACAAGGTATTTTTCATTCCTTGTGTAACTGGTTGTTGACTGCCACTAAAAAGCCGTCTGGTGTGGACTAGGCCTAACAGTCAGTCTAGGAGCTGGGAGCCTGTGTGGTAAGAAAGATTCCTCCTCAGGGAACAGGCTGCTCCATAATTTTTCCAGGGATTGAGGTGAGGCTGACTGGTGGATGGAGGATTCTCCTTTTTGCCCCAGCCTCAGTAAACTCAACTTATAGTCCTGATCATTACCCTCCATGAAGCTGCAAAGTCACTACAGTATTACACTTAACAGGAAAGTTTGAAATATCTGAAAATAGTACACAACTGAATTATATATAGAAAGAGAGCCCAATACAGCAAGGTGTTGATTGCCTTTTTTGGGGATGGGACGGGTTCAGCCCCACCTCCCATTTGAGATCCGAGAAGAGCATTCTGAATGAAGGATGAAATTAAAGATGTTGAGTGCTTTTTGGAGGAATTGAGGAGCTGAAAATGACCAGACACAAAAACCTGTCACACAGATTAAAAGAAAAAAGGGACAGCTGCCACAGTGGAATTATGTTAGTCTTTTAGAATGGCAAAACCACTACAAAATTTGTTTCATTAGTAAACTGTAAAAACATATATACCTGTATTCTGAGTTTCTTCACTTCTTTGTACTGCTTGAGTACCAAAGCAGGGGGTGGGGTTTGTTTGCTTTTAAAGGGGAGAGGAAGGGAGGTTCTAGTTATGCTACCTCTGTTACATAAATACATTTGTATAAATAATATTAATTGGAGGTCAAAGAGTTAAGTACTATGGCTCAGTTTTATGAGAACTAATATCTTCGCTTGTATAGCTACAAAGATTGAAATCTCAGGTTCCAGGTCAAAATCTGATTGCCTATGGAAGTTACAAAGTTTACAGCACTGTACATCCCAATGTAAATCATTACTCAGATACGTAGGTATACAAGATAATTTTTCCCTTTTCTGAACACTAGTGTTTCCTCTACTTTTTGTTTCTGTAATTTGAATGATTAAACAAGTTAACACATTCAGAAAAGGACAATGTTGCTGTGAGTCCTACATCCATTCACCCAATATTCTATAGATGTTAGGAATATCATTTCTATATGCTACGTGAGGTGGATGCGTTGCAAACGTGGTGCTTCCTTTTAGCTCACTTAAGCTTCTGGTAATAATGAAGGTGCTAAACTGAAGTTTATCCATATTTTTTGCTCTTAAAATCTTGAGAAATTGATAAATTTTCCAGTTTCGACCAGGGTAGAAATAGAGGCAAATACCATGAGCTTCTCTTGGGAAGTGCTGTTCATTCCAAACCTAAGTTGTCTGATTTTTTAAAATATGTTTAAATGTGTATTCAGTTTGACTTTCAGACAACGATTCAAAGTTTTGTTTTATCTAATGGGTTCATCCCTTCCTAGTTCTAGGGCAGGACAAAGCATGCAGCTCTTTCCTTACTGCAAATTCCCACTGACAGAGTAACAGGCTACAAAATCTGACCCACTCCTATTTATCACAGGATAGCACTTCAACACATTCTGTTATTACTCTGTTAAAAGATAGGGCACTCTAACCAGCAATTGTCAAAACTATTTGTATCTCATAGGACAGACACGCATGTCAGCCTATATCAGCCAGTTTTAATAGGTAAGCTCTGGCTCTCCTTTCACCCACCCCCAATCATGAACCTATCCCTGACTTTCCTCATAAAGGTAAAAACTTCTAAGTATTTTGGACAGAAGCAGAAATTTGATAGTGATAGAAAAACTTGCCAATAAGTCATGTCATCTTTAATCAATACGTACAAACAAGAAAATAAAGTCAATTCCATCTTCTACAGTCACAAAAAAAGTGAACAAGATAAAGCTTGAAAATATTTAAAACTAATTCAATACTAAGCTTGAAAATACTTATTAACATTTAGTGGATCACAATCACTGCAAAACAGGTGAACAAATACAAACAAATCACAAATACATGCTATTCAAAATACTGCTTCCAAAAAAAAAAAAAAAAAAAATCTTATTCAAGAATACTTGGCTCCATGCTCACTCATTCACTGTCTAGAACCTCTCACTCTCACCCAAAGAAGGGCTCAAAAAGCCATTTATTTTCAATAATCTCCCTTCTTGACTCTGAAGAAAATGGCTCAAAAGAAGGTGCTGAAAATCTAACAGCTTTCTGGATGGCCCCTGTCTGCCATCACAGAATAGGAATCTCCAGCATGGTTTCCTAAACTCAGATTTCAAGATCAGAAGGAACCACTATGATTATCTAGTCTGACCTCCTGCACAACAAAAGCCACAGAACCTCATCTACCCACTCCAATAAGAGACTCATAACCTATGACAGTGTTATTGAAGTTGTCAAATCATGGCTTAAAAGAATTCAAGGTATAAAGAATCCACCAGCATGTGCCCAATGGCCCATGCTATAGAGGAAGGCAAAGAAAAAACAGAGCCTCTGCCAGTCTCCTCTGAGGAAAACTCCTTCTTGATCTGGAAACATCAAAAAGCACTGCACAGTAGACTCCCACTAATTTCAGTGAGCTTTGGCTCAGGCAAAATGTAAAAGTAAGCAAAGAGAATCAGAGCACTACAAAGACAAAATGAGTAAATCAAGTCACTGTTCCACTCTGTGTCAATTTGTTATTATTTACTATTAAAATGAAAGTCTATCAAGAACTGTTCTAAAACAAAAACATTAAAAAAAAAAGAAGAAGCTTGGCACGCTCATGAGCCTAAGAATTAGCCACTGTGGGACAGAAATTAGACAAGTTAAGACTAGATGTATAGTGGGAATGAAGCAGTGAAACTAGAATTGGTAGGGGCATTTTAAGGAAAGCTGTTTATTAAAAGCCACAGGGGAGGTAGTGGTGCCAGATAAAAGCCAGCATGCAGCCAAACAGCAGTAGAAAGACAGAGGGATCAAGCAGAAGGAACCAAGAATCTAAAGCAGTGGGGAAGAATTTGGCACTATTTGCTGCTAAATTTTAAAAGAATAGCTGAAAATTTGTCTACCTCTGAGAAAAATTCATTTTAGCATATTATCCCATTTTAAACACCACAATACGATAAAGACTCACCAAAAGATTCAAATGAAAATGTAGAATGTCAGGCCTTATTTGTTTACTTGAAAACCAAAACGTTTTTTAAAAATCCAGTTCTTTTCTCTATTATATATTATTGTAAATAAATGGGCACACAGAACAGACAAAAATATCCATCAATAAATGTTTCATTTTTTCTTTAGCATGAATTTTCTTTGTATAAACTGGTGCACTACATTTGTAAACACATGAAAAAAAGTCTAAGTGCACAAATCCAGGAGCACAGAGCAGGATACAAGGCACCTTAACACCAAAGAACTATCATATGGTTATTATACAGCCCTTTTCATCTTCAAAAGATCTGCACAAGTTCTGAGTAATTCATCCTCACATTCAGCCACCTAGAGTGGGCATTATCTTTACTGACAGGGAAACTGGAATGAACCTGCACAAATCCACAGAGAATACATGTCCTAGCACCAGGGTTAAATTCACAAATTCCTGGCTCATCCCCCAGGTCTTCAACCACAAAGCCATGTTTTCCTCTCAACAAGCACAGCAAAATGTAATACCAGACTGAAACTCAGCCTGTTTTGGCTTTTGTTGCATGAGACGGTCCAGCTTTCTGTGCTCTCACTGACCCTACTGCATAATTTGTGCTCTGAATATTCTTGTTAATTAAGGTTTTAAAAGACAGGAAAGCCACTGCTACTCTGGGTCACCAACCTGTTGAATATGCTACACTGAGGCACTCAAGGGAGACTTATGGAAGTTCCATTCATTCACTAGGAAAGTTTGGGGGACCCACAAATACTTTCTATCAACAAACTGCACTTAATCACCTTCCACGGTAATTATTAATCCTTGAGTAAGACGCTGAATAGTAATAGGTTTTTTTTTAAATCACTATTGCAATATATAGTCCATTTGTGTCAACTTTAGCAGACTCCATGCCAATATCTTAGTGAGACCTTTTTGCCTTAATCAGTTACCACAGCAAACATTCCCTAACAGTATTTCCACTCATTGGAAGACGACATTTTTCTGAGCATATGCATGTGAGAAATAGGATCTTCTTTAACAGCAGCTTTGTGTATTTGCACAGCAGGGAGGGTAAATATTGAAAATATGTGCCAAAAATAAATGTAAGCATTAGCCCTGCCACTGTAGAAAAAATTACTCAATTGTGTGATCAATAGAAATTTGCTACAAACGCATAAGTAGATTTTTAAGTCAGAATAAGAGTGCTAAGGGAATGAATAACAAATACACAAAGAGAACCATTAAATTATTCTGTTAAACTGGAAGAAGTTTTGATATTAAGGATTTGCCTTCCCTAAATATTTGGGAAATCTGTACTGACTAAAATTAAAATAGATAAAGAATAGCTAAACTCTTAATCACCACATCAGCTAATAGGGACAGTAGTTTAAAGAGCCACATAGCTATGATGTGTGAGGATGTTTATAGTCCAAGGTAACAGCACAGCTTTAACAAATGCTCCTGTTAAAGATACTCTGGAAACTTAACAATAGAAAATTTTAAGCAGACAATAGGCTATATCCAGGTGGGTACAAACATATAGGGCCTTTTTTCAAAAGCTCTGTTGTAAGGCTGTTCTGATGATTACAAGATTTTTGGTATCCTAGTTCCCAACGTACTTAGTTATTTCAAAGATAAGATCATTCTTTCTTCGCCTATCCAAAGATACTGTGTTTGGTGATCCTACTTGCTATACCATGCAAACAAAATTGGAAATGTTCTCCTGTAGCAATAGCAAAATCAACTTCACTTCTCTCCTCTCACATTTTACGCGTAATCGGCTCCACTGCACATCAAAATTTAGATCAGTATTTTACATATATTTGATTAAAATCATACAGGAGTACTAGGATAGAAGGAAAGCAAAAGTAACTGTGCAATTGACAAAAGAATATCCATTTGGCATGTTGTTTACATGGCACTAAGGTCTCCTTTGCTGAATAACAAAATCTCCTTATTTTGTACGGTGGGGTGTGTGTGTTTTTTGTTGTTTTTTTTTTTAATTGTAGGCTTTTCTGTGATACTAATCACCCTAGCATCTAAATATCTTATGTTAATTAAATTTCTATTTACCTTTCTGGCAACCCTAAACTGCAAAATCAGTCATTCCCAAACTGCCCAATGCCCACAAAAGTCTCTTTATCCTTTACTTACTCTGAATCTTACATGATAGGTTCAATAGATTAAAAGAGAGAGTGCACATATATATCAGCTAAACTCTACTAATTAAAGAGCTTTGGAAATTAGAGTTCAATTGTATTACACTTAGCCAATTTTTTTGTGTTACATACACAATTTGGTGCAAGTATGAACAAAGGGCCAATGTAAGAGGATATAGTCTGTTCTCTCCGAAACAAAATAGATGGACTGATCAATAGCATAAATTGTATTTAAAACAGTAACCTGAATAACAAGTATCCGAAGAGCTTTTCAGTTTACTTATTTGTCGTTTAAGACATGTATGTTGCAAAGCAATAATTTCATAGTAGGTAAATGTTTGTGACATTGAAGTAATAGGGAGCTATTCTGCTCAGTTATTGTATTTGCTTCCATTGCTCTTGGAAGGCAGTTATTTTCTTTTCTCTCCATGCTATTCTTTTAGACAAAGGAGACTGGGGAGATGATCCCATCTGTACACTTGCTTCATCAATGGCAAATTAGTTTCAGCATGCTGAAAGGGAGCTATGGCCTGGATGGTAATGAATCAGAATAAGGCCTTTCTTAGCTGGAAAGGAAGGAACATGGGATTCAGAATTCCACTCTCCCTCCCTCAGTTAAGCAAGTCAGCAGTCCTACCTCTACATCTTTTCTCCCAAAAGCAGCTCCTCCACTTCTGTTCACCCGGTGAGGAAGCAACTGGGACAAAGAAAGACTCAATTTGGAGAAACTTTGTTGGATAACAAGTGGTTTAGAACACACTGTAACCCATGTGCCTAAATAGGTGCAATCTCTTTTAGGGATCCTTATGGCTGGGTTACGTTGCTGGGCAGATTTTGCAGCCCAGAAACCAGAAACTTCTGGTAAGAGGGTGAGGGAGCACACTGAGCATGCCCCACAAGTTTTATTGTTGAGCTGGAATTGCATACCCAGGGAGAAGCCTGAGAAGAGAAGCCTGGAGAGGAGCAAACAGAGAGCTGCAGAGGACATTGGCTAAGGGACTCAGTGAAAGGAGCTGAGCAGGAGTGCACTGCAGGATGTTTTCTCCCTGCTTTGGACTGTTTTGCAGGGGACTTGTCTGCAGCAGAACTGAGAGCTGGGTGGCCAGTGACCTGATTGCATGGTGCTGGCTGCACAGGAGGAAGAAGGGACTGCACGGCATCTGCCTGAAGATTCCTGCAGCTAGGGAGGATGAGGATTGCTTTCGTTTTGCATTCAAGCCCCAAGGACTTAAAAGACTGCAATTGAGATAAGGGTGACTCCACCTGAACTTTGGGACTCTTGGGTTTCTTACTCTTTTGTTTAAATGTATTATGGTTCCTTAGGATAAGGTGTGTTTAGTTAGTTAATAAAGTTCATTGTACGTTTCTGCTGAGTAATAGTTTAATGTGGGATGGAAACTCTGAGCAGTCTTCGCTGTGAGTCCTTTTAACAACTGGATCCTGGCTCTCCAGTTGCTTTCATCAGGGGTTTTCTCTGTGAGGCACTGGAGAGGGGCAGGTGAATGCATTTGAGCCCACCCTAGCAGGTTACAACACCTTTTGATAAGATTGCCCCAGAGTGCTAAAAAAGGAACTTTAGAGAGTTGCCTGCTGAGCCCTGGCCTAACACTAAACTTAAAAACACTGAAGAAAGAAGGTCCTCTTGTCTGGACTTCAGATCATGGACAAGTTTCCTGGAAGTGGAACTCCACATCAGAAGTACTACAGATTAGCACGAACCACTTACCACCCTACTTACATTAATGAGAATACCTCTGTGACCCTTTACAAGTAAAGTATCCCTCAACAAATTCAGATAGAATGGGCTATTTTCCTTAATACTATTCTCATTCACAAATCATAGATTACATTGGTAACCAAACCCACAGAATCTCAAGAGTACTAGCACATTGGTAACTAACTGTGGAAATTGATTGCCAAAACTTAGGCTCTAGCTGGCCAGCTGAAGCTTTTATTGTTACATTATTCCTATTACAATAATGATCAAAGGCCCCTCTGAAGATTGCAGTCCCATAATGCTGGGCATTGTAAAGACACACTGTGGCATGGATCATGTCTACATAAGAGCATTCAAGTCAAATTACAGCAAACGGGTACAAAAAACAGTACAAATGAAGTAGGAAAGGAAGCCAAAGGTAATGAGGTACGAGCAATGAGATTTACTGAAGCAGCAACCAGCCACACCAGTGTAAGAGTCATTAGATTATTATGGCCTACTAATACGCTGGTGTTTCAGTGCCATGAAAGACCAGCTGTGGCAATTTATTCTCTGTTCATAAGAAACAAGTGTCTAGATGCACTTTTTACTATGCTGTTCACCAATTCCTAGGGGGTATTAACCACACAGAGATGAAATCTCTCTGCTCATTGGCACTAGCTTGCCCTTTTCTGGTGTTTTTCCACTGAAGGAGGATATGAATACAGTGGAGAGAGTTCAGAAATGAGCCACAAAAATTGTTACGAGGATTAACAAAATATGCCTTAATACTGATAAATGCTGAGTTGAACAGAGGGTTAATGAGTGACATTACAGCCTAAGTACCTACATGAGGAACAAATATTTAATAATGGGCTCTTCATTTAAGAGTGAAAGGTACTGCACAATCAAATGGCAGGAAGTAAAACTAGACAAATTCTAACCAAGTAATATTTACATTTTTTAATGATAAAAGCAATAAACACTCAGTACAGTTAGCCAAGTGCCCTGATGGATACTCCGCCATTGAGCATTTGATGTTCTTCTAAAAGATGTGCCCTAGGAATTATTTTGAGGAAGTTGTGTAGCCTGTACTACACCGGAAGTGGTCACTTCTGTTCTTAGATATGAACCTAGTGAGAGACAGAGGAAACCTTTGATCTCTTGTCTTACAAAGAAACCAAAATTGTGCCTCAGTAGCCCACTACCAGAGGTCCCTGTACTCTGCTAAGAGCCAGGGCTGACAATATAAACAGAGAATTTAAAAAAAAAAAAAATTAGAATCGACTAGATTGGATTTTTCTGTACCACATACCAATTTCTGTGAGGCATAAACCACCTTAACGTATGTCAACATTTGTTTTCTTTTCTGAAGAACTCCTGCCATTTTTTATTATGATCTGCTTTGGAATGGCATATTAAAGGTTCCATATCGCATAATATCACCAAATCTGCATGTGAAATTATGTTAAGACAAGCATGAAAATCCTTTCAAAATAGATATTTATGCAAAACAGAGAAGATCATTATAGTCCTAAATGTGGCTAATATGAACTGTTGAACAGTGGGTTTCTTTTTAAAGGGCCGTCTTTTAAATTTGCCTGTCAGTCATGCTTTATGAGTAATCCCCACACCAGTGTGGATTTCTGTTCCATTCTTCAGTTTACTCAGGACTAACCTTACAATCTTATTTAGCCATGTGAGCTGTTTTCTATACATTATGTATTGCACCAGCTTGTTCCTGTATGTGTATCACCAGCTTGTGCCGGATACAATATGCAAGTCCTCTTTGTACTTGCATTTGTGTAGAATTTTACATATTTGTGCATGTAACTCTTCCAGCTGGCCAAGACAGCAACAGCAAAGGGCCAGGTTCTATATCTAGGGATTCCAAAACAATTTTACCACACCAACCAGCTTGAGCCCCCACCCAGTATGCTAGGAAATCATGCACTTTTCCTTGGGCATCCTAGAGAGCAATGCTTTCCCTCTCGCAAGCATGAGTCTGAGTGTAGTACATAAAACTTTTAATAGTAACAGAAGAAAATACACAGACAATATCAAAACCAGAACTGGTTTGGAGAGACAGTTCAGGGCAGCATTCACTCAAAAACCAACAAACAGAACTCACTCCATCCCAGTGTACAGAGAGTGCATCTTTCACTTCTCCATTACACCCATACCGGCCTTCATAGTTTTAGCATCTCAGCCCATCACCTCCAGTTGTCTTCTGCTACCTCTGGGTCCACCCACTGGTCACTCACATCTTTCACTGGCCACATGCGGCACCTGCTGGCCACTCACCTGCCATTCATTCATGCCTTCTGCAGACACTGCCCACTGGTCACTCACACCTTCAGCTGGCACCATCAGCTGGCTGCTCACAAGGGGTATGTATATACTATGGGCTTAAGTCAACTTCAGCAAAGCCCTGACCATATTTGGAGTTCATTAAATTGACTTAAGGGCTTAAGTCAACTTAACTCTTGCCCTTAATATCAACTTTAAGGGTTAAGTCAACTTAACACAACGTGTCCATTAAAGTCTACTTAATAAAGTCAACTTCGTTCAGTGGGGCCATTTAAGTCAACTTTATAAGGTTAACTTAAGCCAGGGGACCCATTTAAAGTCAGTTTTATTAAGTCAACTTTAAATGGATCTCCTGACTTAAGTTGACTTTATAAAGTCAGTTTAATGCAATGTGGCCTCACTAAGGCGACTTAATACAGTCTACTTAAAGTAGACCTTATTAAGTCAACTTAACTGAGCCCTGTGCAGACATAGCCCTGATGCTCACCAGCTGTCCCTCAGTCAGGTCTTCAGTGAATTCAGTTCTTAGAGAGGATTTTAACCCCTAATGATTTCAGCTCCAGACTTCAGCTTTAGGACACCAGAGACCATTCTCCAATCAAAACAACAAAAAAGACTCCACAAAGAGCATTAAGTCTATCTTTTAACAATGGGAGGGGAAATTAGGCATTGCCTAAGGCAGAGATTCTCAAGCACGGTGGTTGAAGTATAATTTGAGGGGCCCTGGAACCTTCCTAATCTCTGGGCCCCTTTCCCATATTGCCCTTCACACATGTGGGCCAGATTTTTCTAGAATCTGGGCCTCAGAACTCTGACCCATCAGATTTGTGGGCAGTTCCGGGGCATTTCGGCCGACTTTAACCCCTGCTTTTGTTAGTTGCAACACTCTTGGCAATGTATCGTGATGTTACAGGACACACCAGCCCACCACACCCAAGCTGAATCCAGTTATCTCCCCGGCTGTCCATGATACACTTACTGTTCTGTGGTGACACAGTAATGTGTCCCAACACAGTGGTTGAGAGCCACTGGCCTAAACTACAGTTTTTCATCAGAGCTGATTCCACCCCACTTCTCTTGCTCTTACAAGACTGAAAAATACGGTTGCTCGCTTTTCCGAGTTCTATACTGCTGCTGGTGACTTTTCCATCAGAGCAAGCTAACACCATTTATATCATCAAATGGCAGCATATCATGAAAAGACAATATTTCATTTCCCCTTCAGTTAAAAACACAGGATGTTGAGGATTTGAATGAGCCACACATACCATTTCCTCTCATGCCCAGAATCCTGGCGGATTCATCCATATTCAGTGTAATTATGTTAAGTACTTAATTGTATTCAGGTAAATACAAAGTCCATGCAAATAGGGTGCCCCCTTTCAGCTGCTAATCAACAGACATGCCCAGCCTCTAGCCTTTGTTTATATCTAAATGGAATACACGGAGTAACAAAACACACAAATTTACACAGATGCACACACATTTGTATATGGTACCCTCTCCATCCAGAAAAACTCTTCCACTTGTCACAAGGTCAGCCTTCTGGTACTCTGCCTTTAGTGGCCTAATAAGTTTAATACATCCAGCCGGAGTCAATTGGGGTATTGTGCCTGTGCCCATATTAGTTATCATCTGCTCTATCTCCATTGGTTATTAGTTAATAGCCTTAGTCTGCATGGCAAATCAAGATCAGAAGGCTAATCAGCCTTCAGAAACTCAAGGAATGACCTTATAAGCACCAGTTACTCCCATAGTTTGTCTGAAATTCATTGCATTTCTTCACTCTGACATTCACAGCACCATGCAGTACCTAAACTGTCCTCAGTTACTCATCTCTGGGCTTTGCAATGCTTAATTTTAATTATATAGCCACATTCCCCTTGACCACACAGTTTTAAATCAGCCTTAGACATTGCCCAATTCACAATACTGTTCCTACCCCCTCTTAAGCAGAGCTAGGAGTGAATGACAGCCATAATAGCTCAAAGAATTGAAGGGAAGAGTTCAACTCATTTCGAAAGTCACCACCACTCTTTCAGGACTTACCCATCTATTGCTTAATCCCTGTTTTCATTCTCAGCATGATCAACCCAGCCCTGACATCTAATTTTAATCCTAGATTTAGGAGTGTGGCTTACTGCCTTCCCTTGCTGTGTTAGAATATTCTAATAGGCCAGTGGCTGTTCCTGAAGCATCATTTTCTAAAAATGATGCTTCAGGAAGACCAACCAACTGATACCAATACTCAGAGCTCAGAAAAAGGTACTGGATGATAAAGATGGGGTGTTGACCAAGGAAGTTAGAAGCCACTCAGAAGTGACTTAACTATATTAACCAACTAATAACCTTTGGAAAGAGGTTCTGGCAGACCCATTTAGAGATGCCAATAAAATGTCTACAGAAAATATTTTAGTGCTTTCATTAATCTTAGTCTAAATACGTACTGCTTTCTTACAGCCAGCACAACACAGGACAGCAAGTGTTTTATCCATGTGACAGAGTAATGGGAAAATTGCCACTCAGATTTAGAAAATGAGCCTTTTCCATTTACTGAAAACCATTTATCTAGTGACAATCAGGCAACATCTAAAATTTTTATGGGATCTTTATCTCATAGAAATTCTTGTTGATTCATAGCAGCTGTCAATACAGTTTTAACCTTTTACGAAACATTCTTTGCAAAGACCCACATTGTCATTTTCAAGGATAATTCTGTTACTTCTCTGTGGAAGAACTTCAAATGCTTCCATCATGCTACTACAGTATTTAGAATTTCCAAATTATCTCAACCTTTTCTTCTGGTAAAAATATTAGTTGAAAGAGGGGCTTTTCATCTATACACAGTGTTATGGTGGTGACTAGTTACTAACAAAATATACAAGGTAAGAGCTATGTGTAACAAACCATAACTTGAACAATTAATCTTGCAAAACAAAGCTGCAAGGAAACATTTATTTTAATAGCTCTCTAGCATTTAAAATCTGCACCTTCACATGGAATATTGCAGCACTTCTAACCTTTATTCCTTATGAATGGAACACCACTGTAATGTTGTCAGTTAGCCGATACAGAAAAAGTAATCAGAAAAGGGTGCACACACATATACACGTAGTGTCTGGTCAGTAGTTGGGGGGGGCGTGGCGGAAGTATAATATTCTGACTTCCTAACATTTAAAGACTGATAACGACCTATTCTCTCCACCTTCCCACCAATACAACTTAGTCCCTTGCAATGTATCAGCTTTTGGTCCTGTCTAACTTTAACCCAATGTAAATAACGGCATTTCCACCACATCCCAGGAGGAAATATTCTGCAGTTTAATAGAACTCATTGTTGATGAATATCTCAAAAGTATTCCTCTCAGTTTTCTTTTGCTCCACTTCAGCCTATTAGTCATAGTTAATCTCCTCTTTCTAGTCTTAAAGTATTCACATACAGCATGAGTAGAGAATAAGCTCTCACCACAGTCATACTATAAAAACTTAGAAGTTCCTTCATGCTGCACTATAATCAGTATAAACTATCACAATACTAGAGCTAATTGAATTATTAATTGTGAAGAAGTTATCTGAGGAACTTAGCCAATTTTTTTCTGTTCACAAATCATTTGCAAATTCATTATAGTTTCTGTAGATATATGTATTACTTATAAGTATTTGTCAAGGTCAAAAAATTTTCAATATATGGATTGTTCACAAACAGTTCAGAATATCCATTTGGTATTGATTATTCAGTATTTGTACAGTGTGATTGGTTATCTGAGTCACATACTATATCTGCTAACAGAGTGAATGAATGATAGACTATTATGAAGACTAGCAAAGAGTGAACAGGGAATATCAAACAACATTCTTCTGGTACAAATTTATAGATGAGTTTTCATTCAAGCTAAACTTTCATGAAAAAAACTGATTATTCAAATACTCATGGCTGAGTCAAAGAACAGTAGCCAAATGAATATTGAACTTTATAAAAAATACACTCAAATCAAGTTTGTATCATAGAATATTAGGGCTGAAAGGGACCTCATGAAGTCATCTAGTCCAAACCCTGCTAAAAGCATTAAGTTATCCCAGATGGGGTTTTGTCCAACTGGGTCTTAAAAGTTTCCAATGATGAAGACTCCACCACCTGTCTACGCAACCCACTCCAGTGCTTCACCACTCTCCTAGGGTTTTCCCTAATATCCAACCTAGACCTCCCTAGCTGCAGCTTGAAACCATTGCTCCTTGTTCTGTCCTCTGTCACCACTGAGAATAGCCTAGCTACCTCCTCTTTGGAGCATCCCTTCAAGTAGTTAAAAGTTGCTATCAAATCTCCCCTCGGTCTTCTCTTCTGCAGACTAAATAAGCCTAGTTCCTTCAGTCTCTCCACAGAAGTCATGTGCCCCAGTGCCCTAATAATTTTTGTTGACCTCCAATGGATTCTTTCCAATTTGTCCATAACCCTTCTGTAGTGGGGAACCCAAAAATGGACACAATATTCCAGATGCAGCCTCCCCAGTGCCAAAGAGAAGGGAATAATCACATCCCTCAATCTGCTGGCAACGCTCCTACGCTACATTCACATGTAAACTCTTATTTCAAAATAAGTTATTTTGAAATGAGTTATTTCAAAGTAACTTAAAACTGAAATAAGCAAATATGAAATAGAAATAAGGGAAAACCTCAAAGCAAAATAGCATGTCTGGACACAAGACTTGCTATTTTACTTCAGGAGAGGGGCAGCACGGGAGGCGTGGCAACATGGCCCCTCACTGGGCCATGGCCCCACCCAATACATACAAAAAGGAAGACACCCTGGGAAATAGAAGTGCAAAAATGTTATTTTGAAATAATACGTCTGAACAGCGTTGTCTTGAAACAATGGCTATTTCACTTTCAGGAGAGGTTTTATTGTTCTGAAATGACAGACATTATTTCAAAATGATGGGGTAATGTCATTTTGAAATAAAGAAACGTTGTTCAGCCATGACAACTTTTATTTCAAAACAACATGTGTTGTTTCAAAATAAAAGCCTCGTGTGGACATAGCCCTAGTAATGCAGCCCAATATGCCATTAGACTTTTTGGCAACAAGGGAACACTGTTGACTCATATCCAGCTTCCCATCCACGGTAACTCCCAGGTCCTTTTCTACAGAGCTGCTACTTAGCCAATCAGATCCCACCCTGTAGCTGTATGTGGGATTTTTCCATTAGAAGTGCAGGACTTTGCCCTTCTCCTTGTTGAACCTCATGAGATTTCATTTGGCCCAATACTCCAACTTTGTACAGGTCTCCCTGAATCCTATCCCTCCTCTCCAGCATATCTATCATTCCCCCTAGCTTGCTGTCATTCGCAAACATACTGAGTGTGCAATCTATACCATCATCCAGATGATTAATCAAAATGTTGAGCAAAAAATCAACCCCTGGGGCACACCACTTGTTACTAGTTGCCAACTACACATTGAGTCATTGATCCCTACCTGCTGCACCCAATGATCGAGCCAGCTTTCTATCCGCCTTATGGGCCATTCATCCAAACCATACTACCTTAATTTGCTGACAAGAATGCTGTGGGAAACCACATTAAAAGCTTTGTTAAAGTCAAGGTATATCATGTTGATGGCTGTTCCCACATCCACAATGCCAGTCATTTCATCAAAGAAAGCAATCAGGTTGGTCAGGCATGATTTGCCCTTTTTGATGTACTATGAGACCATCTCTCTAAAGTACAGTGAAGCCTCTTCAGGAATTTTCCATATCTTTAGTTGTTACACAGAAATACATGGGAGCTCTTCTAAATGAATATGTCAGAAAGGAAAAATGATACAAAGATAAAACTAATTTATCTAAAGGTATGAATCAACATACACTACAGTTTAGGATTCCTAATATGGAAGTAGCTATGCCAAATAGATATAACTACATATCACAGTAAGCTATGAAATCAAGTGACATGTTTGATGGTACAGTGAGTGTGGAGGGTAAAATTTTCAAAAACACTTAAGTAACTTAGGAGCCTAGCCACATTGACTCAATGCTATTTAGGTGCTTAAATTACATTTGAAAGTAGGATACAAGCATTTTTTAATTTTTACCCAAAATCTCAATTGTTGTAAAATAGCTTTAAAATCACTTTCAAGTCCCCTGCTAGATGAGATTCTACAATATTATTTTCATTTTAATTCTTTTTTATTCTTCTTTTTGCTGTGTCAAAGTCCCACACTCTGAGACAAAACTGATTATGCAGGAGAAAATGTGGAACTGATCCTACAATGTAATTGAAAAAAAAAATTTCCCTTGCAGTTGTAGCACAGAAGTAAATATTTAGGAATGCAGTTCAACTAGCAGTGTCCCTTTAAGTTTGTTTTACAGTATTCGGCAGAAAGATGAAGCATTATGCTGAAGAAATGGAAGAGAAGAGTGCAGCATCCTTCCTAGTAGTTCTTTGGCTGTTCACCTGCCATTGGCTGCATAACAGCCAGCCAGTCATTCTGCACATTATGTTTTTTTCCTCTTTATCTATAGTGTGTGCTCCTGGTTTATTTCTCCAGAAAATCTGTGCCTCTTTTTCCTCCCTAATTAGATAATATACAATAATGTGATACCCTACAATATCTCTCTCTTTTTTTTTTTTTTTGAGGTTTTCCTAAGCAATAAAAACTCTCTCGAGAAATCCAATAGTTAACTAATTGTTTCAATAGTCATTCATATGCTGTTGATGTAACTACCACTGGAGTATATGTACAACACTGGCCTTTTTCTTTAGTTTCTTACTGAGACTGGTCTTAAACAGAAAAAGAAAATTCCATCAAAGTAATGATTATTTCATTAAATTTAAGGAACAAAAACAAAAACTTGTTTTGAAACAGTGTCATCAAGGTCTAAAGCTCCATGACTGCCATGAGCATTAAAGTGTTTATTTTGTTGTTTCTCAGCTGAAAAAACGCACACAAAAATCTTCAGAGTGCACATCAGTTATCAGAGACTGAACAATGGAATAACCTATTTTTAAACACAATGCATCTTTTTAGTTAGGCAAAAAGAAACCCACCCCTTTTCTTAATGTCCATTTGTAATTGTATCTAGAAGTGTGTGTGTGAATGCGAAGTGATCAGATATAAAAAAGAGGGCTTAATAAATTTCAGTGAACTGTTTCACAGAAATTAGAACTGTTTATTCAGAACATTCTAAGAAAACTGCTTCTTTTAAACTCATAAAATTCTAGTTTTACTGATGGACCCTTTGACCCCTTTGGATTATGACCGATAGGTAAGATCACCATGAGATAATCCTCCTATTTATCAATTTTTTTCTAGTTGATTGGCTTAACATTCCTGACTGGCTTTATATCCTTGGTGTCAAGGCTTTTTCCCCACTCTGGCACTCTGAGTGCAGAAGGTGGGGGCCCGCAACAGGCCAGAAAAGCCACTGGCCTTAAAGCCTGCTCTTAAAAGTCTCCAAGGCCTCCAATTCCTGGCGTTGGAGTGGTATCGCTGCCACCACCCAAATGCAAACAAAAACTTCTTGAGACCCAGGAAGGCGCACTTGGGAATTCCTCCCTGTGAGGTACTTGCAATCCTGTTTATTCCTCTCTCAGGAGGATGACTGAACTCCAGCTGCAATATGAGCTGGAACTGGAACAGGGTTCCCTCTAGTAGCTGCCTGTGCAGTCTAAGGCACGGGCACACAAACCTCTTGCCTTTCAGGACACAGAACCAGAACTTGCTTAAAAGGTAAACTCTTTAATCAAAAAGAACAGATGATAAACACAGAGAGTTGTTTCTCTGGAAATTAACTTAGGTAGTTACAGGGTAGTGGAGTGGGGGGTTGGGTTACATGTGCTTAGCACAGAGAAATCCAAAAAACAAGCCAAAAACAAAGAAAATGCCCTGACCGCGTCTAAATAAACATTCCCTCTTCTACCCACGCCCGGTCAGTACCAAACTTAACTTATCTCTGGTAAGGATGTTGCTGGATTCTTCCTCAGGCCCCTCTGGCCTCCTCCTGATCCTTCCAGGAGCTCTGCTGCATCCAAACAGGCCCAGGCCAGGCTGCTGTTACCATTCAAAAAGCTGTGCTTCGTTCCTATTGGCTGTCCTGGGACTCACTGACCAGAGTGTTAACCCCTTCCTCCCCAAGGGTTATTACACTTGGAAGTTTATTTTATGGTTAATAAAAAAACACCTCTACGTCTATTCTTTTTATGTCCCACTCAAAGGTTGTTTGATGGAAGAACATGTGGAATATCATCCTAGATCACACTCGGTGGTACTTCATGAAGGCATGGCAAATATGCAAAACAGAAGCTGAGGCAACATTTTTCTCAGGTGATAGAGCGTTGATTTCAGCTATTCAGCCAGTACAGTCACAGCTACCAGATGAAAAAGAAGTCTCATATCCTGCTGTTCAGAACCCAGGAAAAAGGCATTTCTACCATCATTTTTTAAATAAATTTGTGACATTCACTGGTTCTACTCAGAGACTGTAGGACTCGTGTCTGTTTGAGAAACAGAACCGTAGCACCCTGCTTGAGTGCCCAGGGCACATTCCAGTGGGGGCACACCCCTTGCAGTTAGCGGTGCTTGGGGCCAGCGCCATCAGACTAGCCTTTTAATAGAGGTTTCTCTATTGAGCCGCTCCGGCACACCCTGGGCAAAGCCCCATTCCCCCTGCCATAGTTTCAGCTCTGCTGAGGAACAGTCAGCAAAATACATTACAGCAGTTCATGAATAGTTCATTTGAAGATGAGTTCATGAACTACTGAACTGAGCATAAACCACAAGCTATTGATCAATCAATTAAGACCTGGCTGATCAAATGCTTTAAATAGTTTTTTTAAAATTTATCTGAAGAGACAAAGCTGTACTTCACCCTGTCCAACTTGTAGAAATGTCTTGAAAAAATGAGTGACTAGGAATAGTTTCTCACTTCCAAAGACCAAAAGGAATATTGAATGCCAATCTCATGCAGCACAAGGGCCAAATGAGAGCAGCCTCACTTCTGACCGTTTTCTATCCATCTTCTCTGTTATCTGTCTTTAGTATTTCACTCCTTCGTGCCTTAAGTTTTGTAAGGCTCTTTTTCTGGTCTTTCTCTACAGTCCTCCCCTAATTGTATTCATATACTGTTCCTCTTCCTACTGTTCAGACATCCCTACTCTCCATGCATCCCCTTCTTCAGATTTGTTACTATCCCCCTGGACTTCTTACCCTTATTCATCATGTTCTGTTTCTCCCTGTTAAAACTAAACCAGACCCAGGGTCCACATAGACTACTATTTTTTCTCTGACCATGGCCAGTGTGGGATGCCTCAGAGAAAGTACAAGAAACCCTTATTATTTAGGAAAGCAGAGAACCTTTATAATCTTTATTTTGAATAAACACAAAAGTCAATCCATCCTAATATGGACACCACAGACTTTTAGATACTCAATACTAAGGATGAAAAGTTTAGTCAACTGGCAGAAACCACCAAATTTTTAAGATGGCACCTTGGCAAGAAGCCCAGTGTGTATAGGAATTGACAGAGTCATAGCTATAGCAATAGGGAACATGAGCAAGAACATGCCCAGATAAAGACCTCACAGCTGGCAGAACAGTATATGAAGCTAGACACACTTAGAGCAGGGTAGTGAGTTGACAGAGAGAGGACTCCACAATCTGCATCTGGGAAAGAGAGTGCTGTTAGGGAGAGCTAGGAAGTCAGCAAGAGAAGTCAGAAAAGCTGCTGCCAAGCCCGGGGTAAAACTGGACGAGAGCAGAGCTGACCAGGAATTGGAAAATAGAAGCAGTGATTTTTTTTTTAAATGGAACATCAACAGATTTAAGGACTGAACTTAATATTATTTTAATCATAGTTTAGTACAAGTATATTATAAGATATTATATAGGGTTAATGTGTGTACTGATAAGAGCATATAAAAATCTGTTATTAATTGCAACTTATCTATGTGGACTTTAAGAACTTCTGTCACCAATTTGTCGCAAACTGGCCACTTGCAACAAATGCTTCACTTAGAATTATTTAAATTGTCCTATTGTAGTTTAAGTGCCCTTTAGTTGCAATAAGGGATTTGCGTCTCAGGGATTCTGTGCCTTGTTTAGGATTTTTAGATCATCTTGTAGTGGGGACTGTTAGCTACTTTAATGAAAAGCTACTTCATTCTGTAAAGAATATTGCCTGTATCAATTAGTTTATCAGAAGGTTATTTAAGTGTCCGTTAGTGTTTCCTTAACAATCCTGGGAATTTTTTCTTCACGAAGAACTAACTAAGGGGCAACAGGCAGGTTATAGCAACATCCCAAAATTCATTTTTCAAGGTAACCCAGAATGGACAAATGTGGACTAATTTGCTATGGATGTGATAGACAAAACCACTGGCAAGGAGAGTTGCAGATTTAAAGTTGAACAAACAAGGAGTCTGGTGGCACTTAAAGATTATAAAAATAACAGGTTTAAAGTTACTGACCCTACCCTGTAATATCAAGCCTACAGAGAGGGCCTTCTGTGTGAAGGGAATAAAAATGATGGACTTTGACATACTACCCTTTGGAGAGACATCCTGAAAGGGAAGGAGCTTGTTCACCTTTTAACCACAATGTTGGCTAGTGGCACTGTATTGCACCTGTTTTTGTATTTTGACACAGGGAAAACTAGAGCATCCAAAACAAACAAGGAGTCCTGTAGCACTTTTAAAGACTAACAAATTAATTTATTGCATAAGCTTTGTCAGTCTTTAAAAGTGCCACAGAACTCCTTGTTTGTTTTGCTGAACTAGATTAACATGGCTAACCCTCTGTAACTTGGAGTATCCAATTTTATCTTTTCTGTAACATTCATGATTTGGCATGCCTCTCTACTGCCTCACCTATTTGTGTCCTTTCTAAAAGAAAGAGGATAAATATCTTTTATAAACCTAAAGTATAAAAAAGAATATACTGTCCCAATCCTAATCTTGCTATACACAGTACTCTGTTTATCATCTGCCTCTGGATGTTGCCTTTCCCTTCTAATTCTGCTTTTTTTTTTTTTTTTTTTTTTTTTTTTTTAAGTATAGGTGCCTGTAAATGAACACAGCTACAACTGAATGCACACAATGCAATGATCAGTTTAGATCCACAATATTTTCCATCCTGTTCTGCATGCAACCTAACACTGATTTCTTTTTTACCAGTGCTGCAAACTAAGCAGACATTTTCATGGAGTGGTCCACAGTGACACCAAGGTCTTTGACAAACACATGGGATGTGTTTAAACGGCAGTCTGCAACTTCATTAACTATATCTTGGGGAGGAGCCCTACAGTGCCTGTCTCTGGCTTTCTCCTATCAGTCCTTCAACTTGTTCCCCTGTGAGTTACAGCAAAACCTCCATCACCTCAGGGAAGATGTATCCCCAACCCCTTCATAAGGGGGGGGGGGGTAGATTGCCAGATCCCACAAAGCTGGGTGGAGAGGAGACTCAATCCATAAAGAATCCAAGCTCCTCCCCACTACAAGCACACTCATGCCATTTAACTCTAGCAGCTGACCCTTTCAGCCTCTACCCGCTCTGGCAAGAGGGAGTACCAGCAAGTAGCATGAATGCACCCCATACCCAACATGCCTGGTATCCATCTTCTGCCTCACCTAATCCCTGCAGTCAAGAAGCTAAATTTCAGCCCCAGCTTCTGAAAGATGAACTCCATTCTTCTTAAAGAGTTCACAACCATTGTATCCAATACTGCTATTTATTGCATGAGCTTTCACGGGAGAAAATCCCACTTTTCAGATGCTTTGAAGAGGGGGAACTTACAGAATTGGATGAGAATAAACACAGGGGAGTGTAAGACATAGGATCAGGTCATAATGCAACAACTATTCAGAGCATTTGTAAGGATTCAAACTCTAGGAAACAGCACACAGAAGGAAGGTGAAGTCAAATTACCTGTTATAACATGACAAGAATCTATAATCACAATTCAGCCCTGCTTTCACAAAATCTATTATTTGAATTTCAGCTGCAAGTCTTGATGTCCCATTGATTTTCTTGAGGATCATCATTAACAAATCATCAATGGAGTGATTAGGAAGATGGAAGGGCTCAGCAACTGTTCACTTTTTGTGTTGTGATTTTTTGTCAGTTTCGTGTGCATTTATTCTTCTGCATATGGACTGTCCTGTGTGTCCAATGTATAAGGTGTGAGGGCATTTCTGGCACATGATGGCATAGATCACATTAGTGGATGAGCAGGTGAAGGACCCTTTGATGGAGTAGCTAGCTTGATTAGGTCCTATGATGGTGTCTTTAGTGCAGATATGTGGACAAAGTTAGCAGCATGGTTTGTTGCAGAGATACGTGCCCGCTTTAATCTCTCTGTTGTTAGGTCAGTAGTTGCTGGTGAGCACCTGTTTAAGGTTCAGGGGTTGTCTGTAGGTGAAGAGAGGTCTGTCTCCCAAGGCTAGAGAGATGTCCGTTACCCATTAAGTTAATTTCATGGCTGCCCCTCCAGGGCCATCAGTTAAGTATATGAAGTATGTTAAGGGGAGCAGATGGCCCCTTCAACTGAACTAGATGGCCATTGACACTCTATTGATTTCTACAGGGCTTGGGGTAGGTGGGCACTGCCCAAATTGCAAGATCTGTGAAATGGTGAAGGCATGAGTCATGCCCACCTGAGTTTCCCCCTCACCTGTAACCATGGCTAATCACAGCCACTAGTGGGAAACAAACAGTTTAAAACCTCAGGGTTTGGGGTGATCAGCAGGACGGTTCCCAACATCCTGCCTGGCCTGATCACCCAGACGCTGACCTCCCCCGAGCGTACTATGATTAAACTGCCAGCCAAGTAACGAGTCTCTCTCTCTCTCTCTCTCCTGCCCATGATGCTGCTGCTGCTGGGATTGGTAAGAGCCTGTCCCTACAGCCTTCTTTAAATATAAAGTTTCCTCATCCTTTGCTGCTGTTTTGACACTGCTCTCTCCCAGCTCTACGAAGCCCATACTCCAAAGAGCAGGCTTGCCTTCTGCCTTCCCCTCCTTTTTTTCCCCCCCTCTTAGACTGCTGCTTCGCTCCCTACTGTTTAGAAAAGTTCCTGTGCTTCCACTTGTTTGCCAGTGTTCTGTATCACTTGCTGCATCTCTCCCATCTAAATTCTTTGAACTTGCCTTAGAAGTATCATTGTGAGTTGCAACATTGTTTTAGTTTAATCTGTAAGCCTTAGAAGTGTTAAGATAGATTGTAAGATTGTTTCATTTAGTTGTAACCCTTAGAGTTGCTTGCTGTGTCGTTTTGCTTTCCCTTCTGTGGCTCCCCTGGGTTAAATAAACTTTTTCCTTAAACTTTGCTTGTCCCTCTTTATTTTTGACTCTTCCTCTTGCCCCTGCCGCTTCCCCCGGCTTCTTTCTGCTGTCCGCGGCTTCTTAGCCTGTCCCTGCGGCTTCCCCAGCCACTGCTCTGCCGCCCCCTTCTTCCCACTCCCACGACCCCCTTCTGTCCCCCTCCATGCCAACCTCGAAATTCCTGCTTCCCCTGCTGGTTCTCGCTCTTCTCTGCCACTGTGGCACACTAAACTGTATGATACCCCCCCCCTTTTCTCTTATATGGTATTGGAACGCTTTTAGGTTACTGAGAGTTGGTTTATAACCTGTTCAACCCCACAAAGTTAAGTGCATTTCACAAAACCCCATTAACAAAAGAAACCGTGACAAACTTCACACACACACACTCCATCACTCGCTTGACACCAATATCCATTTTTTTAATTAAGATTGAATTGTACTCCACTGGTGTGGTAATTGCCCCCCCCCCCGATCCTAAAAGTATCAAAGCTGCTGGCAGGGTCAAGAGAGTGAGGGATCATCTTATAAAATAGGCTGGAGGTCCTTAATGATCTGTTGTAGATGTGGTGAAGAGCATGTTCTATTGTTTTCTTTTTTGGGCCTTTCCTGTAGTAGTTGACTGCGGGGTACCTGTCTGGCTTTATCAATCTGTTTATTTACTTCTCCAGGTGGATACTGTACTTCTAAGAAAGCTTGATAGAGATCCTGAAGATGTCTGTCTGAGGGATCAGAGCAAATGTGGTTATAGCTTAGGGCTTCGCAGTAGACAATGGATCACGTGATGTGTTTAGGATGGAAGCTCAAGGGATGTATATAACCATACCAATCAGTAGGTTTTCAGTATAGAGTGGTGTTGATGAGTCCATCCCTAATTTGTACTGTAGTGTCAAGAAAGTGGATCTCCTGTGTGGAGTGTTCCAGGCTCAATTTGATTGTGGAATTGTTGAAATCTCTGAAAATCTCCAAGAGCATCCCTGCTGTGAGTCCAGATGGTGATGTCATCATCAATGTATCATAAGTAGAGGAGAGGTACTTTGGGATGAGAGTTGAGGAAACATTGTTATAAGTCACCCATAAAAATGTGGGCATATTGTGGGGCCATGCTGGTACCCACAGCAGTGCCCCTTACTTGGAGGTATAAATTGTCCTCAAATCTGAAATGGTTGTGGGTGAGCCCAAGTCAAAGTTCAGTCACAAGCTGTGCTATGGCATCATCTGGGATGGTTTTTCTAATAGCTTGTAATTCATCCTTGTGTGGGATGTTGGTGTAAAGAGGTTCTGCATCCATAGTGGCCAGGATGGTGTTTTCAGGAAGCTCACTGATGGGTTGGATTTTCCTCAGGAAATTTGTGGTATCTCAAAGATAGCTAGGGATGTTCGTAACATAGCCATATAAGCCTTCTGTAAGAGTGCCAACATCTGAGATGATGAGATGTCCAGGGTTTCCTTTTTTATGGATTTTAGGTAGTAGAATATTCCTGGTTGGGGTTCTGGTGGTGTGTCTGCCTTTATTTGTTTCTGTGCTGCTGTAGGTGACTTCTTGAGTAGGTGGTGTAATTTTTTACGGTATTCTTCATTGGGGTCAGAGAAGAGGTTTGTAGAATGTTGTGTTGGAGAATTATTTATAAGCCTCCTGGTTGTAATCCCATTTATCCATGATGATGACTGCATCTCCTTTGTCACCCTATTTTAAAAGATGACCCCTCACTCTCTCTCTAGCTTTGGGAGACAGACCTCTCCTCACCTACAGGCAACCCCCGAATCTTAAACAGATGCTCACCAGCAACTACAGACCTAACAACAGAAACATCTCTCTGCAACAAACCATGCTGCCAACTTTGTCCACATATCTGCACTAAAGACACCATCATAGGACCTAATCAAGCCAACTACTCCATCAAAGGGCCCTTCACCTGCTCATCCACTAATGTGATTTATGCCATCATGTGCCGGAAATGCCCCTAAATCTTATACATTGGACAAACAGGACAGTCCCTACTCAGAAGAATAAATGCACACAAAACTGACATCAGAAATCACAACACAAAAAGTGAACAGTTGCTGAGTACTTCCATCTTCCTAATCACTCCATTGATGATTTGGTAATGATGGTCCTCAAGAAAAATCAATAGGACATCAAGACTTGCGGCCGAAATTCAAATAATATGCAGATTAGATTGTGTGAAAGCAGGGCTGAATCATGACTATAGATTTTCACTTTATAACAGGTAATCTGACTTCACTCTCCCTCTGTGTGCGGTTTCCTAGAGTTTGAATCCTTACCAATGCTCTGAATAGCTGTTGCATTATGACCTGATCCTATATCTTATACTCCCCTGCGTTTATTCTCATTCAATTCTGTAAGTTCCCCCTCTTCAAAGTGCCTGACGAAGTGGGATTTACTCCCATGAAAGTTCATTTGATAAATAAATCTGTTAGTCTAAGTGCCACAAGACTTTTTTTTTTTGCGCGCTTTACTAGACTAACACGGCTGCCGCTTTGGAATTTGGCTAAATACTGCTGTGTGTCAGTACAGTCACCACTCTTCCAGCTATCCTGGCTAACTTACAGTTCATATTTTTAATTCTCCTCTTTACATAGGATGGCTCAATGCCCCCTCCCCCCCAATCCATCTTTCAAGCTTCTCTGACCAAACTGAGGGCAATGGCCTAGTTCAGGGCAACATCACCTGTAATCTTCCCCTCTGTCATCCAACAAGGGCACTCACTTTTAGGTTTCCTGAGCTGCCAGGAGACTTACGTCTGCCTCCCTCCTTACCAGGGTTTTCTTGGCTGCAAAATTCCCTGCATATGCTACAATATCCCCAACAAGTCAGACACCTAAACTGGCCAGTATCTGCACTTTGCTTTCTCTCTAGAGGTTATAAGCAGCCTAATTTGCCTATATTATAAACTTTCACACTGATGTTCTACGCAAGTATATTTTTATGTGAAATTAGAGAAAATTAAGAACAATAAAAGAACTCACATTCTTTTGCTCAGAACAAGAACACACAAGTCAGTTTCTATA
This sequence comes from Podocnemis expansa, assembly GCA_007922195.1. Classification (NCBI taxonomy): domain Eukaryota; kingdom Metazoa; phylum Chordata; order Testudines; family Podocnemididae; genus Podocnemis; species Podocnemis expansa. The sequence goes on along the minus strand of ML682021.1, from coordinate 1,931,472 downwards.
TACAGTTTTAGCCTTTGATCTCTTGCTCCAACCTATACTTTGTCACTTGCTGTCTTAGATCAGGGGTCTCAAACTCAAATCACCAAGAGGGCCACATGAGGACTAGTATGTTAGCCTGAGGGCCGCACTACTGAAACCTTTTCATACACTGCTATTGCAAATATTGGTAAGTGTCATTGTGGGCTGCAGGAAATAACTTTAGGGCTGCATGCAGCCCCCGGGCCATGTGTTTGAGACCCCTGTCTCAGATTATATGCACTTGGGACAACAGAGGACTTAAACTGGATTTGGACCTCTGGATACTATTGCAATACAAACATTTAATGTTATATGTGAAGAACACTGATCTAGTTAATAAAGTTTCTGGGAAACTAGAGAAGGGAAAGTAATATCACTGCATAACACAGCAGGTAGGACAGTTGAAATTGTGTTCATAACACCTGCCTAAGTATATATTTAACACATATGTGCATTCAGTCCTAGGATTAAATTTCTTAAATCTGACCTACAGTAGGCACCATCACATGCGTTTATCACTCATATCATCCTATTAGTTTTCCATGTAAGCATATAGTTGCCACAGGGGCACCCTGTGTTAATATGAATTGGAAAGCATATCATCCAGAAAAGGAGGGTGGGCAGTCCAAGATGCAATCCCCTGTTAAAACGCAACACATGCTATGAAGGAGCTTGCAATACCAGATATCATTTGGGGATCTTCAGGAAAAAAAAAAAAAAAAAAAAAACCAGACAGGACCCGAGTGACTGGCACTGATAGGAAATTCACAGACTTCAAGTTAGTGAGAGAAGGCAAGAAGGAAAGAGAATTTGCTTTTCCTTTCAAGGCTCTGATTTCAGTTCTCTCACGCCCCATCCTCTTCTCCAACCTCTAGGGGGACACTAGTCTCAAGTATTGACCTATGTGCCTTTACAAAAAGATAGATAATGCCTTATACCCAAGTCTATGAGATGGGAAATGCAAATTACTAAAATGATCAAGCTGTGAGTACCTCAGTCACAGTCTGGTAGTTTATTTCATTTTAATAAATGTTGCAGGAGTCAAGTAATCTACCTATCCATAGATTTTTGGCTTTCCATTACTTAAGGACATTATTAAATCATGCAAGACCACAATTTTCAGAACCGCTTAATTAAGGACATCTTATATCATTTCTGCTGTACTCCAGATAAACTTGTACTTTGCAGTACACAAAAAGCTCGGTGCAAACACACATTTCTCCTCTTCAGAAAAAGAAAACAAGAGACTTCAAAGATGGTTAGGTTTCCCCTCCCTTTTTCACAACTGGCACTAGTGTTTCACAATGTACCTGAGTTAAAGCATTGAAAGATCATTGAGAGTTGCCAGAAAAGAGTATTTTTGTTACTAAGCTCTAAAAGGGTAGTCATGTTAGCTTAGTCCAGCAAACTAACAAGGAGTCTGACGGCACTTTTAAAGAATAACAAATTTAGTTATCACATAAGCTTTTGTGGCAGAGAACCCCACTTCATCAGATTGTCTCCCATGAAAACTCATGTGAAAACTAACATTTAGTCTTTAAAATTGCCATCAGACTCCTTGTTAGCTACTAAAATATCAAAACATATCAACAACAGAGACAGGAACACGTGAACTTGAAAAAGCATGAACATCAGAGAAATAAAGATCAGATTTAAGGTGATGAACAATCACCATAATCGTCAGTCCACTTTCTTTTCCCGTGCCTACCACATTCAAATACCTAAGTGCCTTTAAACAAGAAATTAGTGAATAAACAGAGGGGTAATTTGATTTCATTGTTCAACTACATATGCTTCATTGGAGTCCTTTCTGCTTCAGGCATAAGAGAAACTGAGCTGAATTATTCTCAGAGTAACTATGAAGACGACAATCCCACTGATGGGAAAAAAACCAAGCAAAAATAGCATTGTACAATTAACATAACCTCCCATTATCCATCTGTAACTCAGCAAGTGTCTATTTAGAATGCATCTGCAGTGCTGCTTTTAATAATGCTTCTCTTCACCATGCAATGCTGGTGGTCATTGCACTCATTAAAAAAAGCTGTGTGTTTGTGTGTCAGCATCAGCCTGATGATCTTTTCAAAACTTCATGGAAGAGCCTTTCCAATGTGAGTGGAGATGATGATGATGATCCAAGCTGGCAGCAAGACAGCAGTAATAGTAAATAGTTCAACTATGCTGGAGGGTGATGCTGAAATAGAGCAGCTACAAAAATAAACTACATTGCATGGCATGCTACAGTAGTGAAAAAAATAACTTTTTATAAAAACTTACAGGATGAGTAGGAACAAGCACTACTACATCTCAAGATCTTCTTTCAGCAATTTCATTGTATACTCCCATTCTCATTCACCTGTGAATATTTGCTGTGTTAAAGATCAGCATTTACTCTAAGTTAGCATCTCAGAAACAGCTATGACAAGATTTATTTAGTGGGTTTGGTCATTTAAATATAAAACCCTTCACTGGTATGCGTTTGGGATGGCTGCATGGCAAAATACCAGATGAGCCCAACAAATACCAGTTAAGTTGCTATGCCACAAGACAACAGCATGTATTCTGTATGTGCAACATGATTTACAAGTTCCAAAAGGGCAGCTGTGTTAGCCTAGGTCAGTAAAACAAACAAGTTGTCCTGTGGCACTTAAAGACTAACAAATTGATCTATTGCATGAGCTTGTGTGAGAGAAAATCCCACGTCCTCAGATGCTTTGAAGATGGGGGAACTCACAGAATGGAAGGAAATAAATGCAGGGAAGTGAAAGTCATGGGATGAGATCACACTAACAGTAAATCAAAGCAGTTGTTAAGATTCAAACACTGGGGAACAACATATAGAGGAAGATGAGGTCAAATCACTTTTTGTGATAAGATAAAAATCCAAAGTCCCTATTAAGCCCTGCTGTTGGAAAGAAGGATTGGGGGGGGGGGTGAGTGGGTTGGTTGGTTTTTTTTAACCTTACACATAAAATACAATTTTGCTACCTGTCAAGCTCTGCTTCCTTCACACCTGGAGTCTAACTGCACAAACCTCAGAAGAAAAGGAATATTATAACCACGATGGCTTAAACCTCTAAAATTGACATAAAACAAAACTTTTCCATTCACAAGGTCACAACTTGAGTCAGATAACTCAGGATCATTCAGGGGCAGAAGCAAGTGATTCTCATTCCACTAAGGGCACGTCTACACAGCACTTTTATTTCGAAATAACACTCGTTATTTCGAAATAAAAGAAATTAGGTCTACATGATGTTTTCTTATTTCGAAAGGACGGACCTCGTCCTTTCGAAATAAGAATCATCATTTTGAAAAAGTAAAACCTGCCCCCCCCCTCGAAATGGCTGTTATTTCGGAAGGGATATTTCGAAATAAAGCTGTTCTGTCAAAACAACACTGTGTAGACCTGTTTCGAAAGAGCTGTTTCGAAAGAACAGGTCCAAACGGCTTTATTTTGAAATATCCCTTCCGAAATAACAGCCGTTTGGATTGCAGGCTTTCCCCTTAATTCGAATTAACTTATTTCTAAATAAGGATTTTATTTCGAAATAACTCATTTCGAAACCCTTATTTCGAAATAACAATGCATGTGTAGACATAGCCTAAAAGTTTCATCTTTCTGAACCTACTATCAAACCACTAACAAATACTTAACAGACACAACTAACAAAAAACAGCTTACAGAGGAAAGTGCACATTGGATCTTGTACATCAGGATAGATTCTTTTAATGCTGCAACACCTATTTAAATAATACACTAGGAGTTTAAGTTTTGTTTTCTAAGGCTGGTCTCTACAGCGCAGCAATGCACATGAGAGGGGTATAAATTATAGTGTGCGCTGAAGTGTGCTCTAATTGCCCGTGTTCACTCTGCAGACACACTCCTGTGTGTGTTAATGTAGTACTGGTTCAAAAGGGACTGCATCAATCCTCACTATGTGCCTTTTATAGTAGGTCATCTGGGTCTGCGCAGGGTAGTTAGAGTGCAACACTTCAGAGCACTCTGTAATTTACTGCTCTCTATGGCACACTGCCTTGCTGCCATGCAGACTACCCCTTGTCTCAGGATTTGTTAACAAGAAAAACTTATACCAATATAAGGCAAGGTGCAACTTTAAAATAGTATTTATACCAGTACATATGAATGTTCAAACATGCATGCATGCGCACACAAGAGAGTGTGTTGTTTTGCTTATGTTGCTTGGAGATAGGTTATGCTAAACAGAAAAAAATAAAAATAAAAAACCACCTTACTCATTTCCACATGGTGAGCTGCAACTTTGCTGGTACAACAGGTCAACCTTTCCTGTGCAGACAAGGTCTAAGAAAAGACAGGGATATTATAAAACAACTTCCAGCACAGACAGATGAATGACTGACAGTTTCAATCTATGCATAGAATTTCCCATATCAACAACTCTGAAGTATTAGATTCAGTCATCTTTGTAAGCCCACAACGCTGGGCTCATTAGAAAAAGTTCCAGGTTATACAAAGTGTTTGTGGCAGCTTGACTAGCTAAATGAAGTAAAAATATAAACTAACTGTTCACTACTGAACTTATCAGCAGGCATGAGTTTTTAAGTCCTACTTTTTTCAGTGGCATATGATTTAATATTTCAATGCTCTGGTTTCCTGCTTAGCACAAGGCAAAGTGTTACACTCAAAAAAAGCAAGGAGTCTTGTGGCATTTAAAGACCAACAGATTTATTTATCGCATGAGCTTTCATGGGAGAAAATTCCACTTCGTGAGATGCTTTGAAGAGGGGGGAACTTCATTTATAAGTCTCATAAATGTGGCTCCTGAATTCTTTAGCCCAAATGGTAGGACTTTAAACTCATACAGGCCAGATTCCACTATAAAAGCTGATTTTTCCTGAGCATCTGCATCCAAAGGGATCTGCCAGTATCCTCGTGTCCAGCAGATCATCTACTCTGGGCATAGGATATGGGTCCGGATGTGTGATCACATTCAGCTTCCTATAGTCCACACAAAACCCCATAGTCTTATCCTTTTTGGGCACCATAACAATAGGGGATGCCCAAGGGGTTATAGACCTAGTAATCACTTGCATGGCTAGCATGCTTTCCACCTCCTCCTGTATTTGCTTCTGCATCTCGCCCTTTGCCCTGCCGGGTGCAAGGCAAGGTCCTACAGTTTGTATGGAGTGAGTTAGGATGTTCGTCAAGCCGGGCTGGTTGGAAGAGATCTGTTTGTGACATCTCAGTAAATCTAGCATTTCATTTCTCTGGGTGAGCGTCAAATCTTCCCCCATGTCAGTGGCTTCTAGCAGGGATTCCTTTCTACTCTCTGCAATCATGTCTGCCAAAGGCATAAACCAACCATCCTCCTCTGCACAGCAAATCATGTTCACAGCCACCCCTTATCATTGGTAGGCCTTCAGTTGATTTATATGTACCATCTGCAAATTCCCTCTGCTATGCGGCCTCTTCACGTTATAGGTGACTTCATTAACTCTCCCCGCTACCTCTAATGTCCGTTCCATATATATCTTGCATCTTATTCCTCCTTACAGGGTCCAGCCCCAGTACCATATCTCCAGCGTCAAACAACCTTTCCTCTGCGTGCTTATCATACCAGGCCTTCTGAGCCTCCTGGCTTCCCTTAAGGTTTTTCTGAACCAGCTCCGTCATGTCCTGCAACCTCTTTCTAAACTGTGACGTATTCCCCTATTGGCTGCTCTGTTACCTTGATATTACCTTCCCAGGAATCCCAAATCAGATCCAGGGGTCCCCTCACCTGCCTTCCATAGAGTAACTCGAAGGGAGCAAACCCCATAGATCCTGGGGTACACTCCTGTATGTATATAGCAAAAAGGGCAGCAAGACATCCCAGTTGTTCTGGCATCTGTCCACAACATCCTCAGCATGGACTTCAACGTCCCATTAAATCTCCCTACCAAACCATTTGTCTCTGGGTGGTATGCGGCAGTCTTCAAGTTCCTCACCCCACACATCTCCCAAAGCTGTTTAAATACAGCAGACAAAGTTGGCACCCTGGACTGATAAGATTGCCCTTGGAAAACCCACTCTGCTAAATATGATACATAGGGCTCTAGCCACTGTTTCAGTCTCCACATTAGATAAGGCCATTGCCTCCAGGTACCTGGTGGCAAAGCCTACCAGCACTAGAGTATATCCCTTCCCATTCTTGGATGGCTTAGGGGGTGGCCCCACAATGTCCACAGATACCCTGGTGAATGCCTCCCCAGTGATGGGCAGAGGCTGTAGGAGTGCCTTCTTGGGACCCTTCACACTCTTGCACTTCCAACACAAACCACAGCTCCTGCAATAATCTCTCACTGAGTTATACATGCAAGGCCAAAAGAAGTTTCATTTCAGTCTCTCATAAGTCTTTTCAATGCCCATATGTCCTGCAAAAGGACCATCATAAGCCAGTTTCAACAGATCCCCTCTGTATCTCTTGGACCACAACTGCTTCTTGCCTTTGAAGGATTCCCTGTACAGCAGACCTTCCTGCATGAAAAGCCTCCCAGCCCCCTCCTCTGCTGGGGCTGAGTCTCAGGCAACCATTCTGGCCCCCTCCAAGGAAACATCCTCCTGCTGGGCCCTGACAAACTCTCTCTGGATTTCACCTGAACCCAGAGTCAGCTCAGGACCATCTGATCCCACCTCAGCACGAAATGCCTGATGGGAGTTCTCTTTTTGTTGCCCACTTCTTGCCTGGCTACTAACCCAATCATCCATATCCTGATCATAGCTTCCCTGTGACAGGGTTACTGCATTCACACTGCTATCAGTGACCCCAACATCATTCCCCATTAGCACATTTGCTGAGAGGAGTTCTCAGACTCTGACCACCATGTCCCCCTTAAATCCTTCCCATTCCAAGTGGATCTCGGCTGGGGGCACCCTTACCCTATATTCTGACACTAAATCAACGCTTTGGTCTGGCAAATAATCCTCCTCCCGGACTAATTCCCTCTTCACTAGGGAATCTCCGAGGCTGTATCCCTCTATCCGGTACACATAATACCATTGACTCTGGCATTCTTTATGAATTTCTCATTTCCCTTCCATACATCTGTCCTTAAATAGTTGGTTAGGTAAACTCCCTCCCCCTCACTGGGGACTACCAGCCTGGTAGCATTCACTGCTGCAATATTTGGGTCCAACCCCAAGGTGGCACCATCCACCAGCATCTGGTCTTGTCTCCATACCCAAATAAATTGCACTGGAAGAGACAGCAAACTGAAGGGTTCCTGGCCCCTGGGCATTCCTATTTCCCCGATTGGGGCTGTTGGGTCTTATATGGCCTGCACTCCCACACAGATAGCATGTGGATGGGTTTCCTCTTGGTGGAGAGGTCTTAGATTCTGGGGCAGTATAATCTTCTTAGCAAGTCAGGGGCTAATCCTATTCTTGGGCCCATCCTCCCTTCTGGACGGGGGGGGGGGGGGGGGGCCCCGGACTGTTTTTCCCTTGAGGCTTATACCTGTCCTGGAAGAAATCAGCAATTTCAGCTGCCTCCAAAATGGTATTGGGCTTCTTATCAAGTACAGCTGTCTTGATGTAGTTGGGAGCTATTTCCAGAAGCTGCTCCCTGGCAAACAAATCAACCACCTTGTCATAACTACCATGAGCCCCCCACCCCCATGATCCATTTTCCAAATACCCCAGTAGCTTGTGAGCCCTTTCAGTATAGGTAACATTATCAGATTGCTTATAAATTTGTAAATTTTAACTGGTAAGACTCAGGAGTAATTTTTAAACCTTTGCAATGCAGTTTCCATAATCTAATGCATCATTCAATTCCATATCATTAAATACCTCTCTGGCCCTCTCCAATAGTCTAGTGAGGAGAAAAAGGCATCCTCTTCTCATCAGGGATTTTATGGACCTCGCAGTCTTTCAAAGGTGTACAGAAATCCCTCAAAGATGATGAAGATATTGAGAGGGGGACAGATTCTCACTCCTTTACAGAGAAAGTCGAGGAACCTTCAGATGAAGGCAGATCCTTCTTCCCATCCTGTATCTGGAGTTGGATCCAGGCCAGCCTTTCCTCTGCTGCCACCTTCTCCACCAAATGCCTTTGATGAGACACTGCCTCTTCCTCCATTTACCTTTGATGAAGTTTTTCTTCAACTGCCTCTTTCATCTGTACCTCCTCCATTCGCCCTCACTGAGCTCTTTCCTCAGCAGCTTCCTTCAGCTGTAACTGCCTTTCCTCCAGCTCCTGCTCTTTTTGCAGTTCCAACAAGCGGAGCTCCATCAGGCCTCTCTCCCTCTACAGGTGCTGGTCCTTGCCTGGGTCTGGCTGATTGATTCAGAAGAGAACAGTCACAGCTGAGCCTGGATCAGGCAGGGCTCCTGTTTTCCGGTTGTAGTCCATAAGCAGATCTCGCAACTTCTGCTTTGAGACACTGCCCTTAATGGTTATTTCTCTTTCCTTACACAACTGTCTGAGCTCTCTTGTGCTCATATATTTATATGATTGCCGCTCACTCATTATGAGCGCTTTAACCTTGAACTCTCTCAGTATCAAATATTAAAATTTAGGAATAGCATGGGGTCCTGATCCCAAAACCCAAATGTTCTGGCTCTGTGGATCCTGCCAAGACTATGCCAATGTGACTCGGCCTCCTGGGATAACCTTCTGAATATGCCAAATTCAGGGCAATCTGCAAAACCAAGGGCCAAACCCCTAAACCACTGATGGGTGGTATTTAAGTCAGTCAGTAACACAACATGCTTCTGATTCCCCACTCTGGTCATCACCAAGCATAACAAAATGGAAACAGCCCCCTTACTGCACATCAGCTCCTATGGTCCCCTCTAGCCACTGGGTCTCTTAAAAAAAATAATAGGTTCTCCTGACCCCAAAGGGTCAGCCACCTCACCCAGAACAATATAGGCATGGATCTTACCGAAAATACCACGCTGCCTGCCAGTCCTTTAGTACCTACAACTAAAGGTTTAATACAAAAAGAAAACCAAACAAAATATGAGAGATGTTAAAGGGTCAAAGTGAATTACATACATACAAATGATTTAGAGTCCATAGAAAACAAATCCTTGATGATCCTGTAGTTTGTAGGTTAGTCCCACTCCTGTGGTGTGCACCCAGCAGCAGAAGCAGCTGGGTGGGGTCTCAGTCCTTTGTTCAGTCCCAGGAGAATAGTTCCAGAGGGAGGTGTTGGTTGCAGGCAGACTGAAGACTAAAAGACAAAATGGAGATGGGTCCCCTGCCTTTTATCTCAGAGTCCTTGCCAGATCAAAATGGAGTTGGGCCACATGGTCAGTCTGGGTAACTGGTCAAACAGGTTTTTTCTTGGGCCTGCTGCAGCTAGCTAGGAGCCCCCCTGATCGGGCCATCAAGAGGAACAATAGTTTTGCAGACACCCAGTCTGGGATTGCCTTAAGAAGAAATCACTTGGAACACACATAAAAACAAACAGATTCCTAATTTCTAATACAGGTATGATACCTATATATAAACCATATAATCTTTTTTAGCAGATTATAGCCTTTCTATTGACACCAAACATGGTATATCACATATGGGTTATTTCAAATATGAAAGATAACCATAAACAGTCCCCTAGAGAGACTAGTTCTTCTTTATTATGTAAGTGACAACTATTTAGCACAGAAGGTGGTAGACAATTTATGTTGTTCTTAAGAAAGAAGAACTTAACCCCAACTTTTCCAGGTCAGTCACTCATATACATACATACACACACACACACACACACACACACACACTGATTTTGGTAGAACATCACTGCTGCCCTCTCCACCTTAACCAGAGAGCCACAAAGTCCATAAAAACATGTATATAAAATTCTGATAAGTCAGAAACTATAGTTATAAGTTCTACAGAAATAGCTGTAAATAAAGATAATCAAAACAAGACAGTTTGGAAACTTTCCTTCAGTGGGATAATCTACACAATGGAGAATGTAGAGGAAAGCTAAGGCTCCAAGACAAGCAAATCCTCAGTAAAACTTATGCCCTCAATGGGATATCATATACAAAGCCAGGAAAGAAAAAAAACACACATATTTCAATCAATCAGACTCTTGCCTCCAACAAAAACAGTTCTTTAATCATATTAAACTAGCTGGCTCAATATCCTTGGACAATGAGATCTCTAAAAACTATTTACATGTTGTATTTTACTTTCTGAGAAAGCACCCAACTTGCCAGTAGACCTCCAGTCAGTAAGTTGGAATCCATCACAAATATAACCCACAAAGCAAAGAAAATTCTTAATTGGTATATTTCCTTTAAGTGTTTTATTATAATAATTCTGAGTGAGAGACTACAAGTGGGTAGAAATGTAAATTACAGTCTATCAACACATGCTTAACATTTATGCAAGTCTTTTTGTTCAGCCTTGAGGTAAAACTGTACATGAGAAAAATTGCTAAAGGGAAGCAGAACACATATTTGGGGGCACCATCATGATCACCTGCACAGCATATGGTGCAGCAGAAACACGATTCCCCTTCTCTATTATATTTCTAGAGGATCAGTCACTGAAGAAAAATGGCAATGATAAACTGGTTTTTTTGAAGCTGAAATATTGATCAAATGGATCAACAGCATTTGTGCTCTACCAGATTTTTCTTAATATATTTCTGATCTCAGAGATTCTGTATGTCCACAGCCTTTACTGCTGGAACCCTTGATACATAACATACTTTCACAAAGCTCTACAGGGTTTTTATTTCATGTTCCTTGCATAGCACATCAGCCCATGAAGGAGGACATGGGACACAAGTCAAGTGTTCTAGACCTCTAACCAGTCATCCTGAGAATAAGGGAACTGGAAAAGAGCAAATATAGCGCCCATCTGTAAAAAGGGAAATAAGGACAACCCAGACCAGTCAGCCGAAACACTGTACCAGGAAAAATAATGGAGCAAATAATTAAGGAATCCATTAGCAAACATCTAGAATAGAATAAGGTGTCAAGTGATAAGTCAGCATGGGTTTGTCATGAACAAATTGTGTCGAACCAATCTGATAGCTTTCTATGATGAGGTAACAAGCCTTGTGGATAGATAGGCAGCAGTAGACGTGGTGTATCTAGACTTTAGTAATGTTTTTTATATGGTCTCGCATCACCTTCTCATTAACAAACTAGGGAAATACAACCTGGATGGAACTACTATAAGAGACATGTGAAAAACTGGTTTGAGATGTAGAGTTCTAGGGGAAATTATAGTCCACTACTGAGAGGCAGCACATTCAGAGTTGTGTAAGGAGTCTTTACTGAAATAGAGACCCAACAGACAGGTTTCCCTAGCGCCTAAACAACCCTCCCATTTATCACCATGGCAACTCCAATGGCCCTAGGTAGTCCAAAACACCACAATAACTACTCCCAGAGAGTAATCATCAATGGTTAACCGTCATGCTAGAAGGGCATGAGTGGGGTACTGCAGGGATCAGTTCTGGGTCTGCTTCTGTTCAATATTTTCTATCAGTCATTTAGATGATGGCATAGAGAGTACATTCAGAAAGTTTGCCAGTGATACCAAGCTTGGAGGGGTTACCAGTGCTTTAGAGGACAGGATCACAATTCAAAATGATTTGGACAAACTGGTGAAATGGTCTGAGGTAAACAGAATGCAATTCAATAACAACAAGCATAAAGTCCTCCACTTCAGAAAGAACAATCCACTACACACATACAAAATGAGCAATGACTGCTTAGGAAGGAGTACTGTGGAAAGGGATGTGGGCATCATAGTGGATCACAAGCTAACTGAGTCAACAGTGTAATACTGTTGCAAAAAAAAAAAAAAAACACAAACACCAAGGGATTTGGGGGTCATAGCGGACCACAAGATAAATACAAGTCAACTATGTAAGGCTGTTGCAAAAAAAGCAAACACTGTTCTGGGAGGTATTAAAAGGAGTATTGTGAGTAAGACATGAGCAGTAACTCTTCCACTCCGCTCCACACTGATTAGGCCTCAGCTGGACTATTGTGTCCAGTTCTGGGTGCCTCATTTCAGGAAAGATTTGAACAAACTGAAGAAAGTACAGAGAAGAACAAGAAAGAGCTGGGTTTGTTTAGTCTGGAAAAGAGGAGAGTGAGAGGAGACATGATCACAGTTTTCAAGTACCTAAAAAGGTTGTCACAAGGAGGAGGAAGAAAAATTATTCTTAACTGCCGATGATAGCACAAGCAGCAATGGGCTTACATTTCAGCAAGGGAGGATTAGGGGAAAAATCCTGAATGTCACGGTAATTAACCAGGGGAATAAGTTTCCAAGTCAGGCTGTGGAATCACCATCATTGGAAGTTTAAGAGCAGGTTAAACAAGCACCTGTCAGGGATGGTTTAAAAGGGTACATGTTCATGCCATGAGTGCAGGGGACTGGATTCGATGACCTCTCATTGTCCCTTCCAGTTTCTATGATTCTAAGTGGGAGGCTATTGTTCTTTCAGATCTTCACAAAGATGACAGCAATAGGGTCAGTTGCGTCATGAGAGCACCCTTGTGGCCAAAGAATTCTGGGGCATCCTACCTCTGTTTCCTCTGCTTCATAGTTCCATTAGGACTCAACTGTCCACAGTATTTCAAACAAAATTATCTTTTCTGGGTGGAATGTAGTTTTCTGTGGCCCTCTAAGCCCCAAATCCTTCTCTTTTGACTAAGGGAACCCTTCTCTTTTGATTAAGGGAACCCTCAACTCTCCTTCTGGGACTGTTGTTCTTTCATGGGCCCTCTCAATCAATCAATCAAATCATAGGGCTGGAAGGGACCTTATGAGATCATCAAGTCCAACCCCCTGGGAATTGAACCCAGGACCTTCTGCATGTTAAGCAGAGGTACTAGCTTTGAGTATGTCTGTGCATGGATAACAGACCTGCAGTTGGTACACATCAGCTGACTGGGCCCTCCCTCAGGACTCAGGCTGTGGAACTAAAAATTGCAGTGTAGACAGGCAGACTCTGGCTGAAGCGAGCTCTGGGACCTTCACCCTCACAGAGAACCAGTGCTCAAGTTCCAGCCCAAGCCTGAATGCCTACACAGCTATTTTTCTGCCTGGAACCAGCTCTGTGAACCCGAGTCAGGTGACCCTGGTGTTTTTTTAATCACTGTAGACCTACCCATAGATTCACCCTTTACTAGTTCCACTCACACTTTTTGGGGGGGGCGGGGGAACAGAGCAGTGGTTCCTCCCCTGCTTGCCTTGCCCTCAGTCTTTACACCCATTTTATACTCATCTGTTTCTTCTTTCCTAAGAGGTGTCTTCCATATTCTAACTGAAACACTTCTCCCAGACCATACCTGTCAGGAGCTCTGGCTTCCAAACTCCCCCAAATGTCAAGTTCTTCCCTACAGGGGCCTCTCACTCTCCAGTTTCCTGAGCTTCCCACTCTCCCCGAAGCTTCTTGCTGGTCTGTAGAGGAAAATCACCTAATCTCTGTCACAGCTGACTCATCCAATAACCAGGGTTTGCCATCTCCAGGTCCTCCAGCCCTTAAGGGCAGGTCACCCTGTTGCAATGATATTAACAGAAATTCAAAACTTAAAGCTATTTCACTGACTGCATTTTTCACTAAAAAAATCTCACTGTGGTTTAAAGACACAGAAATGTGTTGTGATCTTTATATTAAAAAAGGAGTCCTGTGGCACTTAAGACTAAAATATATTTATTGCATGAGCTTTCGTGGGAGAAAAATCCCACTCAGTAAAGCATCTGATGAAGTGGGATTTTCTCCCTTAAAAGCTCATGCAATACATGTATTTGTTAGTCTTAAGTGCCACAGGACTCCTAGTTTATTTTACTGAACTAGATTAACAGGTGCCTCTTTGGTACTTATATAAAAGAGTTCACACAGAGAGAGTCACTATTGTATTTAATGGAAGCAAGAAAAACTTTTTTTAAAAAAATCCTTTCCAGATGCCTTTAAAGGGTAACTATTTTATTTGGTTTGAAGAAGAGTTAAGTAAATTATTTATTTCAATCTAAACAGAGTGGCACATAAATCCATGGTTCTGTATCTTCTGCCCAGACTGAACTGACTGCAGGCAATAAAAACTCTCAAGGAAGGTCAGTTTCATTTGGATTAACACACATTTTTAGTGTGTAATAATTCACAACATGGATAGGTGTCACATTGTGATTTACAGACTGCCTTTTATTAAAAGGGATCTGGCTTGCAATGAAGCCACAAGAATTTCTGGTTGAAATATCACTTTTAAGTTGGTTACTTCAAAACCTATGTTTTTATATTACAGTATTGCAAAGCTTGTCTATTCTTAATGGAGGGAGAGAGGCTGCAGAAGCAACAGTTTCCTAAGCAGGACCCTGCCTCAGCAAAACATTAATTGAAGTCTGTGTTTAAATCCCATTGATTTCAATAGAATTAAAGAACAGATTTACAGTCAGGAAAGTGATTAAGTGGCATCCTAAATCAGGGCCCCAGTTAGTGAGTAAGTACTTTGACATGCTCAGCAGTAACTTCTACCTCCAATTACATCTCACTCATTTTGCCTTTGACAGAATAATAGACACAATAGTATGGTACCATTAGCAGATGGATGGAGTTTAAATGGGAGATGATTTAGGGATTACAAGGCTGTCAGAGCCCTGGAAAAATTGAAGGAAGTGTAGGTGTCTTGTTACCATGGGAGGAGAAAAAAAGGTTTTTTGTTTTGTTTTAATAAGGCACTGGATTTAGACTTAATAGATTTAGGTTCTCTTCCAGTTATCTTGGACATGCCATTAAATTGTCATACTTTCAGTTTCCAATCTTCTGCTTGTTTAGTCTATTCATTTCTCCCAACATTTTCTTCCCTGGCTATTTCAAATGGGAGCTCTTCTGGGCAAAGGCTATCTTACTATGCATTTGTACCACACCTAGTACATTGAAGCCCCGATAGCAACTGAGGTATCTAAAGCCATTGAAATATAAATAAAGATGTGACATTTAGCACTGTTTTCTAAATGACTAACTCTAAATGTAGTTTTACAGTTATATGCCTAGCAAAAAACCACCATAAATGAACATTTTCAGAATACAACATTGTGTCGATATATGTAACAATAACTTGTTAGTTTGAACTAACCTCATGCTTCTATGTTTGAGCTAACCTCATACTTCTACGTTCGAACTAGAACATGTGGTTAGGTCAAACTAACCAGCATAGCTCAGACTTCTTAAATCCAAACTAACCATTAGTCCTGCTCCACATCATGCCTAGTTTGAACTAAGTACCTAAGTCCAGACTAAGTGCTGGTACTTATTAGATCGAACTAAGTGTTCCTTAGTTTGAACTATGGAAAGCCTAATGTGGCCCTGGCCTAAATTAGTCCAGATTAAGCCTACTTCATCCAGACTAATTTGCCAGTGTAGACATACCTTAAGAGTACCTCTTACCCAAAAAGAACAGAATGGCTTAAACCCCATCCTCAAATCTGTGAAAACAATGTAGCCCCACCAGGTGCTTTTAAGAGGCAACACTTCCCCACTGTCAAGCACCAAGTCTGTATATAACAAAAGAGAATTTTTATTAGATGGGAGAGGGAGCCAAGCATTAATTTGGGGAAACACCACAGTTCCCCCATCTCCAAAGCACCTGATGAAGTGGGATTTCTCCCACAAAAGCTCATGCCATAAATAAATTTGTTAGTCATTAAGTGCCACAGGACTCCTTGTTTGTTTTATTCAAAACAGTAACACCATAAGCAAACTTGATCCCACAGTGCAACAGACTGTGGCTTTTGCTTCAGCTTCCCATTTTAGAGAGGGAAATCCAACAAAGAAGTGTCCCTTTAACACATCACTCCCCTCTCCTTCTGCTGCAACCCACTCACAAGAGACTGTTCTTAGCTAGTGAAAACCCAAAGTTCAGAGGTATGGTCAATTGGGTCAGGGGAAGGGCATCAAGCAGAGCCTTTACTGCTGTCCCACAGCTGCCACTGTCTCTCTGCCATGCCTGCTCATCACTGGCTGCTCTCTCTCTCTCCTAGTACCGCTGCTTCTCTGCCCGCTCTCTTTCTTGCCACTAGCTGCTGCTGTTTGTGGCTCCTGCTATGTTACCTTTTGCAGTTCTGCCACTTAACCAAGCTAGTCTGGATTTCAGTTCTCTGGTAGCAGGAACTGCACAGCCAATAGCCTCTGTGTTTACCAACCTCACATAAGGCTAAAGGCTCAAACCCTAGACCTGCTCCAAGGGATGTTAACTCTAAGACTCAACTCAGAACAAGGATTCTTAACTGAATCTCATCAGCACCATCTTCAAATGCTGGAGAAGGGCAGGTCAAATGGCACGGGTGCTGCCTCAAGAGAACCCCCACTCCCAGAAACAAACAACTGTCCCAGCCAACTCATCTTCACTGGAATTTGGCATCCCTACCCTCTGTTTAGCAACTGAGGCTCAGATTAGGGTCACTCCCTCATTATTCTGCTGCCCTTTACTTGTACGATAAGGCAAACATTTCAAGGAAGTATCTAAAAAACATTAATTCTATAAGAATCTTGCACAGCCATAAGATTTCATGTACTTTTAGACCCTGATTCTGCATTGAAGTCAGTGACTTCAGCAAGGATCCTGGTGAGCTTGTCCACATCAAGCACAGTATAGGATTAGTTCTTTAAGTAGTATTTAGTTGCATCTCAAGCCTAAACTGCCCCGCTGAACTAGCAAGTCAATATTATAACCTTATCTTTCTGTATCCTCATAAATACAAGTCAGTTACAGAGTCCAGTCTAAATGAACAATGAAAATTACCACCATGCTGCTATTCTCTGAAAGGCAGCTGGGTTGTGGGATTTCACACTTCAAATCTCAGTGTTTTCAGATCAGAATTTGCTCAGCTTACAAAATGAAAGTCGATGTTGCTTAATTGCTAGCTCTGGAAACAAGGTGGCTTCTGAAAGTTAATTCAGGTTTTTTTTAAAGACTCACAGATTCAGCAGGCGAGAGTTACAACTGTGAAACTCCATTATCTTCAAAGTCTACCCTGAATTTTTGCTTTTGGAATTCACCCTGTGTGTGGAATTTAGTTAAAAACTGTTGATAATGTGTGAGCCAGAGGAGACTCCAACTCACCTTCTTATAGTTAACAGCCTCTGCAGCAGGAGCAGGACTAAAGTAGTAATAAAAACTTTGCATCTTGCTTACGTTAGTAAGAAAAACAGCTCTCATCACACAGAGGAAGCATATCTGAGTAACAAAGTCATTTTTACAGTTATGTCACAGGGCAGAGCTGTTATTTAAGCAATTACTGAAGAGACTGGCAAAACTTAATTACATAGGGGAGATAGACTTCTCAGGAGCCTTTGGAGTGGTGCCTTTAGAAAGAGCAACCTAACACTTGTAGTCCAATACAGATTTCCCAATCTACACAGTAAAGAGTTAGAGTTAGTAACCAACATTTTTGGGAAACAGCTGACAGCACAATGTAACTCTGACACTTGCCATGTGGTATGGTGAGATACAGCTCATTTTGGGTATGTAGGGAGCCAAGGGGGAGCTATAGTGATTTCACAACAAAACCTACATCTGTGCTACTCCATTCAAAGTTGTTGCCTAGGGGACTGAAGCGCTCTTTCTAAAGTTCTCCTGATGTTTGTTGTAAATCTAATCATTTTTAATGGAAATCTGCTAGTTTGCTAGATAACTCCCTAGTTTATAATAAAGTACTTTAGCCTATATAACCTTTCTAATAATACTGAAGCATGCAAACTGATAGGGTAGGAGCCTGGCTATCAATAACAATTGTATTCCTTTGAAATCACAGTTCTGTTGGGAAACACATGGAGGGATCAATACTTAGATCTTTATCTGTTTTTGTTTATTCCTCACAGTGCTGTATGTGGGGGGGGGGGTATGGCTAACTGACTTCTGTTTTACAAGATTTCATATAGGTCTAAAATCATAGTGCTGGAAAATAGCCTAACTATTTAAGTCATATTACTTCTTTTCGAACCCAGCTGTTAACCCTGAATGCTGGCTTTGTGAGCTGTTAACACAAGAGAACCCAAAATCAACCCCTTCTTCATTTGGGCGGGGGGGGGGGGTGGAAATAGAAGGGATTACAACAAACAAAAAAGACCCCCCCATACACACACACACTCTCCACACGCCCATTGGAGTCATGTTTTGCTGATGAAGGCAGGAATCAATCAGTAGGAGATAGTTTCTTTGCTCCCAGCTCTAAGCTTCTTTCCAGTCAGCACTCTGCCCAAACCCCTCTCCCCCCCAACCTCTTTATATTTTCTCAGGGTCACAGTACAAGTGCTTCTGTAGCTGGCTATCAAGCTCCCTCACTGCCTTCTGCCAGTGCTTCTGCTTCTTCACTCACATACATATATCATCATACTGCATTGTTCTTTCAATGTCAGCTAAAAACCCTCTGCCTGCATAGCTCAGATTCCTAATCAGGGTTTCATGTGGCCTGTGCTTTAGGCAGTAGTTCCTGCATTCCAGCTGTCTTTCCACAAAGGAATTTAATTGCTGTTCACCTTTATCCAGAATTAATGGCAATTATTATGCCCACTAGCCTCGATGAAATCTCAACCAATGCTCAGTATAGCAATATTAAGCTTTGTGGAAGAATAAGCCCATCACTAGAGCACTTCCTCACAGCCAATATATTGTAGCACGCTCTCTCCTTTCCAGTGCTCCCTGCTAAAGATCACTCCAGCCCACAGTGGTTTCTTTTCCCATGCCCAGGTCACATTGAAGCCTACCCCTTCAGAGGTGCAAAAGGGCCAACAGGAAAGCCAAATGCCCTTACAAGAAAGTGCCTGTCTGCCCTCACTCTAGGAACTCTCATCTTCAGACACCTCACCCAGGGTCTCCCTCATCTTAGTCCCCTTCCCTAGTGTCAAATCATACAAGCAGCTACTGGGGAAATTCAGGCTCTCTGGCTTTCAGTCCATGGACTCTCTAACCAGAAATCAGGATGTGCTCCCTTTCACTCCCAGCTGAAGCCTTCCTATTGTAGCTTTTTACCAGTCCTTCTCCTCTGCAGCCTCACTACATTCACCCTTCTTTCAAGGGTGAAACCCACAGGATTCCTCCCTATAATCTTCCACTAATTCCATAATAAAAAAAAACCAAACAGAAACCCTTTTCTATGCTGCTCTCATTTGACTTTTCATCACTAACTGCTTCATTCTTGAACACCTCCCAAGAGCTCTCTTCCCACAAGTCCAGTTCCTGCTCTTTAGTGGCACACAACCAGAGACTGTTCCACCCCAGTAACTAGCATGTCTGTCACCTAGCTACCTATCAAACTTACCTACTCAGGCAAAGATCTCACAGCTTCCTCTTTCTGGTGGTTTAAATTTTAATCATCCTGGACTCCCTCTCTAAATCTCAGACCAATCACAGACTTTCTTCCCTGCAGCCCCCATTCAATACCTACTTTTTTGTTTGAACTACCCAGCCAGCTGGGATTCATCTGTAAATTAAGCCCTCTCCACTCTCCAGGTGCAGACAGGTAGCATAATTGACCTTTTAAGCCCAAATTAATTATTTCAAAATCTGTGTGGGCATATGCCTCATCATAAGCTCATATTTGCAGTGTATATTATTTTTAAAATAAAAATAGATGTGTGATTGCCTTTCTTTTCCAGTGTGGAGTTAAGAAAGTATCCCACATTATTCTGTCTTAGCATTGGTTTCATATAAGGCAAGACACACTTCACCCACGCTCTGCCTCGTCTTAGTCCTCTCTTCTAGTCTCAAATCATACAAGCAGCTCTCTGACTTTCAGTCCACGGACTCTGTAAGCAGAAGCCAGGATTTTCTCCCTTTGACTCCTTGCTGAGACCTTCCTAGCTTCCTATTGTTGTCTTTTGAAGTCTCAAAATATGCATTAAAACCCCAGTGTCTTCTTAATCTTTCAAGGTCCCCAGCATAGCACTTAAGAATTTCAATGAGACCTGCATATTTAGAAGTGAGCATGCAAGTGCTTTGCTGAATCAGGGCCATCATGCCTAGTATCCTACAGGATCCTTATGTACCCAATTTTGTGATTTCTATACCAATGCCTTGGTGCAATAGCATTAAAGAAGACTATCCTGGTAGTCTCAACACTGAATTTTAGGCAGTTTAGAGGCAACCTGTTTCCAACCAGAATTTAATTTTTCTTTTTATCTTATTAGTAATGTGAAACAAAACAAGTCTCCCACACCACGAACAAGCAAAGCCGCTTGTTTTATCACTGTGCCTCCCTTTCTGCTTATCAGAGACTGCCATTTCACATACTGCTGCAATCTTTTAAGATCCATCATAGTGTGGCAAACCTGCACTGCAGCATAGACTGAAACTGGGCCACCTAACCACATCAGTAACACAGGCTTTGACAAGAGACACCTTAACTGCTCACTGATGATCACATCAACAAGTAGTAAAGGTTAATAAGCACAATGCATTCTAACAGCTCCTTCAAGGTATTACCAATGTATGCAGTATGTCAGTGTACAGCAAGGAGCTGTTATGATGTCAATAAATTCACTTTTACCATGTGTGTTCCAAAGCCGGATGAGTTTACTTAGCGAGGTCGTAGGTCAGACTTACTAACATCTTAAACATTTTCTAGGGACAATATTCCAATAAACTCAGAGGTCATTAATACCCCAGCTTTTACCTTCTGATGAATTTTAGGTTGGTCTTATAATGAATGGATTAGGAATCAGGGCCTTGGAATGGATTCTTCCTTTCAGCCCATACAGTCACATAACCAGATCATATGCATGTATGTCCCCCTGCCTACCTAAAATCACCCACTACATTTACATTTACTAATATAACTAAAGCCTACAGAAATATGAAAGATATTTAAAGCTATGTTTTCTCCTGCTAAGTGGTTTCTTATACTAAAGTATGAATCCCTTTTAACTAATTTCTGATCTACTACTAGTACTACATGAAAGTAAAATTAACAAATAAATAAAAGCATCACCATTGGAAAAAATACAAGAGCATATATCTAAGCATTTGCACTGTACAAAAAAAAATATTACCTCATTGACTTCCTCTCTTTACTCTGTAGAGTCAGATAAAAATTCTTAATGGAAGAACCTCAAAACATTTGTCACTCAGGTAAGCAACCAAAGACTTAGTGCTTGTTTGAATCTATCTGGGTCCTATAAAATGCTCTTTGACCATACTCTTACAGAGAGAAGTCCAAAACACAGATATATCTCTGACGTGGTACCAAATTTTCCAAGGATATATCAGTGAAATTTAGTCCAAAATAACAGATATCAAACATAAGCACATGATCTCACAACATCTAGCCACTATCTGAGGCTAGAATCTTGTGACAGCAGCAGTTTTTAAGAGAAGGTAGCTCAAAGCAAAAGCAGAAAATCTGATTTTGAATCATTCCAAGAAACAAACCTACAAAGATGTGGTCAGCTGAATGATCAAGAACTAAAAGGGTTTCCAAATAGAGATTCAAGTGCTTGCAGTCTCTAACCACATCATCTACATTACAATATAATTTTGCATCAGTCCTTGCTCTTTGGCATAAGATTTTCAGATATTCTAATAACTTATTTGCATAGTCCATATTTCCTTATTACACCTAAAACAACTTCTGTATCATATTGTTCCATTGATGAAGCAGCAGTGGCCAAAATTTGGGGCCTTGGCTTTTATTTAGATGAGGAATCAGTGACACAGCATCAGGGTATATTCTTGGGAAAACTTGTTTATTTACAAAATATACACAAAGTCCTGCTTCTCTGAACAGTAGTTTGAATACACAGAACATGGGCTTTAGTAGAAGTCCCAAGTTACACAATGCAGTCTCACACTAATAAATACTTGCATCTGCTTCCGTTTCCTTTCAGAGTAGCACTGCTGTCAAGGCTGTTTCCCCACTCTGAGTACAGAAGGTGGGGGCCTACAACAGGCCTTAAAAGCCACTATCCTTAGAGCCTTGTCTTAAAACTCTCCAAGGCCTCCAATTCCTGGCCTTGGAGTGGTATCACTGCCACCACCCAAATGCAAAAACCTCTTGAAACCCAGGAAGGCACACTTGGGAATTCCTTCCTGTGAGGTGTCTTCAATCACTTTTATTCCTCTCTCAGGAGAGTGACTGATCCCCAGCTAAAATATCAGCTGGAAATGGAACAGTATCCCTCTTAGTAGCTGGCGGTGCAGTCTGAGGCACATGCACACAAACCTCTTGCCTTTCAGGACACAGAACCAGAGCTTACTTAAAAGGTAAAATCTTTAATCAAAAAGAAGAGATAGAAAACACAAAGAGTTGCTTCTCTGGGATATAACTTAGGTAGTTACAGGGTAGGGGGAGGAAGTACACGTGCTCAGCACAGAGAAGTCCAAAAACAAACCAAAAACAATGAAATACCCTGACTGCATCTAAGTAAACATACCCTGTTCTACTCACACCTGGTCAGTAACAAACTTGAGCTTAACTTGGGTAAGGATGACGCTGGATCCTTCCTCAGGTCCCTCTAGCCTCCTCCTGATCCTCCCAGGAGCTCTGCTGCATCCAAACAGGAACAGGCATGACTGCTGCTCCAATTCAAAAACCTGTGCTTTGTTCCTATTGGCTGTCCTGGGACTCACTGACCAGGGTGTTAAGCCCTTCCTCCTCAAGGGTTACTACAACTGCTTTTCCCAATCCACACAAGCATGAAACCAGCAGCTAGCCCCTACATTTGGAAATCCAAGCACATTTTTTTTATGAGAATCAAGAAAGTGACCACTGTGGTCATTGGTATTTATACAGTATCATTGGTGTGACTAGCACATTGCAGACATAGAAAACAAGGTAACTGCCTTAAAGATCTTACAGCCAAAGAGAGAAAACACAGGCAAAGGTGTGGGGAGGGGGGTGGAGTTACCCCATGAGAGCCAAATGGCTGAAAATTTGCCATTGCCTAGTTACTTCCAAGGATGCTTTTGTTTTTTTGACTTAAATTTCAATAGTCAGTGTAGTAAACTGCCCCTGAGAAGAAGAGAACTCAAATGAAAAAGACATTGTAAGATTAACCACAAGAGTATCCCACATATCTCTGCCCTAAAACTTAATGAAGAGTCCCAAGGGAAAGGGAGAGAAAAGAAAGAGCTATTGCAGCTCAGGTCACACCTATGTCCTCAGCTCCTGGAATCATGGGACTATATCAGAACTCCAGCTTTCATTCAGGAAAAATAGCCCTTGTAGTTTCTAGCCCTCATGGTCGTGAAGAAGGACTTTGAACCTACAATAAACAGTTTGGAGATGTTTGCCAGTGTCTTCAGACCACCTGGCTAAGTAGATAAAG
The DNA here is from genome assembly GCA_007922195.1 of Podocnemis expansa. NCBI lineage: Eukaryota > Metazoa > Chordata > Testudines > Podocnemididae > Podocnemis > Podocnemis expansa. Next base: position 1,908,189 of record ML682021.1, on the reverse strand, counting down.
GAGACCCATGTTGATGCCACTTTCTGTATGGGGAGGGAAGGCCCTATTTCTATTACTCCACAGGGAAGCCAGAGTCAAGGAATGGAGGCAGTGCTTCAGGGGCCTCATGTCATGTTGTAGATTGGTCATACATTATGGCTGTAGATTGTTTTAATGCAGCCTTGACTACAGCTATAAAGTGCACATTAGAACAAGGCTCCTCTGTTCTCCTGCCCACTGGAAATACATCTCTTATGTTCTGTATCTACCGAGTCCAGGAAGAGACAGGAGATGCTAGTAGCACCCACTTGCTGCTAAGTGACACCATCTTGAATTGTGCAAATTAGCCTATGAATGTTGGTAATTTATAACCTCACACAACATCACACGGTGGCAGATATGTAGGATTGCAGTGATAAAAGGAAATTAAAAATACCAATTTAGCATTACTTTGTGTACTTTTGGTCTCCAATTTGTCCTTTATTATATGGATAATGTTAGTTTCCCCTTGACACCAGCAGACAGAGCAGGTTAATTGTTGAAACAAAAATAAACAGGGAAGGAGAAGAGGAAAAGAAAGTGGAGGGATGGGTTGGCAAGCTAAAGCCAAAAGGAGGTCCATAAAATATAACTAGTCTGAAGTCTAGACAAGGTAGTGCAAATCAAAGCTAGCATGTTTTTCTTTAACAAAATTGAAGGTTTGGTAGCAAATCTAAGTTGGTTTTATAATTGACTTTCTAAGACCACATTGTTCAGAAAAGAATACATTTTATGTTGTTCTCCTGCTTTCTTTCTCCACACTGAACTAAGATTATTATTTATTTATATTATCATAGAGCTTAGAAGTCCCAGTCACGAATCTTGATATCATTGTGCTCACTGCATACAGAGGATAAGGACGATTCCTGTCCAGTGACACAGGGTTTCATCCAGAAGGTGGCTATGTAAAACAGAGGTATGAGCCCTATATATAATTGGAGTTTTATCTACTGACTTTAGTGCCTGAAAATAAGTTTCTTGAGTTTTTTCAACTATTTATGCTCCTGTTTGCACTGTAAAACCAGCACATATATGAAAGCAAGAGCACTGTATCCCTTCTTTTATCAATAACAGAACTGTTAGCAAACTTTCAGTTGCTAAATTCTGGAAATACTAAGGTCACAGAGGTGTGTCTGCAAAATCCTTATTATGGATGTTGATAAATGAGCTAGAAAAAGGCCTCTGGGGTAAGGACTACTGAATGAGACTACTCACATGATTAAACATAAGCACAAGCATAAATTGTTGCATGATTGGGGCCCAATCCTTGTTTCTTACAGTGACAAATCAGAATCAGTGTTTACCAAACAATAATGAGGTCTGGTCATTGGAAAAGTCCTTTTTTCTTGTAAACTGAATAAATTAGGTCAGGAAATCACTGACACAAACAGGGAACTATACAGGGCCATTTTCACAAAGACACTATTCAGAACAGGACTGCATTCATTCAAACTATTTTCACTATTCAAACTGACTTAAATGCCAAAAGTAGAAACATGCAAAAAAGGATGCAGCGTATACTTTTTTATATCATTTCTTTCACAATTACAATATTAGCAACAATACATAGAGAATTTATTTTAAAACAGGATCTTCATCTGTACTCCATTGCTTTAATCATAAAGACTTTCCTTACTACACTCACATTCTTTGCTCACAAATTGATCAGAAATATTCAGGACGCCGTCTTCAAAACTATAAAATGAATTACTTTCTACTCCAGGAGGGGACATCATACATACAGCCATCAGCTGCAAGGCTCTGTCGTCTCCCTCAGAGCTTTGTCCACTGCATTTATATTATGTTGCACCTGGAATACAATCTTTACCATTACAAGTCATGTAAGCTATGGCTTCAATCTTGAGAGCAGAGACTACACAACAGTTATTCATTACAACCCACATTTCCATTACAGAAATCTCTCAGAACTAGGCAACACAACATATACAGCTAAGGATGATTTTTTTTCACCCATGTCACTTACTCTATGAAAGTTTATGAGACTCTTGCATGAATCCAGTCAAATATAAAACCTTTCCTTCCACTACTCATTCAATTGAACAGAATGGTTCCTACCATGTGACTGCACATATTCTTTCTGGAAGTTAGGGAGCATATAATATATCATTGTGATGACTTGGGGTTCAATCCAGATCAGGAAGGGATTGTATCACTGCCTGCCTCACAACTTTGGATGTGATAAGGTTTAAAAGATCTGCTGTTGTGGCTCACAGTTCTGATTCCAACAACCCACATGCAAACAGTCAGGTTAATCTCTGGATTCCATCACCAGGCTGAATTTTGCATGGTGGCCCCAAAACCCTCCCAGTCACTCACATGAGTACTTTCACCCACAACTCCTTTTTTTAAGTCCAGCTCAAACATACCAATTGCCTAGGGCACCACAGGGCAGGTACCCAAAATTTCTCCACTGCAGTAGGCAGCTCCCCATCCAGCCTACTTTTAGTACATAATAAAACAAAAAGGTAGGCTCTAAAAAAAAAAAAAAGATAAAACAGGGACATACTGAGCATGAGGAGTAGCTCAAGAACCATCTGTAAAGAAGATCAGTTACTTGAAAGTGATAGCAAGCCAGCATCTCTCTACAGGGAATATGTGGTGGTGTAATGCAGTCATCCAAAACACATTGTAATAAAAACTTTATAGTGCACCACACTTTCAAAGGTGCTATAAAGTTTTTATTGCCACACATTTGGGATGACTGCTTTACTCATGAGTGGTAGAGACATGGGCAAGTTATACAAGTCTTTTCTAGACAAGTAGCATTGACAATAAAAAATGTATAGTACTCCACACATCTCACGCAAAATTGATTGAGGGTGGGGCATATGTGTGTCCTTTTTCACCCACCTTCTACTTTTTCCCATATAAAGGACATTAATTAATTTAGCTTGTATAGTTTAATATAAAGGTTTGTGTTTTAATGGCATATAACACACAGAAAAGTGTCAGCAATGAACTCTGTGCAGACCTTTGTGCCTTTCAGGAAATCATTGCAGAATTGGGACCCAAATAATTGTTTTTTCAGTAATTAGTGTGTTTTGTTTTACTTTTATAAACTGCCATCAGGCCAATGAATACTAAGTTTTCTGGCTAGAAAAATGCATCTCCTACAAATACTGTCCCACTAGCCAGGTTTGCCCTTAACTGCATTGTCCCCCAACGCAGTGTCACCAAGAAGGCATTTTCTGAAAGCACTATTTAAAAGGCCTATTAAATGATATTCAGGAAGTGATCTCACTTGTTCAGCAAGAAATCTTGAGTAGTTTGGAGCCATTTTCAAAGAAGCAAATGGGAAGGTATCCAATTTGGAAATCACCATGGAAGGACTCAAAATGATTATCTGAATCACGCAGAATTAAATCTCTGAAATTCAAAGCAGATATGATCTTCTGAGATAATTTGAGCTTTTCACTTACATAATATATTATGTTTGTCCTTTCTGTTTCTAATGTAATTGGGCTGCTCCTTTCAGGGGCAAAACTGAAGCCAGAATTTGCTACTGCATCTATCCCAAGACTTAGGCATTTTGGCAGAGGACCAATCAATACGGTAGCCGTCCTGAATTGCAGATAGTCAGCAACCAGACAAGGTTTACTGGGCTCTTCCTTCAAAAATGAGGTTTATTTTATTTTTAAGAGATGTTTAATACCCCTCTGAGGGTAGTGAGACCAAACTGTAAGCAGAGATGGGAGGGACATTTTGTACATCATATAACTTTGTCATTTGTTGGTTTGGTTACTAGTGGAGCAATATACCCTGAACTTCTCCTAAAACCATAAACTTATTTCCTAGTTGGGAGTCTAGTGTCACTTCTACTATTTTTGGATTTTGAGATATCATTGAGTTTTGCTTTGTAAAAAAAGGGACGCTACATAATTGATAATATTATCAGTGGGGACAGCATGCTTTTTTTGTGCATTGTTCATGGAGTTGTATATTTTGCTGCTGCAAAACATAAAGTACAGAAAAGCTCAAGCAACAAAGAGGTTATTAAATTTAAAAGAAATGAGTGGAGAGGAAGGAATATCTCAAATAATGAGTGTACACAGTGATGCCAAGATTAGATGAAAATACAAAAATGTTTTCAGTTAGTGAAAATAAAAACTTGAAAAACAGGAAGAACAAGAATGTACATAAGGTATGGAAAAAGAGCTACACAAAACAGAGAAACGAAAGTTAGTTAAGCATGTGTAGTATGTGGAGTGGACTTATTCTCCTTTTAAAGTAGAATTCTGTTCTAAAAAAGAAACTATGTAAAAACGGTACTATTTGACTACACAAACATGCTCCCTGTGTGTTTCTTTTCATGATTGTCATGCACCAGCAGAACTATTTAATAAGTTCCAGTCACCTGTGCAAAACAACTGACAATGCCATGACTGCACAGGCATAGCTGAAGGCCTGATGTGAAGACAGTAGGTGTCACTGAGGGCCTAACCTGGAGACCAAAAGTTGTATTACCGGTGGTGACATGGAAGAAGGAAAGAATCTAGCTTGACACTGAGCCAGGTTTGCATTTTCACATCTGGCTGACAGAAAAGAACATCTTTGTCACTGTAAACTGACTACATTCAGTAAGGAAATCACCGAGAGATGGCACCCAGAACTTATAAGGAAATTATGTTATTTTTAGAATCACTCTTCAGAGCAGGACCTCACTATAGACTGCTGCCAGAATACTAATGTTTTTGGACAGTCAAGTGATGCTACCGTATGATGCTCCTCACTTACTGATGGAGTTTGTTGACATCTGTCAAGGACCAAAAGAGACGAACAAATGGAATCTAGAAGGGATGAAACAATTTCTCTCTCATCTGACCCATAACAGGGCCCAAAAGAGATTTTCAGCCTTTTAGCTTGCAAAAGGATGTCAGTGAAGTTCAGACCCAATACAGTAATAACATTCACCTCACAGACTGTAGTGATAAATATTATTAAAACATCGTTGTGCACCAGCGTGAAGCAAGCATTTCACTCCTTCCTCTGCACATTTCCCAAATGAATACAAATCTATGATAACAGCTTGCAAGTCATAGCTATGGCATGTGCAGATAAGAAAGTTAGAGCAGAACTGATAATACTTGTCACAAATGTAATGGGGCTCTTTAACATTAGTTAATCCTGGATCTGTCACTAGCATGGGGTTTCTATTCCATACATGGAAATATGAAGGGGTAGCAAAGCCTGCATCTGGAAGGAAGAGGCCCTTTCTAAGAGTCATCTAACAACTTCCACTTAAAAACTAAGAGACAAAGAATGAGCAAGTAGCCTTAAAGGCTGTAACTTGACCTACTCTGCCACACCAAAACCAGTTTAAATAGCGTCCCGGGAACAGCTGGTAGGAAACCTAAAGAGCAAAGCTGGGATGACTGTTTTAACAAAAACACAGTGAAGAAAAGGCACTTAAGTTTTCCAGAAAGAAAAATAAACTAGGTCATCCCCAGGTAGGAGTATAGGGCTGCCCTCAGGATGTTTATCTCATAATAAAACTACACTTCGGGTATGTCCACACAGACTTCTTATTTCAAAACAACAGAGGTTGTTTCGAAATAAGAAGCAGCATGTCCACACGACGCACCGTTATTTCGAAACTGTTAAACCTCATTAAACTGTTAAACCGTTAAACAGCTGTTTCGAAACATGTCCAAACGGCCTTGTTTCAAAATAACCATTTTGAAATAATGGCTATTTCAAAAGCAGGCTTTCCCTTAATTCGAATTAACAAACTGTTAATTTGAATTAACTTATTTCGAAATAAGGACTTTATTTCAAAATAACTCATTTCAAAATGGGTTATTTCAAAATAATGATGTATGTGTGGACATAGCCTTCCTGTCCTCACTGTGTTTTTATCTTGAGATTGCTCGTATACATTAGTTACTCAAGGTAAAAAGCTCTATCTTTTACAGCAGTGAAGACAAGACCGTAGAGCTGAGAATGGGGACACAGGTGCCATGCCTTCAGCCCAGTAATAGTGACAATACTGTAACCAACCCCCTCTACTACAGTGTTGCTGTGAGCATTGGGTGAATGTTGTGGGTGCCTGTTAGCATGCCCTTTATATTACAATCTGAGAGGCAGGTGCTACAAGCACTAGTCTATATGGCTGGTGGCCCTCATTAATATTCATAGATTCTGGCAAAGTATCAGCAAATGGCTTTATTATGGATGCCAGAAATAAAAGGTTCAAATGCTCTGAGCGTATTACTGTATATTTATCAATACAGTACCTCAATGTGAAGCATTCCTCTTGTGCTACTGTACAATTAACAGTTAAAGCTTGGACTGGGAAGCTGCAAATACTGTGCACTAGACTAGGCAAATTCCACATAACATTTTTAAAAGGCTTAATGTTTCCCATAAAGGGGAAGTGTTTAGTATGATTCTGCCACTGTCCTTTGTCTCTAGTGTGTCAATGAAAATCGGGGTGCTCAGTCACCAATGGGATCCCCAGTGCGTGATACAAGCTTTGATTTCAATTCAAGGCTGCCACTAGCTAGGTTCTGATAAAGAGCTTTGCTATCCCATTAAACCAATTTCATTGTTTAGCAGGCAAAATCCTGACAGATTATGTTGCAATTTCTCAGATTCTTCTCTGCCTTTATACATGGGATTATCAAAAGTCAGTTTTGCCACTCAAAAGGTAATAATTTTGAAAAGACAATTGTAATAAAGGACAAGTGCATCCCAGGGAGTTCAGGCATTTGGAAAATTCTGAAACTCTTTTAGGGGAAGGTTGAAAACACTGGTTAAAATTACAAGACTTACCATTTCCCCTCCTCCTGCCCTCTTCCCCCTGCCTCTGATGGTACAAATAAATGCCTTTCTAGTTATCATGAATACTGTGCTATGTTTTAGGACAAATATAGAGGACTGTATACTTATGACATTTATATTTATATTTAATATTATTTAATAATGTATAATTATCATTGTACATTTATCAATCCATCATTCCTCAAAAAGAAAAAAAAATTCACCCAGGAACAAGTAGGTCTATTACACAGTGTATAATGTATTTTGTATTTTCTCATTAGATATATTAGAGAATTGGAACACATCAATTATGAATAAGGATTAAGTTAATTATCTGTTGATTGGCTAAGTGATGACAGTAACAGGGTGTAATTGTAGCCTAATATTTTAAATAGAGATTAATTGAAGATAAAAATTCAGATCCTAACTTAGGTTCAGATTTGGAACCTTTCGCAGTTGTGGTTGACTCGAAGTTCTAATTCTGGCCTACCTTTGTTAGAGGTCATGGAGAAGGAATAGGAGTTACTTAGGATAGTCTGAGAGGACACAGCTAAAAGTAACAGGATAAAATTAAGAAAAAGAAAGTTAACAGAAAAATCTTCCTGGCACTGAAACATATTAGCCTGTGGAACGGTGTTCCAAAGGAATAGTGGAAGTTTTATTACTTAAGATAATTAAGAAAATTCTAGTAAATGTTCAACAGATAACAATCCTACATGGAGAAGACAGGTAACATGACTCAAAAGGTTTTTCCATCTTCAGCTTTATGGGCCAAATTTCCTCCTCCATACACTAGTATAAATTTAGAGAAAATCCAGAGTCAGAGTGATTCAGAAAGGAGAGAGGGACAGATTGCATCTTTTTGATCTGCCCTCCTCTCCACACAGAAAAATGAGAATCAGCTGCTTTCATAGTAGTATGGTCCTATCCCTTTACATAGGCCTATCACCCCACCCTGAGACATCTGCACATGCTGGAGATGTCATGTAGGGAGGAGACAGGGAATTAACTGATGAGCTGAAGGGGAAATGAAGAGCAGAAGCAGAACTGAGATTAAGTACTGTCCCTTTTTCATGCAGTAGGGATTCCTCAAGATATTCAATACAGTCAGTACCTATATTCAGTTTCCATAGCTTTCCCTTCTTGGTGCAATAAGCACTGGAGGACCACCAGGGCAGCCATGGCCAATGGCCTTTGGTACAGAGCTGTTGAAGACTCAGTGTTTCCCTGCAGATCTGCATACATTTCAGGACAGCCACAGGCTTCTCCTTTATTCCATAAAATAACCCCAATATACAGTGAAATAATATAAAGGAACATCAGAGACTTTCCTGAACCCCTCAGCAGGTACGAGCATGTAAGCGTACAATCAAGCCCTCTGGATGCCAATATTTAAAGAAAGATGACAGGTCTTGTATTTCAAATAAACTCATTATAGAGCTAAAAGTAATCACCTTCTCTTGTATTACGAAGCCACTGGGCATTACTAGTGTTCTGGCGTTATAGGCCAGAGCAGGTGGTTTACTGTAAGCTAGTCACCCAATTCTATATGTCCTGTAAAAGCTGATTAAAGATGGAAAAATAGTTGGTCACTGGGAGAGAGAGGAAGATGGTCATGTGCAGCAGCTCATACCTGGGAGAAGGAAAATATAGGGTTATTCCAGACTTTTTTTTTTTCCTGTTAGGATCTGGGACTAGTGGGTTGGGCAAAATTTCCCCTTTATAGCAGCCAATGCAAACAAAGGTTATTAGATCCACCTGGGGAGGATACAAGGAACTGATTTGTTGACTGGACAGGTGACTTGAAAGGAGATTGTAAGGCCTGTCAATGAGGAACTTGCTGAGAGGAATCACTGATCCTAAACATAATCCTCAGAAAGGACTGAAGAGTAGAGTTTGCAGGCCAGAGAATCCATGATTTGAAGCTACACCATTCCCAGAAAGAAGGCTGTTGAACTGAACCTAAGGAGACACATACAGAGCAAAATTAAACAAAACAAAAGAAAAAATAAAAACCACAGCAATTAGTCTCAGAGCTTGAGTTAACTGAGTTGGGTTGGAGCTACAGGACTAAAAGAAACGTTCTTGCTGAGGCTGCAGTTCAGGCTCCAAGTCCTCCTTTGTGGCTCCAGCCCAAGAGGGGATGTTTAGTCTAGACTAGTATTTTTAGCCCTGTAGCATGATCCCAGGTCCCAGGATCTGAAACTTGCTACAGTTTTTGCTGTATCAATATATTGTAAGAGGTGGTTAAAAGAAGTTATTCTGGCAGTTAAATGATGTTTTAGAAAAGAGACATTAGGAAAGAGGGACTTGTTTTCAAGCAGTTTGGGTGTGAGTAGATTACCCTAGAATCTGGGAAGAAACTAAAGATGTGAGTCCTGCAGGGCCAGCAGGGGATTCCCTGGAGTTGGCGTTCCACTTACAGTCGCCTAACTATTAAGCCAATCTCTTATCAGACTCTTCAGGAAAATAATGGCATATGTAGAATTTATTTAACATCTCACAGAAGCAACCTAGTACTAGGTACAGAACAGATCAATATAGCCTTAAATAGAATTTGTTTTTCTTCAGTGCCTGTCATATGTATGTGGTATATCAAAGCACCATACAAAATAAGGACTCCAAAAATAATGGCATAGTGTTTGTAGGAAAGTAGTCCACATATTATACTCTATTATGAGACAAAAAATACAGGCTCGAAAACATGTACCATCCCCTTCTTCTCCTGGAATTGCCATGTAATCCCCAACTTCTAGCCAGTTCTCAATTACAAACGAGTAGATAGGGCTTCATCTGAACATCTCAGCCAAACAGCGACATTTAATTTCAATCCTTCTCCACAGCACAAGAGGTAGTTCTGAGTCTCATAAATCAGATCTCAATTTCAATCCCTGTCCCTGAAGTTGGATTGAGGGGTTTGAACTCTTTCTATAGATGGAAGAAACCCCAAAATATATATCTGGCCCCTTACAGAGAAAGGCAGCTGTACAACTTGTAACAAGATTCTGAATACCCATAATTCTGAGCTGTTCAGATCTGGGTTATCCATATTCGGGGACTGTCTCAAATTACCAATAATATTCAGACCAGTGATGCCAGCATTGACTAAAGGATATCTGATGAGGTCTTTCCTGGGACTGTGTGAGTTAAAAAAAAATACAGCTACCAGACTATTTCTTCAAAAGTACTTTAGTCCAACAGGCAGGTAGAGAACTTATTGCATCTGGAAACTTCTCTTTAATAATCTTAACAAAAGGAGAGCAAGCTAACATTAAAGAAGCTCTTTCTGAACAATAACTCTCACTATATTTCTTAAAATTCTACTTTAGAAAATTACTGAGATGGACTCAATCCCATACTGCTCGCATAGAATTATGGAAAAAGTGATTCTGATTGCCCAGTCAACAGCCAAACACCTAAACATCTGAATTGCAAAAGATTAAATAGATTTTATGATAGAAATTGATGAAGAGAAGAAAGTGTTATCTGCTCATGTGGGTTTTTTTTTATCTCTATTTGTCCCTTGAAACCCCCAATTCTTTTTATATCAGGCATACTCTCCTTCTAGCTAGGAATTCCAATGGATCCCTTGCCAGGACAGAAAAGAGCATCAACAGGAGATAGCATTGTCTGTGACCCTACCTTTCAGAGATAAGGTCCTTTGAAAGTTCTCACTGGAGAAAAGGCTCTTGGAAATTGTCACATTCTACAGTGCAGTCCAGACTACTATGAACCTATGTCACATCTTCTTTGAAAACTCGGGTTCCTCACACTGCTTAGATATTAAAGGTGTGTTACTCCTGTAAAAGGTCAATATTCAACAGTTTGCTACATTAAGTAAGGTTAAATAGTTCAGTGTAAACACAACACTCAATTAGTTTGGATTAAAAATAAGTTAAACTACAATGAAAAAGAAACTTTGAGTATAAATATAAGGCAATTTAAGTCAGAATGGTTACAAGAGAAATAAAGATGAAATACTTTCTAGTAGCTAAAACCTTTAAAAGCTAGACATAGTTCAAAGTAAAATCCTTACCAGAGGTTCCCAGCAACATAACTGACTATATTCTCTAGTCAGGGTCTCCCCATAAGTCAAAAGACTGGTTTCTTTTACTTTTTTTGGTGAAAAGATAAATAGGGGGAGACGACCTGGGGTTTTTTCCGTCCTTTACTTTTATACTGCAATCACGCTTTGAAGTGGATTGTTTCAAGGAGTACCTTCCAAAGCAAAGTTTATTTAAACAGTAAAGAAAGCAACATAGAGTCTGGCGATGAAGATAGCTGTATGTCTTTCTTCTCCCCTGGGTCTGCTGAAATGCAGATGTGCCTTGCCTCCTGACATTTCCACATCTTCTGTTTCAAAGATCCTGTTTACTACTTATATGTAAATTGAGCTGAACACAAATTTCTTTGTCAAAATAGACCTGTTTAATAATTTTTGACTAGTCAGAACAGTGGGGCTTGAATATGCACTGACAACATCATACAGCAAGAATTCATAGCTTTACATGTTTCATTGTTACATACATTTCAGCATGATATTGACAAGCTTATTTTATACAAACATTATTACTCTAGTGTGTGAAATGTGAATACAGGGTAGTTCTGGTCACAGAAATCTGGCCCATGTAAAGGACAAGATGTCTTAATCAGTTAGTCAAAAAAAAGTAAATAATGGAAGGTAAGTGTGAGCAAAATGAAAACTGGACCTAAATGTCTACTAAATCAAACCCTATTTATTTTCTGACTTTCATTCACAAATTTCCACATTCCAAAGGAGTATCTATGTTAGTCTAAGTCAGCAAAACAAACAAGGAGTCCTGTGGCACTTAAAGACTAATAAATTTATTTATTGCATGAGCTTTCATGTGAGAAAATCCCACTTCATCTTCTCAGTGTTTGATGAAGTGTGATTTTCTCCCACAAAAGCTCATGCAATAAATAAAGTTGTTAGTCCTTAAGTGCCCCAGTACTTTTTGTTTAAATTGCCCCATGGTTCTTTTCTTTCCCAAACCCTGTGACCCCTCTCACTGACAGAGACACAACTAAATCTTGCAACCACCCCAGTCCTGGAGCAGAATGCAGGGAGGGCCTTATAGCCATCTGCCAAAGAAAATTCTCCTATTTTTGCATGAAGATTTTGCATAACAAAGAGATAAGTCTTCTACCTATGCTCCCAGGGGATAAGGGAAGAATGTTGTAGACATTAAAAAAATAGAGTTCAAAAGAAGAAAGAAGAGCCCCACCTCTGCAGTTCTGAGATCTCAGTTAGCTACATGTCTTCTGGCTTATTTACCAAAATATTTGCATTGTGAGCCCAAGGTCTGAATCAACCTAGTTTGCATCAAGGGAGATTCAGGCGGGGTATTAAGAAAAAATTCTGTCCATAAAGATAGTTAAGCACCAGAACAAGTTGTGATGAAATAAATAAATATGTACTATTGTAATAATCTTCATACAAGGAATGCCTTGTGATATTTGAAAAATCATCTAGCTGATCAACAATATCAGCCAATGTGATGCAACTGTAAAAAAGGCTAAAGCAGTCTTAGGATGAATCAAGTGAAGTACTTCTGTAAAGACAGGGAACTGTTAGTACCATTATAGAAGGCACTGATGAGACCTCATTTGGAATACTGTTTTCAGTTCTGGTGTCCAATGTTTAAGAAGATGAATTCAAATTAGAAGAGGGGCAGAGATGTCTACTGGGACAATCAGAAGAAAGGAAAACCTACCTTATAAGAACAGACTCAAAGAGCTTGGCTTCTTTAGCCTAATCAAATGGAGGCTGAGAGGAAATATGAATGCTCTCTATAAATATCTCAGAGAAATATTCAGTGGAGGGAGAGTAGTTATTTAAGTTAAGCGCCAATGTTGACACAAGAACAAATGAATATCAACTAGCCATCAACAAGGTTAGGTTTGAAATTAGAAAGTTTCTAACCACCTGTGACCTTCCTCCCCAGGATCTGCTATGGTGTGCCGCTGTGACCCTCCAATCTCCACTCCTGAACCCCAAGTCTCCCCACTATGCCAGGTGAACACTCACTCCTGAGTCAGTGCACATCAGCCTCCTGTGTGCAACCACTTCTAGGCAGTGGGGTCGCTCCCTCTAGCCATTCAAGGAATGGTCCCCCAGTGGGCACCTCCAGTTCGCAGATAACACACTGCAAACTTCCATCCTACAGGGTTCAGGACCCAATCACTGTAAACTAATGGACCCTTGTTCACCCATTTATCAATGAAATGGGTATGCCCATTGCTCACTCATTCACACCCTCGAAAGTCCACACAGCTTTGGATGAAACAAACACTAGTTTATTGATTAGAACACAATTTTAAGTGAGTATATAGCAAATCAATGCACAATCATTTAATAAAGCAGTCACAATTTATAACAAGCAAATAAAAGTAAGGCTTATTCTAAACCTACATCACTACCTAACCTAACCTCATGGTCCATGGTTACTCACAAGATGTTTGGCTGAAAGGTGGTTTTACAGTCAGTCTCTGCCTATCACTAGGAAAGGCCCAGATCTTACTTAAAGTTAGAGAATGCTTCAAGATGCAGTTTCTCTGGCAAAAAGCCCTTTCCAGTTCAAAGTGGCTGTATTTGTTTCCCATCTCTCCTCAGCCCCTCCTCTTCCTGGCTCAGGTAATTTCCTTTGTTCCATTTGAGTCATTGTCTTTGCCATGTACCTTTGTGGCCTCTGTGCTGAGAGATAGCCCTAAGGCAAGTAAAATACTGTAAATATGTTTTGCATCTGTACATGTACATGATGCTGCAGGAAACATGATACCATGGTACTTATGCAGAATATGTTAAGAGATTTCAAAAAGGAATCTGGCACTGCCTATTTGGCTTCAAACCTTACAATTACATTGCAAAAATGAACATAATAGTTACACAGATCATATCACAGATGTGTATGCCATGACACCACCAGAGAAGTTAAATTCAGTAACAGCCTTTCAAGGGGAGCAGTGCAGGCAAAACACATACTGGTTTCAAGACTGAGCTTGCTAAATTTATGGAGAGGACAGTATGATGAGGGTGTCCAAGATGGCATGTGGCCATCTGCATCTGCTAGTAGCAAATATCATCAATGGCTGATGATGAGACAATAGATGTAGGACAGACTTTGTACTACCACAGAGACTTCCTTTTTGGTGTCTGGCTGTTCGAATTTGCTGAAATGCTCAGGGTCCAACTGATTGTCATGTTTTGGGTCAGGAAGGAATACATTATTATTTATTAACTGGTATATGCAATCCAGTCAAGCCAAACCACAGCATTCTTATCAGCGATGTCCAAGGCATGAAGACTTCCAGGAAGCTGAGTTATTTTGCAGTCCTCGACAACATGTAACATCATTTGTGGTTGGCAGCATTGAATAGTGAACTGGAAATAAAACAGCAAAATTCCACTGCAGCCTAAATTCTGTATCTGGTACAAAACCAGTTCAGAAGAGTCCACTGTCTTTGTGGTAAGTCAAACCTGGTTGATGTTGAGTGGGGTCTGAGAAAAGATAAACCACATATTTTCTGGTTCATTTTTTCAAAATGTCTGTTTGGCAAAAATATTTACATTGCAAGGACAGAGTCATAAATGTAAGTCTTTTAACAATTCAATCATAATATTTACAGGCAGGTGTTGAGTGAGCTATTGTATTTGCTACCTAACCTCTCTGATTAAGTAACCATAGTAATTGTGCTTTAATGGACTCCTTTGATTTTGGTTCTTTACTGTACTCCTTGCCTTTGTCCTTTTTTATTTCCTTATTAATCTCATCTTTTGCAGCCACATGTATGAACCATTGTCAGTAAGGTGACTGTACAAGGCAAAAAATAAGCTCTCTTTTCTTTTCTTTTCTTTTCTAACATATGTGGTAAAAGAGAATGCAGGAGAAGAAGTCATTTAGAATGATTCAATCTAAGCTTGATCTTACAAGGAAAAGAGAACACATTGAACTAATCTTATGTCCAAAGAATCTCTTGGTTCAGGATCCTGGTTAATGCCACATTCAAGGGAAACAAATTCTACATGTTAAAAAAAAATAAGGTCAATTTGATGGTAACTTGGAAAGTGTTTTTCAAGGTAACAGCCATAACCTGGGCTAAATAAATTTTGTAACAAAAGGCAAAGAGATTTATTAGGCTAAAATAACAAGCACTCTTAAATTAATGAGAACCACCTTTAACTTCTGTTTGTTCTGAAATGTGCTCAGTTGTCTTTTGCCACCTCCTCTACTCCAACATTTGAAACTGAGCGTTTCCTTGCTATCCTTACAGGTCATGTAAGCAGAAGAGAAAGGGGGAGATTTTTAGGACTGTATGGAGAGACATAACAGCAACATTACTACTACTTCCATTTTTAGATCCTATGGATTTTGTTGCTATTCTGTTGCCCCTCTACTAGAGGCTAAAGAGAGGGAAAATGCAATCAACTTATTCTGCAATCAGAAATCAAAAAGAAAATGGTGGAGAAGCTCCATCTTTTATGGGCATGTCTGATGTCTTTCAAAATGACACATAAATAAAGATGAAAGGAGCCAGCTCTGTGCCTTAAACTGCTGCCACTATAGTAATGATGGTTTGAGGGCCTGATTTCATTATGATATTTCATACTTCATTAGCCCTAGCATAGTTGCTGGCAAAAAAAACAAAAAACAAAAAAAAAAACAGTGGTTTTGAGAGTATAACATATTTTGCTCTGAGATCCAGTATAACCTTTACTGGCAAAAGCAGTCATTTCCCAGAATGAGTGCATTTGCACTAGCAGGCCAATAGACTTACATAGTCACAGTGGCAAACCTTTGGTACTGTAGACTAATTCTAAGGGCCACATTTTCAAAGCTATTTAGGATCCTAACATCCATTGAAATCAATGGGAGCTAGGGGTCTAAAGAGTTTTGAGGATTTGCCCCTTAGAATTTAAAAGTCCAAGGACAGATCAAAAACCTCGTGTGTGTTTGTGAAAATCATGTGGTAGGGGAGGAGAAAATAAAGCTTTTATAAACACGTCTCTTGATCCCTGCTGTTAAGGAGGGTTTTGCTCTCGGTCTCTACCAGTGAATTATTAATTTCTGAAATAACATATATTTACATCTTATAACCTCTGCTCTTCCTTCATACAGTAGCAGTAGACTAATTTCAGAGACAGACTTTTGTAATCAGGTCAGGTGCCTGGGGCTGGGACATAAAGGTCAGTCTCTTTCCAATGCTCCTGTATGTTACACCTGGGAAGAGAAAGTGAAAATTTTATAGATATAAAAATGTACTTATAAACTATTATGCCACTAGTTAGTGCTAGAGGAGACGAGGGCTAAATCTTGTAAAGAACAAGGAAAAACAGTACAGAGGAAATTTAGGTGTCCATGTTTCTTGTGGTCTGAGGTTATAGGTCAGGGGTGGCCAAAGTTATGGAACTCAAGAGCCACACAAGTTGATTATTAAATCTTTGAGAGCCACACTGAGGCAGAGAGCCATATGCTTTTACCTACTCCAAAAGTACTAAGTTTAAAATTCATTGCACACTTTAATTTTATCATAAAAAGAGGGCAAATATTGATCCTACTAATTTCAGATTCTAATAATTACTTAAGGTTACCATGAAAACTAGGAGTATACAGTAAAAAATTAGCTATCACTTGATGTAGAAGATTGCAGGCTAGTGGCAAGCTTTTTAAAATCCCGACCATGCCACTGTTTCCCCCCGGCATTCCCAATCATGACGCTGCTTCTCCCTGCTGTCCCTCACCCCCTCCCAAACCCCCATGCCCTGATGCGGGCGGCCCCGGGCCAACTCCCCCCCCCCCGGGTCCCCGTAGCTGGGCCATTGCGGTGATAGGCACGGGGGGCCCCCCCCCCCCCCGCAAGCATACTCAGGGCAGGAGATTTAAACCTCCTAGGCTGGGGCTGCTTTCCTAAATTGATTTGCTGACATTCTTCTGGGAGCCACAATTTTTCATTCAAGAGCCGCATGCAGCTCCCGAGCTGCAGCTTGGCCATGCCTGTTATAGGTTCTAAGGATAATAATGAAGTACTGTGTGGGGATTTATATGAGGCATGATTATTTAATTTGCTAGGGCTTCCTGTTTGCAAGGTCTTTTACTGAAGCGGAATTTCCTGAGCCAATCAGCATAGAGAGATGAAATCCCATTACTGATCCATACTATATACTTATTACTGAGTTATGCAATTCCCTGGACACCAAATTAACAGCATTATTCAACCAGAGACCAGGCATTTGCATAATCACTGTTTGGTTATTTCCAAATAGCCATACAGTGACTATGCAAATTGTTCTCATTAAAAGGCTCCTATCAGACATCCCCTAATGCTCTTACAACTCTCCAAGGACACGCCACAACAAACAGCAGTATCTCAACTTCTGACCCAAATAATTCATAGATTTCTCTTATTTCCCATTTCTCCTTAAGGGAAAATTTTTTCTGACCCCCCTGAACATACACACCCATCCCAAACCATTAACTCCTTTTAAAAGTAAATTTTATTCCATATATAGGGAAATACATTGTGACAAGATAGTAAGAGGGGTAGAAGAGGGCTTCGTAAAATGCAAACCACTTTTTTAAAATTGTCCAAACTTCAATACAAAATCCAAAGCTTTCCTGTAGTTAAAAAAAAGTTAGTTTTTTACAGTTTATATTTGCTCTGATTTTTATTTTACACAGTTACATTTCCTCTGTGTCCTCCTGGGGGATAGGTCCATCAATGGCCATTAGGCAAGATGGTCAGGGATGCAACCCCATGCTGTGTGTCCCTAAGCCACTGACTCCCACATACTGGGGACTGGACGACAGGGTTTTGATGAATGCCCTGTTCTGTTCATTTCCTTTGAAGCATTGAGCACTGGCCACTGTTGGATGACAGCTTACCGAACTGGATAGACCATAGGTCTAATCCAGTATGGTCATTCTTATGTAGTTCTGCTTCTGAAGGAGACCATAAGCAAATAGCAAAGTAAAGTGAAAGTTTGTTCTTGTAGTATGTTCAACACATTTGGAAACTAAGATGCTGACTACACTGGCAAATTAGTCTGGACTAAGAAGGCTTAGTCTGGACTAATTTAGCCTCTGGCCACATTAGGCTTTCCCTAGTCCAAACTAAGAAATATCTTAGTTCGGACTTAGGGAAAGCTTAGACCAAACTAGTTAGTACCAGGGTTAGTTCAGACTAACTGCCTTAGTTCAAACTAAGCGTGGGCAAGACTAGACCCGGCACTGGGGATAGTGGTCCCCCCTGCAGCAGAGCAACACCAGCGCAGATGAGTGACATCATCAGGGGAGCACCACCATGCTGTCCCCTTTTGAAGCCCCTCAAAATGCCGGTGCCCACCTGCAACGCAGGGGCTGCTTACTGTGTAGCACCGGCCCTGGGCAAGACCCAAACTAAGGCTTAGTTTGAACTTCAGAAGTTCGAACTGAGTGATTAGTTTGAACTAACCACATGTTCTCCTTCAAACTAAGTGTTAGTTCGAACAGGAACATGCTGTTAGTTCAAGCTAAAAAGTTCCCAGTTAGTTCAAACTAACCTGAGGTTAGTTCAAACTAACCTTGAACTTCTTAGTTTGGACTAAGAAGTCCGAACTAATTTTGGCAAATGTAGACATAGCCTAAAAGTACCAACCATTTGAAGGCTCAGTAAATTAAGATAGTTAAAATATTCATTTATACTGTTCAGTGAGTTTTCCAAATTCAACCACTTAAACTTCTGAAGTGTTCACTTTACTAAAACAGACCACTTAAAAGTTTACCAAATCCCCAGTCAGTTGTCATCTACTTTTTCCTTTTCTCATCATTGTTCTATGTAGTATTTATATCAACAACTGTCACCTTTAAAACCATCTGACCTGTCTGATTCCTTCAACAATGTCATAGTTTGATGCAAGAGATTAATATACTTCAAAATATTAATAAATTTAAATCCTCATTTCTGCAAGCTCAACAAACATTCCAAGCAATAATGACATTTAGACTTCAATCCTGCAAGCACTTGCAGGTATGAAAAATCTTTAATCTTTTGAGTAGTTCTATTTTGAGTTCAATGGGACTATTCATGTGATTAAAATTAGTCAACTGTGTTTATAAGATCAGGCTGTTAGCCCCTGTGACCACAGTGCCTGAAGGGGCCACACTGAGAATGCCTACTCAGGGCAGACTGCAAGGAAGAGGGCAGACAATCCCCCAAACTGATGGTTTATTCTATAATTAAATTTCTCTGTCAAAGTTTAAGCAGATCTGAGATAAAAAGAATCAGGTCTAAGGTTTCTCTTATAGCTGAAGCAAATTGGGTGCTGACAGGTAATCTTACTTTCTGGGCTGTGATGAAAGCAAGCTGACAGTTTGAAATCCATTCAACGAGTCCTTCCTCAGACAGTACATGAAACCATTCAAATTATCAAAACAGTTCATGGGTAGTTTACTATGTAGAATTATAAATTTAAAAGGAGAATAAGGACAATACTATTATTACACTATAAGTCCCATTTAAATTATAATATCCCTTTTGATCTCTGACTCATTAGAATGTAGTAATGAAACATAATGAGACAGCAGGAGTTTTAGCATCTCTAAGCTAATTAGATGATATTAAACTTTAAACAAGATATAGGTAAACACAGACAGATACAATTAGCACCTATGCTTTGATGCTTATCTATACCAAGTAATGGGCTGTAGATTGCTATTCTGAGTAACATTTGATATCCACACACAAGTACATAGTCTTGATTAAAACTGTAATGCTTACTGCTAAGTTGTTATGCATCACACACTAATTGTCTGTTCTGTCAGTGTCACATCCCATATACTATGAGGTTCCCAAACTTTTTGGCAGCATGCCCCCTTTTCATTTTCCAGAAACTCTTATGCCCCACACCTCTCAATAGTCCAATGCTCCAATATCTTTTTAAGAAGAAATGAAGGTTGTTATTGGAAGTATTACCAACATTTCACAACCTCACAGCCCCCTTGGATTTTCTTCCAGGGGGCATGCCCCCCAGTTTGGGAATCTATTACTATATGGCACATATAATGCAGATGTCTAAACATATACAGTGAAATCCAAGTCCCATGGAAGTCAATAAAGACTTTGCTGTTAAATTCCATGAGGGCAGGATTTCTCCTGCACTATTTACCATGCATATGTTATGGTGTCTTTAATGATTCACAATATATTTTCCCAAAAAACAGTACTGTGCTCTTGCTTTGACTCTTTTTTGTTAGTATTAACTACAAAATTCATCAGCATACCCAAACTTTATTTTAATCCAGATCAATTACAATTAAGTACAAGGCTTCCAGTAAAAGACATACTGAAATGGTATCAGGTCTGAAATAGAATGAAGTTCAATAAAGACAAATGCAAAATTCTCTTCTTAGGAAAGAACAATCCATTTCACACATACAAAATGGGCAATGACTGCCTAGGAAGGAGTACTGCAGAAAGGGATCTGGATGTCACAGTGGACCACAACCTGAATATCAGTCAAGTGTAACATTGGTGGGGGTGGGAGGGAGACACCATTCTGGGATGTATTAACAGAAGTGTTGTAAGGAAGACATGAGAAGTAATTTTTCCAATCTGCTCCATGCTTCTTAGGACTCAACTAGAGTACTGTTTCCACTTCTGGGCACCTTGTTTCAGGAAAGATGTGGAGAAACTGGAGTCTGACCAGGAACATGATAACAGTTTTCAAGCACCTAAAAAGGTTGCTATAAGAAGGAAGAGGAAGAAAAATTATTCTCCTTAGCTGCCAATGATAGAACAAGAAGCAATGGACTTAAGTTACAACAAAGAAGGTTTAGGTTGGACATTAAGAAAAAATTCCTAATTGTCAGGGTGATTAACCACTGGAACAAGTTGCCTATGGATGTTGCGGAATCTCCATCACTGGAAGTTTGTAAAAGCAGGTTGCACAAACACCTGTCAGGAATGGTTTAAGATGGTATTTGGTCCTACCATGAGGGCAGGGGATAAGACTCAGTGACCTGTCATAGTCTCTTCTAATTTCAATGATTCCTGTTCTAGAAATAAAATAAAATAAAATAAAAAATAAAATAAAATAAAGGAGACATCCAAACAAAAGGCAATTAGAGTTCAATTTTTAAACCTATACTCATCTTGAACCTACCTCTATCAAAGACTACAAGAGTCCCACAGCACCTTAAAGACTAAGGGTATGTCCACACACACTGTTTAAATTGAAATAATGCTGATTATTTTGATTTAAAAAATGGTAGGCCCACACAAAATTCCCTTCAAAATTAGGAGTTCTGTCATTTTGATATATGGAAGGTCATAGCAATATAATAAAACCTAGTATTATATTGATATGATGATTTAATCAAAATTGGTATTTTGAAATAACAGTGCAGACATGTTATTTTGATTTAACTGTTAAATTGATTTAACAGTTTTTGCACTTCTTCCCAGATGCTTTCTTTTTTCTATATATTTGGTGGGGGCATGGCCCTTTTAGGGAGCCATGTTGCCACACCTCCCATGGTGCCTCTCTACTAAATCAAAATAGCAAGTCCTGTCCATGGACATGCTATTTCAATTTGAGTTTCTAGTAGGGACCTGTTAAATCGATTTAACTTTAATTGAGTTAATGATTTTTATATCGATTTTATTAAATCAATACAAGTTAACTCTATTTAATCATGTAAGTGTTGACATAGCCTAACAGATTTCTTTGGGCATAACATTCTGTTGGCTCCAACCTTCTTTCTCAGATGTATGTAGTGGAAACTACAGTTGAGAGGTATATATACCATGCCAGGATGAAGGAGAAGCAATACAATGGGGAAGGCAAGTGCTAGCAAAGTCAATTCAGTTAGTGTAAAGGAGGCCTATTCACACCAGTTGATTAGAAAGTTAAAATGTGTGAATGAGGACAATTACTTTTTCCTAGGTACTAACCATTCCAAGTCCCCATTCAGGTCCAGTCTGATTGTGTCCAGTTTGCAAATCAGTTCCAGCACTGAAGTTTCATGCTGAAGTCTGTTTCTGAAGTTTTTTTGTTGAACAATTATGGCAACCTTCAAGTCTGCTACTGAGTGTCCAGGGAGATTGAAGTGTTCTCCTACTGGTTTATGGATGTTACCATTTCTGATGTCCAAATAGTCAAAGGCTATTAACAAAACAGTGAAGTATTTAACCAGTCATGTCTTTCCTCACCTACTACTGACTGTCTTCACATACACCAGCAGTTGACTTACTTCCTACCCATTGCTCTGCCTATTATTTTACCTTTGCAATTATAATGCCCTGCTTCATAGCCCACATCCCACCTATTAAATTGTTTCACCTTTGTATAGAAACTTGTCATACTAATTTTGTCCCTCTATTTAAGGAAGTAAATGAGGATTTCTGCAGTGTGCCAGATTATGAGGAAAAAGAATGAGAGTCCTGTGGCACCTTAGAGTATGTCTACTCTGGAGCCTTAGGTTGACTTAACCTTTAAGTCAACCTAAGGTACTCCCCAGCCCCATTCAAAAGTTATTAAGTCAACTTAATAACTCATGCCCTGGATGTCAACTTAAGCATGCTGGACTTTCCAGAAAAGGGCCCTGCCCCTCCCCCATCCCGAGCGGGCCCAAGGGCCAAATCTGGCCCCAGCCACTGCCAATAAGGGGTGCGCCTTGCCACAAGTGGCAGAGGATCGGAGCCAGCTCCTGCCACATGCAGCAAGGAGTGCAGAGCTGGAGGCAGCCCTGTGCCACTTGTCAACGGCGGCAGGAGCTGGCCCCAAGCCCCCTGCCCCTTGCAACAAGGGGCCTGGGGCAGATCAGGCCCCGAGCCACTTGCCGGCAGTGGCAGCAGGCCTGGAACCCAATCTGGCCCCGAGCTGCTTGCCACTGCGGGCAGGTGGCTGGGCAGCCTGGTCAATTTCAAAGCCTACTGCTGATCTCTGATTTAAATTGACCAGGCTGACTGGGCTCTCTCACCCATGGCAGCATTTCTGCCACCAGGGACACAGCCCACTGACCCAGCCTGGTCAATTTCACAGGCTACTCCTGAGATCAGGAGTAGCCTGTGAGGTTGACTAGGTTGACAGGCTGTCTCCCCGGTGGCAGCCTTTCTGAGATCAGGAGTAGGCTGTGATATTGATGAGGATGCCAAGTAGCCATACCTTTAAGTCAACGTCACAAGATTGACTTTAAGTCAACTTTAAGTACACCTTGTGATGTCAACTTGAAACAGCTCCCTAATGTAGACATAACCTTAAAGACTAACAAATTTCTTCGGGCATAAGCTTTCGTGGGCTCCAACCCACTTCATCAAATGCATGAAAAAAGTCACACAGATATAGGCAGACATCAAATGGACATCATACTAAATGGCCTGAAAGTTAAAAATCCATTATGATCAACATACTACACAGACTATGGTGAGAGACTGTGTCACACACAAAAAATTATGGAACTATCTGATCAGCATTATGTGCAGCAAAAAGGAGAAGATCAAGTAAGACCTCTCAACATTGGAGACCCTTATGGAAAGCCACACAAACTTCCACATGGCTGATCTTTACAAAAAGAAGACAGGCCAGCTACAACACATACACTTTGCTTCTCTGCAGAGGAAAAGGACATGAAACTATCTAAGCTCCTACATACCCCAAGGAGCCACACCTGTGATACCCTTGATTCACCCAGCAATATTATAAAGCTATCCAGCTGTACACTTAACCAGCAGAAGACTGTCTTGTCTTAGGGACTCTCTTTCTGCCCTGCCAGCCCCATATACATGATACTATTCTGTAGAGACCTCAAAGCCTTCTTTTGCCATCTCTGACTCAAAGAATATTTCCACAGCGCCACTGAACAACCCATTAACTCACAGATACCTTCCTTCCAATGCAACAGGAAGAAAAATTCTGCATGGACTCCTTCTGACTGCTGAAACAACACACTAGACTTTTACACAGAGTGTTTCCACCAGTGTGCACAAGCTGAGATGGTACAAGCAGAATCACTTATACCATGTCAGCCATGAAAAACACAATGCAATCCACAGCCTCAAAAACAACTCTGACATTATAATCAAAGGCTATGTTCACATGTAGATGCTTATTTTGAAATAAGCAAATTTGAAATAAGTCAATTTGAAATAAAATCGTTATTTTGAATTAACTTAAATTGAAATAAGCAAAAACCTCAAATTGAAATAGCAAGTCCAGACACAGGACTTGCTATCTCAACTCAGGAGAGGAGCAGCATGGGAGATGTGGCAACATGGCCCCCACCCTAGGCCATGCCCTCACCCAAAATATAGGAAAAGGAAGGCACTCTAGGAAGAAGAAGGGCAAATGTGTTAATTCAAAATAATGGTTATTTCAAAATAACATGCCCAAACGGCGTTATTTTGAAACAACTCTTTCGAAATAATGGCTATTTCAATTTCAGCCAAAGTTTTACTATTTCAAAATAAGGTTCATTATTTTGAAATGACGGGGCTCATCATTTCAAAATAATGAAACACCGTTTGGACATGACAACTTTTAAATCAAAACAACTGTTTCAATTTAAAAGCTATGTGTAGACACAGCCAAAGAGACCGACAAAGGAGGGGCTGTAGTAATCACGAATAGGTCAGATTATGAACAGGAAGCTGCCAGGCAACGTTCTAACACCACATTCTATAAGCCGCTACCATCTAATCCCACTGAGCAATACAAAAAGAACTATAACATCTGCTTAAGAAACTCCCTGAAGAAGCACAGGAACAAATCTACATGGACACAACCCAAGAGCCCCGACCAGGGGTATTTTATCTACTACCCAAGATCCACAACCCCAGGAATCCTGGACACCCTGTCATCTCAGGCATTGGCACTCTCACAGCAGAATTCTCTGACTATGTTGACTCTCTCCTCAGGCCCTACACCACCAATGCTTCTAGCTCTCTCTGTGATACCGCCAACTTCCTGAAAAAAATACAATCCACCACTGAACTCCCAGAAAGCACCATCCTAGCCACTATGTATGTAGAAGCCCTCTATATCAACATTCCTCACAAAGATGGACTACAAGCCATCAGGAACAGTTTCCCGGATAGTGACACAGCACACCTGGTGACTGAACTTTGTGACTTTGTCCTGACCCAACTACTTCAAATATGGAGACGATCTATGCTCCTACATCTAATAAAGTGGGCTGGAGACCACGAAAGCTTATGCCTGAAGAAATTTGTTAAGGTTCCACAGGACTCTTGTTGTTTTTGCTGTTTATACACAGACTTAACATGGCTACCCCTCTGGAAATTATGAGGACCAGCAAATGGACTTTGTAAGTGTTTCTCTTCCTGCTTCCAGTACTTCAGCGCCGGTATGGAATCCGCAGGGCCGTAACTATGGCAGGGCGAATGGGGCAAAGCCCCAGGCACCAAATTTGCGAAGGTGCCAGACCCTACCTGGCTCTTAACAGGAATGTGCCTTAAAAGCATATTCCTGTGGGAGCTGGGGAAGGCGTAGTGCCCCCTGCCTGACCCTAACAATGCTGAGCCAGGTGGCAGGGAGTACCTTCACCACCACCCAGTTCAGCACTGCTACAATCAAGCAGCAGCGAGTGTATTCCCAGCCACCCAGCTCTAGGTAATGCATTCCCCGCTTTCTGGCTCACCATGGCCAGGATACCCCCCCGCCCGGCCCTGGCTTGCACTTGGCTGATGGCAAAGGGAAACCCCCTCCCATCTGGCTCTGGCTGCTGAAGGGAAGGGCCCTGGCTTGGGGCACAGGTTGGGGAGGCGGCATATTTGGGGCTGCTTGCTCCAGCCACCCAAATCCCTAGTTACGGCCCTGGCAATCAGGACCTGATGTTTTACTGATCTTCATTTGCTTTACTGCCTTATGGACCTCCTCAGGTGTTGATGGGTTGCAGAGAGGCTCCCAGACTGAGTTCTGAGGGATGAATCAGATATTATCATTCATAGTCAATTCTCAGTTCAGAAGCTTTTGATAGTGTTCCTTCCAACATTCCTTTAGATAGATTCATTGTCTTGAAGAAGGGTACTACCATTTTCACATCTTACTGGTGTGAGGCTATTTGAGCTTGGTGCATACAGGGACTTTATCTCACAGAAAAAACTCTGCAACTCATAACTGCCAGCAAATACAAAGGAAATGAAGGGAAAAGAATATATTAAGTAACCCATACATAAATGTCAATTGATCAAGAACCTTGGGAGTCTCCTAAATTGGCATTTAGTCTGTTCCTGGAGAAAAATCTACAACAACAACAACAAGAACAAAAGGTTTGCTTATAAGCATGTTTGAGTGCAGGTAAATTCTTCTCCATTAATCATTTTTTTTTTAATTTTACAGATTGCATTGAATTGTAACAATTTCTGGTTTTATACATAATGAATTCTCTGCTGTGAAATTCTGATTAAAGGTGTCACTCAGACTGGCCTGAATGTTTCTGCATCTGGATGTACGTATCAGATCAGTGTGCACAAACAATTGAGTCTTCAGTGGAAAGATCTCTTGTGTATCAAAATTTAGAGGAGTACACAATAGCTATCTACTGTATATACCAGGGATGGCTAAACTTATGGAACTCAAGAGCCACACAAGTTGATTATTAAACCTTCAAGAGCCACACTGAGGCATATAACCATATACTTTTACCTATTCCAAAATTACTAAGTTTAAAATTCATTGCACAGTTTAATTTTATCATAAAAAGAGGGCAAATATTGCTTCTACTAATGTCAGATTCTAATAATTATGTAAAGTTACCATGAAAACTAGGTCTATACACTAAAAACTTAGCTCTCGCTTGCTGTGGAAGACTGCAGGCTAGTGGCAAGTTTTTAAAAATCTGGGCAGTACCTTGTCAGCAACGTACATAAAAGGTGTCTCAGGTGCTGATCTCTAAGTATTGCACAATGTTTCAATTTAACAAATTTCATTGTGGAATACAATGCTTCACAGCAGTTAGTTGTGCCAAAAATTGACAATAATCTACAATCTGTTTTAAACAATCTATTTTGTTCTTTGTATTTTCATTTCTTATTATTCCATGTCATGTTTAAAAGGACTTATAAAACACAGTTTTATCTTAATTAGGAAACTGCATTAGGGCCTATGAGAAAATCTAAACATGACGCGGCTTCCCCAACCATGCTGCACTTCCCCCTGCCATCTCTGACCATGCTGCCACTTCCCTGCCATCCCTGACCATGCTGTGCTTCTCCCCCCATTTCTGATCATGTGGCCGCTTCCCCTCCCTCTCCGACCATGCCACCGCCTCCCCACCGTCCTCAACCATGCCGCCGCTTCCCCGATATCCCCGACCTTGCTGTGCTTCTCCCCATTGTCCCAACCATTCTGCACTTCTCCCCACCATGCTCTTCCACAAGCCACACTTTTTCTTTCAAGAGCCACATGTGGCTCACAAGCCACAGTTCGGCCATGCCTGGTGTATACTCATGTATAAGCCAATCCATGTATAAGCTGACCCTTGATTATAAACCCTCAAAAGCAGAAAAAAATGCATGACCCATGCATAAGCCCCCCCGCGTCCTCAACCGCCTTCCCTAAACACCCGCCAATGCCGCTGGCCTCTGCCACATCCCAGCTCTCTCCCCAACCCCCCTGTACTGCTGCTGCCATTTTCCCCAGGGTCCCCAACCTCTTCTCTAAGCCCTAAATGGTGCCGCTGATTTCCCTGGGTCTCTGACCCCCCTCCCTAATGCTTGCATGGTGCTGCCGCTTCCCTGGGATTCCTGCACCCCTTTCCTAGCCCCTGCATGCTTTCTGCTGCTTCCCTGAGCCACCGACCCCCCTCCCTAACTCCCACAGCCTGATTTTGGCATACAGAATGCTACATGGAGGTTCTTGGCACAATATGTCAGAAAGCAAACCCATTCATGTTAGTATGTTCTGTACATATTTCTTGCCTACTCAAATGAAAATTATTTAACCTTCAATATACTAAGTTTGATTAGTACTGAATTCCAGATGATTTTTGCAGCATTTGGACATCTGTTGCTCCCTTTATATAAAGATCTGCAAAGATAGGGAATCAGACTTCTTAACTGTCTATGACAGTGGTTCTCAACCTTTTGCAGGTCATGACACACTTTGCAGCATATTGCAACCTTACAGGATATACCAGCCCACTCACCCCAGGCCAAATCCAGCCGTCTCCCTGGCTCTCCATGACACATTTGTCACTGCATAGCAACACAGTAATGTGTCCCAACATAGTTGTTGAGACCCACTGGTCTATGATGATACACGGCATCTCTTCATTTTTATTCAAAATCTCCCTTACCCTTCTTCTATTCCAACTCCTGCAAGAAGAAATTGGAATGGGTCAGGGGAAAGCATCTATGTGTATATTTCTCTTAAATGGTTCTATTCAAACATCTTTCCTGTTTTTTAGATAAGGCATCTTAAACTACAAAATTATTGTTTTATATGTTAAAGTCTTGATAGACCTGTATTCAGGTCCCTTAGGGCAGCTGTTAGTTAAACAGAATTTCTGAAGCCCTTTAATTCTGGTTACTGTTAGGTTTTAAATCTTTTTTAAAAATCCTGAAAAATAGATAACCTGACCATTAAAAAAGGCTTTGCAGACTTTTATTAAATCAATGGGGTGTGTAATCAGTTTGTGTATGTGTCTATGCAAAGATAAATGGAAGAAACATGTTCTCTGGACTTAATAGAACCAAGTCTATCTCAAAGTGTGTATCTGACCAGATGAGATAAGTCTCTAGGGGCTTTTCTTGACATTCTCCATCTGCATGTCAGACTCCTTAAGGTGGTGTGAAGATTCCATATGCTCAGTGATTCCTAGCACGATATAAATGGCACCGTAGACAGTGAGTGTAAGGTCTGCCTCCATCCCTCCTTGTCTGCCAGGAGAGAGGCCATGCATCCTCACTATCCTGCATCAGAAGGGACCATCATGGACAGGCAATTTCAAACCCCCAGCTGGGGCAGGTACACCAGCTTGGGCCTTGTACTGATTTTACAGGTCAAGATCAGGAGAGTATTCTCATGTTAGTGTGGGAAACAGGGAGGGAGCCATAGGCCCACTCAATTCCATTGCATGTCAGCCCAGGTCCCTCTCCTGAGTTACCACCTGCCCCCTTTCCCAGTGGTATCTGTTTGGCTGGGGCCACGTGCCTCATCCATGTAGTCCTCCAGGGGTAGGTTGCAGAACCTGTCAATGAGTCAAGGAGACAGGGAAGGGCATGACAGATCTGGTAGTTTCAGGAGTTAAAATTCATGGGCACACCTAGAAATACTATTCCTGGGCCCCACAAATCTGAAGGGCCACCATTTGCTTTATGGAAACCTTTAAAGTATGTCAAATCATGGTTACTTTTAAACCAGAGAGTAGCAACTAGAACTCAGGGTCTCTCAAGAAAGACTGGTCTTCAAGATAAAGGTGCAGCAATTAAATCAACAAGGCAGATGATGGAAAAATATTAAATGATTTTATAAACTGTTTAACTAATTTAAACCAAATATGTATGGATGTTGATATTAATGAGAGTTTGCAAATCTGTGTTTTACTGCAAGCAATAAATGCAGGTTTGTATTTTTGTTTGTCTCAATTATTTCTGCTTATGTCTTGCATTTTGTTCAATACATTACACATCACATTTTATTTAATTATCACATTGTTAATCACAATACTTATTGTGTTATGCAGTGTTTGCTAGTTTGTGACAATAATTGATATAGACATAAACACCATATAAAATCAAATATTTTTATGGAGCAATAACCAATTAATAAGATACTGAGATGTGGTTGCAAATGCTTACCTGGGCTGGGGCCCACACATGCACGAAGGGGCCTGGACAATATGGGAAGGGATCTCAAAGATTAAGTTTCCAGGGCCTGTCAAATTATACTTAAAAAACTGGGCAGCTTGTCAATGTGGTCAGCATCCAGCAGTTCCTCCAGATCACAGCCCATCAGGGTCTCCTCCATGCTGTTGGCATCCGGCAACTCCTGCAGGCCATTGACCTTGGGTGGGATCACTGGGTCCCAGAAGCTCTGCTGGCCCAGGGAAAGACCCAGGGCTCGGCATGCTGCAACTCGGGGCTCAAGCCCTGTAAGCACCCCATTGCTACATGTGACCTGGCGGCAGACCTGGGGTTTGGGCGCTGGGACTTAGGGTTCGAGCCCTGGAAGCCAGATGCCAGCAACGCCCCTGCTGGATCCTCAGAGGCAAGCAGCTCAAGAGGTGCCTCAAAGCCTCAGGCCACTAGTAATTCCTCCATATCACAGCCCCTCAGGGTCTCCTCCCCACCACTGGTGACTGACCACTCCCCCAGGTTACAGTTTGCAAGCTGTTGGTAGGCCAGATCAGGCTTCCAGGCAACTCCTCCTTAAGGTACTAGTCCCAAGGCAGGAGAAGCTCCTGAGAGAGAAAAGACATATCCTTCCCCTCTGGGAACTTGGGCTGCAATAAGCTCTCAGGCCCTCCTTTTATATTTCCTGTCCCACGCCCTGATTTACAGCCATATGGACAGGCAGTCTCTGGCTCTGCCCAGCTGAGGCTGACCCATCCCTCCTTGTCCGTCTCCAAGGGAGGTGATGTCCCCTCACTATAGTGAGGTACAGCTTAGGTACATAAATGACACTTGAACCCTTAGGGTATGTTAGAGAGGCTCCTTCTCATTTTATACCAGACAGTCCTCTTTTGGGGGGGCTAGTTTAGCCTATCTACTATGAGAACAAAATCAGATGCCATTTTGTGCCATATCAGACACAAGATACCATTCTGAACTGTGCCTTGCTCTACTCTAGTCAGCATGATTTCATATGCACGATGCATGTAAGATCAGACTAGTCAGGGCAAGGTGTCCTGCTCTCATTCCCCATGCAGCATGTCCTCACATACCCCAAGTAGGTCAAGCTGTCAGAGGCAGGGCAGCATGGTCTTTAAAGTGGTATCCTCTGTGCAGCACAATCTCACTTGCATATGAAGTTGTAGGGTGGGGCCATGCCATTCCTGAAAGTGCCAGAATATCTGGTACTCCACGAACATGTGTGTGGTATGGCAAATTACAAGTACCACAATGGTGGGTCTCACACTCTGCTGGGCTAACAGGTCAGGGTAGCTCCTGTCCTCCTTTTTTTCATCCTTGGGGTGCCTCCACCAGTGTTGCTCCTGGAGGGGGGGAGGGTTTGGGACACAGGCCCACCCTCAACTCCAGTTCCCAGCTCAGGGGGCCTAAGATATACAGCTATGTGCTGCTGACCAACCCCCAGTTCTGCAACCATTTCCTCTGGGCTGTTTTCCCCCTCTTCTTCCCCTTTGGGCTTTTAAACCCAGTGTCCCCTTCTGCTGGGTATTCTTTTTCTAACCTCTGTCTCTACCTGTGTCCATCTCTTTTCTATCTCAGATATCTTGTATATGTTCCACAGCACTCACCTCCTGCTCCATCCCCAGCTTGTGCAGCCTCTGTTGGGGGGGGGGGGGCAGGGAGGCTTTTACTATACACCTGGCTACTTCTCAATTGCTCTCAGGTGTTTCCATTTATCCTCAGTAACCCTGGTTAATTGCTAGGATACACAGCTTTCAGCATCCTGGGACTTATATACCTTCCATCTTCTACTCTGTACTGACCCCAGCACCTACTCTGGGAGGTGAAGGTGGCCCTGCCTCCCTCTGCTCAGGCCTACCTCAAGGGGGTCCTATGAGAGGGTAGTCCCTGCCCCCTTCTCAGTCCTGGCCCTCCAGAGCTTTTCATCAGGCCCTGGCCCTGTGAGCCTCCCGGCCACCCCCGTCCCATGCCCCAAGCCAGCTGCTGGAGCTGCAGCTGGCCTCTTTCCAAACCACGCCCCACAAATATCTATACACACTCATGCTCCACAACATCCACTTCCTCACCCTCGTGTCCCACCCTGATATGAAATGGCAGGACTTAATTCCACCAGTGGAGGGTGAGGACCCCCAGCTGGCCGGTCTGTACTCTGCCCTGAACCCATGGCCTGCTGGGGACGTCAGTTGGCAGCTTCCTCATGGAGCCATGAGCATGGGCATGTACTTGGCATGGTTCACCCCACACCCTGACACCTGCCCATTTTGCAGAGCAAGGGAGACACTGGTACATGTGTACTTGGAGTGCACCAGGCTGCAGCCTCTCTTCTAGCTCCTCAGAACCTTTTATTTAGGTTCTTGCTGCACTTTTCCCCACACCTGGGTCTGTATGCACTCCCTATTCACAGCCCCACAGCGTCACAGGATCTCCTCGCCAACCTCCTCCTGGCTTACACTAAGGTGCCCATCTACAAAACTGGGAGGGGGAGGTTGGCCGAAGGAAGGGCCTGTGACTGTGGGGCCCATTTCTTGTCCCGCGTTCGAGCACGCCTGCAGGCAGAGTTCCTCTGAGCAGCATCTGCTGGCTCCCTCAACACATTTCAGGAGCAGTGGGCACTGTCCAGGGAGCTCTGCTCGGTGTTCCCCTCAGAATCCCTAAATTTGAACTTGTAACCTCACACCTGTCCTGTTTTTTTCATTAGCTGTCCCCCGATCTCAGTTGGTTTCAGATCCAGTGCCACCTCCCGTTGGGCTGAGGGAGGGGTTTTAGCAGTTGGCAGGCTTGCGCCTGCCCACCACCCAGTCACCAAATAGGCTTACTCCACACCTGTCAGCTGGCCTTAATATCTCACAGTGACCACTCTAGGGTAGTCACGCTGCATGGCTCTTGTGTCAAAGCAGTACCTTCTCAGTCTGCACGGTCACTTGTACTTCCACTGGCTCCCCACTACCAGAGTCTTTCTCTGCCTCAATCCAGACTCCACCAGCAGGGAAGGCAGCCTGCTTTTCACTGACGTGTAGCTACAAACCTCCTGGTCACCACCGTCAGGGGTGTGCTGTAGATGTGGCCACAGAGACATATCAGAAAATTAATCCAAATTCACCTGAGTTGTGAATTTAAAGTAGATAAGTTAAATCACATTAAACCTCCATGTGGATGCTCATTTACAGAATCAAAAGGGTCTGATTTTGATTTAGCTTAATTTATCTTAATTTAGCTAAGTTTCAGTAGTATAGGACAAAAGGGAATTGAGCAGAGCCAGGGTTGTCACCTATGATGGGGTGGGCTTACCCTGCACTGAAGGACTTCAGTCTACTATGTGTTCCTGCTGGACATGCTCAAATTGCTACCCTAGTGTAGAAGGGAGCAGCCAAGCTCATTCCAGGCTGACCAGCAAGGAGGAAGGACATAAGCTAGAGGCTCTGAGCCAGGAGCCACAACAGACCCAAAGAGTTAGAGGCAGGAAGCCAAGAGGCCTCACAGAGGAACATCCACCCTTCATCAGCAGTCCAGAACCAGATGACAAGGGGATCACCTCTGCAAGCAGACCCCATGACCTTGAGGGGATGCAGACAGCAATTTCAATGAGAGAGGAATTCAGACAGCCAAGAGGCACATGCGGTGGCCCCACCAATGGCCATGTAGGAAGCAGCCCAAGAGTCTCAGATGGTGTAAACAGGGGTGATACAAGATAATGGTGAGTGTGTTTTGGACAGATCCCTGCTTACTCAGTGCTAGACCCTACCCTGCAGTACTGATAGGGTATATGGCTGGGGCTTAGCATAGCAGGGAGAGCCTGAGCCCACCTACCTAGGCACTCTGCTCCCCTTCCCTGTAGAGGATGACCCTTGATACTGATTCTGACCGCCAGGCTCCTCTACCCTGACCTCTGGGCCCCATACTGATCTAGCCATGCTGCCCTGAGCTGAGGGACAGCTAACTGAGTCATGCTGGTGTTACATCAGCCCGTGAAAACCTCAGAGGACTAACTGAAGCCATGATGGTACCTGTTTTCCTCACACTCCCTTTGAACCTTTCCACCAGCGGATAAGGGGGTGGGATTACCCTACAACATCTCACCCCAAGAATTTTTCACATAGTATGCACAACTATACCCCCTCAAATCCAAACCCAAAGCTCCCCTCTGCCCCTCTCCCAGTCTGCTTCCCAGTGAAGACACTTATTATAGCTACCAGGACTTACAGCAGGGCTTGAGATGGTCACTGAGCAGTAGTCCTGCAGGCAGAGAAGAAGAGACACAGGCTGCTAGAAGAAGAACGAAGCCAGACAGGCTGCCAGGACAGAGCTACGGTGGAGAAGCATTTCCCATGGTAGTGGCAAGGAGGAGCAGCAGTCTCCACACTTGACTCTGTCATCCCTCTGTCATGAAGAGTTTGAATGAATGGCATTGCAACCTGGCATTTGGGTATCCCGGTACCACTCAGTTTTGGTGATTTGGGGATTGTTGGGGTTTTTTCCTCTCCAAATCTCAGTGAGGAATCTTTGGGGTGAGGGGTGGGGGATAAAGAAAAAAAAGCCACAGAGATAAAAGGTCTATTCTCTAATTTACTTGACTGCCCTGCCCATGCAAGATTGCTCCCTTGAGCACATAGTTCAGTGTTTTAGCCAGTCTCATTTAAAGCACCCCCAGTGAAAAGGCAAACAGACCTCTCTCTTTTAAGTTTTTTTCCTCTCATATCCAGGCAGTGTCTCAGAGAGAATTTGTGCAGTGCTTGCTTGTCTGTTATTGCTGCTTTAGGTCACTGGCTGTTAGTGGAGTGGGGGGGTTAAATGGAGAAAAAAAATGTCATGAAATTGTTCCCTCTTGTAGGAAATTACTGTCTGACAAATATTTCTGATTGTCTGATAGCTCAAGCTATTGGAAAGCTTATGCTCCAAATATGAGAAATGTTATGATTTGATGTGTAAAGATAAAACCAGTCTTGTACAGCAAATATGTCACTATATAATTAACAACATCCTGATGGGATACATTTTCTGCTCTCTGCATACACATATCAAGTAAGCAAATAAGTTGTTTGCACAGAGTCCACAGACAGTATTTTCAAAATGTACCCTGTGAGGTTAATGGTTGTCAGGAATCCTCACTAAATAAATATTTTAATTCAGTAAAGCCCCTCAACCAGCCAGAGATCAGATCCCATTGTATTAAGCACTGTATACATAAGACAATCCCTGATCAGTAAGAGAGAGCTTATTTAGTCTTTTTGTTTTTTAAATGGATGACGTCTAGTGTCTGTTTATATTTTAAATATAAACCACTTTATATTAAGGAGATATTCAATAGACAATAAAAAATCAAAGAAAATACAGATGAAAGATGAATACAAATAAGAAAATACAAAATCTCTGTAATTACAAATGATTGCTTGCTTAAATTGCAAGTTGGTATTTTTTCACACACAGTAAGCATGGAATTGTGTTGTGTATGTGTATCAAAAAGAATAAATACATAGTAGTGTGCCATAAAGCATTATGAATGAGGGGTGAGAAAGAAAAGAGTGAGATTTATACAGATCATCTAAAACAAGTGCCAAAAAACTTTTATACTGCGTCTCACCATCAGATGTTGCATATGGTACACATGTAACACAAATAAAAAGCTGTTTGACAAATACATCACAGACTTTCAAACTTTTTTGGAATTAGTTTGTTTCCCTGCACCTGTAAAGATAGGCACTGTAATTACAACCTCATGGTGTTGTCAATACATGGATTTAATTGCAAATCTTGCAATAAATGCTGTTTTCCTAATCTCAGCTTTCATTTAAAAAAGGAAGAATGAGAGTTTCTAGTCATCAATGTGGAGAAAAGTATAAAAATGTAATGCCAGAGCACCTAAATACTGAAAAATCAGGAGGAAAACACATAGAACCAGATTATTATAGTTGTAAAATCTCATGATTTCTAGAGGAATCTTGTGATTCTTTTCTGTCAGACTCATAATGTTTTAGTATATGGGGATGGTAGTAATGCCATCAAGTCATTAAATGAACAGGGCTCACAAGGAACCATAAACATTTACCAAGGAGTGCTTGCTGAACTGACAGCTTCACTCTCACTTTATATGGGCAGAGTGTGTACCCCTTGCATCTAATCAGTGGAGCTAAGTAGAGCAAAGCAGAATGCAGCCATGGCATCTCCCTCATTCAATCTTTCCCTGTCCTCCTTAAGAGGCTAAAATGGCTAGCAGTCATTCTGGCTGTCTTTTTCAAAGGTGATGCACTGGTGGAAGGTGCTTTGTGCTCTTTTCCTCCTCCCAACCCAACAAACCTGCAGAACAAGTCAAAATCCATCCCTCAATGACTTGTTCAAGTCTTCCCATATATCTGCACAATAAATACCATCATAGGTCCTAATAAAGCCTGCTACTCCATCAAAGGCTCATTTACCTGCTCATCTACTAATGTGATCTATGCCATCATTTGCCAGAAATGCTCCAACACCTTATACGTTGGACAGACAGGACGATCGCTGCACAAAAGAATAAATGAATATAGAACTGATATCAGAAATCACAAAACAAAGAAACCAGTTGCTGAGCACTTCCATCTTTCTAATCACTCGATAAATGATTTGTTAATGACCGTTGTCAGAGATGTGACTGGGACATCAAGACTTCAAAGGGAAACAGCTGAACTTGAATTAACATGCAAATTAAATTCTGTGAAAGCAGGATTGAATGAGACTATGGGTTCTTTTCCCATTACAAAAAGTAATTTGACTTCAGGCTTCCCAGGGTTTGAACCTAACAACTGCTCTGATTTGCTGTTACTGTATGACCTGATCCTATGTTTTACACCCCCTTGCATTTATTTTCATTCCATTCTGTAAGTTCATCCATCCTTGAAGTATCTGACGAAGTGGGATTTTCTCCCACGAAAACTCATGTGAAAAATAAATCTGTTAGTCTTTAAGTGCCACACAACTCCCTTGGTTTTTTTTTTTCCAAGATGAAACAACAGTGATCAAGAAAGTCAGGATTAGAATTTGAGAGTTAATGGTTTCAGGCCCTTCTTTACATACACTAACAAGCGCTGCCACTCAAGTCAAATATTGACATTCGCACTGTGTGCTTTCTGTTTTTGTTGCTATGATAAGTGGAATAGATAATTCAGGGCCAAGAAGTAGATCATACTGTTGTAATGTACCTATATCCTAATGTCCTTAGCCACAATCTGCTTGCAAGGTAGTGAAGAAGGTCCCTGAGATTTTCCCTCAGGATGTGAAAGGAAGAAGGATAGCAGAGGACCCCACTGAGGTACCCATATCCTAACTTCCTTAGCCACAGTCTGTTTGCAAGGTAGTGAAGGAGATCCCTGAGATTTTTCCCTCAGGATGGGAAAAGAAGAAAGCACAGCAGATGACCCCAACGTTCAAACACATATATGAAAGACATACCAACTACCTCTTAAAGTAACTATTGATGGGTATGTCTACACTAGAGGTTTAAGTCGACTTAAGAAACTCCAGGGCCACATTTGGAGTTCATTAAATCAGATTAAGCACTTGCTTAAGCCAATTTAATAACTCTCACCCTTGAAGTCAACTTTAAGGGTTAAGTTGACTTTATTAAGTCGACTTAACAAAATGTGGTCATTAAAATTGACTTCATGAAGTCAACTTAAGGCACAACAGTCATTTCAGTTGACTTTATAAAGTCAACCTAAGCCAGGAGACCCATTTAAAGTCAACTTAATTAAGTTGACTTTAAATGGGTCTCCTGGCTTAAGCTGACTTTATAAAGTCAAACAAATGGGGATACTCTAAGTTGACTTAATAAAGTCGACTTCAAGTTGACTTAACTGAGCCCTCTAGTGTAGAGATAGTTGATGTGTGAAGCAAATTCTTCTGTTCTTCCTAAAGAATTACACCAAAACTGTGTGTTTTTATTGAATAATTTTGTGTTGTAAGCCTGGTTTTAAATACATAGCCCTAGGAATTTGAGCCTTGATGAAGTGACTTTAATTTTGTGCTGGCTATGAAATAACAGACGTTTTTCCCAAATTGAGGAAGTGGAACTGGTGGAAGGTTGCACCTGAATAAGGTCTTCTGTTTGTGACAAAGGCTATAGAACTGGGGTTTCCTATGGTTGTAAACATAAAAAGGAAAAACATTATAACTACTTTTATGTTATAAAGTTACAGTTTTGTCATTTGCAGCAAGAGTATGAAAAGCTGAAGAGAAAACTAATAAAAATAAATTGTTTTCCTGAAATCCTAGCTAGTGAAATTTAAGTAAACCATGCTATATAGAAAAAAGGCGTTTGAAACCAAGGGCTATTAAAAGATAAAAGCAACAGCCTACCTGTATTTTTACCTAAAAATTTGAATTCTTGCCCTCATTCTTGTTACTTGTATGACTAGTTTAAGCATTCCTCGATCTTACAAACAAATTTAGCTACAATGCAGCAGGACTAGTGTTGAAGTAATAGAATATTGATCATACTGTGTTGGAGTCAAAGAACTCATGTCACTGTACCTTGTATACATGCATGTTGCTGCAGCAGGAGATCCAAGTCAATATGCTTTGCCAAATATACCAAATCACCTCTGTATCGACTGGTGATCTGATTATGAAATATAGACTTTTTGGAAGGGTGGAACACAGTCCATCTTGCATTAAACTAAAACGTCAGTGATGAAACAAATGGGGTGAACCTAAAATGTTCAAACACACTGTTAATTGATATTAATTTAATTAGTTAATATTAATTAATTAATTATTGTTAATAAAAAGAAAATGTGCTTCAGATAGAGAAGCTGGAAACTTCTGTAAAGGTGACATGATGGTCCTGAGAGGCAGAATTCACATCCTAATAGACACTAGTCCAAAACAGTTGTGTGTGTTTAGAAACGAGGCTTTGGTTTGTAGTCCATTTCTAAAATAAAGAGATAATGACCATATCCTAATTTCTAGCTGAAAAGAGAAATGATCACTCTTCTGAACTAATGCATGATTATACCTTCCACCAGAGGCATTGCTGGTGCCAGGCTTATGAGGCTCAAACCCTGCGTCCCAGAGACTGAGCCCCTGGTCCTCTACCAGTAGCTGCAGTGGTAATGTGCAACTCCAAGTCTCAGCATGCTGAGCCCCAGATATTTTCAAGGGCCAGCAGTGCTCCTGCCTCTCACAGACCTTTGTAAAATCTGATTGAGCCTAACATGGTGTAGATTAAGGCTTAACGGGGCCCCAATATTTGTCTTCCTCCCACTTGCCACTTACTTATTGCCCTAAAGTTAGACAGTCCAGCTTTCCAGGCACTGAATTATTGCCTGTTGTTCAGCTTTCTGCAGCCTTTGTTTCATTGTTGAATCCAGGCTTTCTCTCACAGATCCTCTCCCATCTGAAGATGTAAGGGTTTACTGCTTTCCCCATTTCCTGTTTTGCAAGCACTTTAAGACAACACTTAAGTAGCGGGAGTGTGACTAAGTGCCCGAAGCTACCTACTGCAGTCCTGGAAGCAGCAAACTTGTAGCAGCCTGCGTCAGAAGGGCCCTCCCCCAGCATAAAACGGAAGGAGTCACTAGACCCAGAGTACAAATAAAGTTGGGGAAAAAAACATTCATGTGGGTAAGTTATTCCATAAGTGCCTACCACAGGGTTTTGTTTCTTTTACCTTCCTCTGAAACATTTGGGATTGGCCACTCTCAGGGTATGGCCACACTCAAATGAGGATGGGAGGGCAAGCAGCAATGAGCCTTGGAGCCCTGATCAACTGATTGGGCTGATGTGACAGGGCTGAAAATAGCCAGGTAAATGTTACTTCTTGAGTTCAAGGTAGGACTCTGAGCACCTCCTGCTAGTTAGGTTTCAAAGTCCCAGCATAAATGTGTACACTGCTATATTTAGCTTGTCCTATGAGCTTGAGCTGGTTAACACAAGCTCTGAAACTTGCTGCTGCGGCTGTTTCAATACAGAACAGATGTACACTTATGAACAAAATAGATGGAATAGATAGATCACTGGTTTGACCCATTAGAAATATAGGAATTGTCCTGTGTAAGTTTGGGGATCCCAATGCCCTTCTTCATCCACTAAACTATCATAGAATCATAGAATCATAGGGTTGGAAGGGACCCCATAGGTCATCTAGTCCAACCCCCTGCCAGAGGCAGGACCACTCCCACTAAACCATCCCAATCATGGTTTTGTCCAGCCGGGCCTTAAACACCTCCAAAGATGGAGACTCCACCACCTCCCTTGGCAGCTCATTCCAAGGCTTCACCACTCTACTAGTAAAAATGTTTTTTCTCATATCCAGCCTCTACCTCCCTAACTGCAACTTGAGACCATTGCTCCTCATTCTGTCCTCTGTTATTACTGAGAACAGTCAAGCTCCATCTTCCTTAGAGCATCCCTTCAAGTAGTTGAAGGTTGCTATCAAATCCCCCCTCAATCTTCTCTTCTGCAAACTGAATAAGCCTAATGCTTTCAGTCTTTCCTCATAGGGCTTGTGCTCCAGCCCTTTAATCATTTTGGTTGCCCTCCTCTGAACTCTCTCTAGCATGTCCCTGTCCTTTTTGTAGTGGGGAGCCCAAAACTGAACACAGTATTCTAGATGTGGCCTCACCAGTGCAGAATAGAGGGGAAGGATCACATCCCTTGATCTGCTGGTAATACTTCTTTTGATGCAGCCCAGTATGCCATTGGCCTTTTTGGCAGCAAGAGCACACTGCTGACTCATATCTAGCTTCCCATCCACCAGGACCCCCAGGTCCTTTTCTACACTGCTGCTACTTAGCAGAATGTTTCCCAGCCTGTAGCGGTGCATGGGGTTTTTTCGTCCCACATGCAGGATTTTACACTTGTCCTTATTGAATCTCATAAGATTTCTATTGGCCCACTGTTCCAATTTATCTAGGTCTCCCTGAATCCTGTCCTTGCCTCCAATATGTCTACTGGTCCCCCCAGCTTGGTGTCATCCACAAACTTACTGAGAATGCAGTCTATTCCATCATTTAGATCATTGATGAAAATGTTGAACAGAACCGGCCCCAGGACCAACCCCTGGGGCACACCACTCGTGAATTGTTGCCAGCTAGACATGGATCCATTGATTCCTACACGCTGAAACCGTTGATCTAGCCAGTTTTCTATCCACCTTATAGTCCACCTATCCAACCCATACTTCCTTAATTTGCCAATGAGAATGCTGTGGGAAACTGAATCAAAAGCCTTGCTAAAATCAAGGTATATCACATCAACGGTTCTTCCTGCATCCAGAAAACCAGTCATCTGATCATAGAAGGAAATGAGGTTGGTCAGACATGATTTACGCTTGATGAATTCATGCTGACTGTTCCTGATCACTTTATTTTCCTCTAAGTGTTTTAGGATGGATTCTTTGAGAATCTGCTCCATAATTTTTCCAGGGATTGAGGTGAGGCTGACTGGTCTTTAATTCCCCAGATCCTCCTTTTTCCCTTTCTTGAAAATAGGCACTACATTTGCTTTTTTCCAATCCTCTGGCACCTCCCCCGTTCTCCATGAGTTTTGAAAGATAACGGCCAGCGG
The DNA here is from genome assembly GCA_007922195.1 of Podocnemis expansa. NCBI lineage: Eukaryota > Metazoa > Chordata > Testudines > Podocnemididae > Podocnemis > Podocnemis expansa. The sequence continues at coordinate 1,867,029 of ML682021.1, read as the reverse complement.
TGCTGCTATCTCATCGGCCAATTCCCTCAGCACTCTTGGATGCAGTTCATCCGGCCCCATGAACTTGTGCACATCCAGCTTCTTTAAGCAGTCTCTAAGCTGACCTTCCGTCACAAAGGGCCTGTCTTCTTCTCTCCCATCTGCCACACCCATGGTAGTGGGCTGGGAGCTGACCCTGCCTGTAAAAACTGAAGCAAAAAATGCATTGAGCACTTCAGCTTTCTCCTCATCCTCTGTAACAAGGATGCCTGCCCTATTCAGCAAGGGGCCTACACCATCCCTGATCCTCTTCTTGTTATTAACATACTTGTAGAACCCCTTCTTGTTATCCTTTACATCCCTCGCTAGCCGCAACTCCATTTTTCCTTTGGCCTTTCTGATTTTATCCCTGCAGTCCCTAGCAATATCTTTATATGCCTCCTTGGTCATCTGACCAAGCTTCCACTTCCTGTAAGCTTCCTTTTTATGTTTAAGCTCAGAGCAGAGCTCTCTGCTAAGACATTCTGGCTGCCTCACATGTTTGTTCTTTCTCCTAATTGGAATGGCAACTTCCTGTGCCCTTAGCAGGGCTTCTTTAAAATATAACCAACTCTCTTGGACTCCTTTCCCCTTCAGATTAGCTTCCCAAGGGATCCTGCCCATCAGTTCCCTGAGGGAGCCAAAATCTGCTTTTTTGAAGTCCAGGGGTTTTGTTTTGCTTCTTTCCTTCCTTCCTTTAATCAGGATCCTGAACTCAACCATGTCATGGTCACTACTGCCTAGCTTGCCATTTACCTCTACCTCCCTGATCAATTCTTTCCTGTTTGTGAACAGCAGATCGAGCGGTGCAAGGTCCCTATTTGGTTCCTCTAGCATTTGTACTAGAAAGTTGTCCCCAACATTCTCTAGAAACTTCCTGGATTGCCCATGCACTGCTGTATTGGCCTCCCAGCAGATGTCAGGGTAATTGAAGTCCCCCATCAGCACCAGGGCTTGTGATCTAGAAACTTCTGCTAGTTGTCCGTAGAACACCTCATCCACCTCCTGCTTCTGGTCTGGTGGTCTATAGCAGACACCCACCACAACATCCCCCTTGTTGCTTTCCCCTCTCAGTGTAACCCACAGACTTTCTATTGGCATGCTTCCACTTCCATAATGGAGCTCTGAGCAGTCATAGAGCTCTTTTACATATAGTGCTACTCCTCCCCCTCTTCTTCCCTGCCTGTCTTTCCTGAACAGTTCACACCCATCCATGGCAGAGCTCCAGTCATGCACACTATCCCACCACGTCTCCGTTATTCCTATAATATCATAGCTCCTTGTCTGTGCTAGTATTACCAATTCTTCTTGCTTATTTCCCAGGCTCCTCGCATTAGTGTACAGGCACCTAAGATACCCTGTCGATTGCCCTACTTTGTCATGTTGATTTCCAATTCTATTACATAAACCTCCTTGCATTTTTTCTTGGAGTTCTGCTCCCCCACTCTCCTCACATATTGGGGCTTCAGTAGAGCACTTAAGACATTTATTTGATTCCCCCCCTATGTTCCAACTACCTTCTTTTTTATTGCTGTTGATACAGTCCCAGCACCCCCCAAGTTCCATCCCTTCCCCCAGATCACCCACATTGTTACTTACCTGTGGGCTTTGGTCTCCTTCCCCCATTGAACCTAGTTTAAAGCCCTCCTCACTAGGTCAGCCAGTCTGTGCCCAAACACGCTCTTCCCCTTCCTGGACAGGTGAAGGCCATCTCTGCCTATCAATCCTCTGTCCTGAAACAGGACTCCATGGTCAAGGAACCCAAATCCCTCCTGACCACACCATCTTTGCAGCCAGGCATTCACCTCTAGGATGCATCTGTCTCTCCTCAGGCCTCTAGCCTTGACTGGAAGGATTGAGGAGAACACCACCTGTGCTCCAAACTCCTTCACCCTCGTTCCCAGAGCCCTGAAGTCACCTTTGATCTGCTGAGAATCACCTCTCGCAGTATCATTGGTACCCACATGGATAAGAAGCATGGGGTAGTAGTCTGAGGGGCAGATGATTTTAGACAATCCCTCCATTACGTCACGGATACGGGCACCTGGCAAGCAGCATGCCTCTCTAGAGGCCTTGTCAGGGCGACAGATGGGTGCCTCCGTTACTCTCAGGAGTGAGTCCCCAATCACCACAACCCTACGTTTCCTCTTCGGTGAGGTGGCTGTGATCTGCCCAGCCTTTGGGGTGGATGGCATCTCCTCTACCTCCTTTAGTGTGTCCAGCACCGCATAACGGTTCCTCACCACAATGGATGGTGGGATGTGAGCAGGCATGGAACACTGTCTACTGCCAGAGGTGACCAGCTGCCAGTGTCCTTCCTCTGCCGTAGGCATCCCATCCTTTTCCAGAGCTGTGGCAGTAGCCCTTGGCATTGGGATAGGGACCTCCTCCTTGCAGGTCTCATCGTGGACACTGTCAAGGAACTTTTCCAGGGCATAGATACCCCTGAGTCGTGACACCTCCTCCTGTAACTCTCCTACCTGTTTCCGAAGAGATGCCACCAGAAGGCACCTATCACATAGGCTCATCTCCCTAGCCTGATCATCAGTGGCAGGAAAATGAAGGCCACACTCCCTGCAATTCCACACCAGGGTCTGGGTGGAGATATCCATGGACCGACAGTCTGTCTGGCTACAAACAGAGGCAAAGGAAACAGCAGGGGTGCTGGCTCCAGCTGTACGGCTCCTCTTCACCATCTTGGCCTCACCAAACTCCTTCTCAAACTCCCTCGCAAACTCCCCTGTTTGCAGTCCCCTGTTCGCAAGCTCCCTCTGGTCGCTCAAGCAGAACTAGTGGTTCCCAACCTTTTCTCTGCTGTGGCACACCTTGATACCACTAATTATTTTGAGACACTCCACTAATACCTAACAAATATTGAAATTAACTCATAAATATTCATGAGTCATGGCACACTGGTAGGGAAATGTTGCTATAAGCTGGGTGTAGGGGTAGCAGGGAAGCGGTGTCAAGAGAGGGGAGGTGAAGTCAGGGGTGGCTATGTGGGGTGGCAGGAGAGAGTGTAGGGCACAGAGCAGGGCAGGGTGGCAAGGGTGGCTGGGGCTGGGGGGGGAGAAAGGCAGGGGTGGCAAGAGAGGAGCGGGGAAGGGAGTGCAGGAGTGGCTATGTGGGGTGGCAAGGGGCACCTGGGGGAGCAGAAGGGCAGGGAGGAGTTGCAGGTGATTTGAAGGATAGGATCACAATTCAAAATGTTTTGGAAAAACTGGTGAAATGGTCTGAAGTAAACAGAATGAAATTCAATAAAGCCAAGTGTAAAGTACTCCACTTAGGAAAGAATAATCCATTGCACATAAACAAAATGGGCTATGACTGCCTAAGAAGGAGTATTGCAGAAAGGAATCTGAGTGTCATAATGGACCACAAGCTAATGAAAAAACAGCAAACACCATTCTGGGATGTATTAACTGGAGTATTGAAAGTAAGACATGGGAAGTAATTCTTCTGCTCTACTTCACCCTGATTAGGCCTCAGCTAGAGTATTGTGTCCAGTTCTGGGAGCCTAATTTCACGAAAGATGTGGACAAACTGAAGAAAGTCAAGAGAAGAGCCACAAGAATGATTAGAGTTCCGGAACACATGACTTATGAGTTAAGATTGAAAGGGCTAGGTATGTTCAGTCTAGAAAGGTATGTCTACACTGGAGCCTTAGGTCAACTTAACCTCCCTTAAGTTGACCTAAGGAACTCCATATCCAGATTGGGCTTGTGTTAAGTCAACATAATGCTCGCTTAAGTCGACTTAATAACACTTGCCTCTGAGGCCAACTTAAGCCTTAAGGTGACCTATGTAGAGACAGGTGTCAGGGCCCAGACCTGGGCCCTACCCCCTACCCTGCCCCTGGGCCTGATGCAGCTCCAGGGGCCCAATCTGGCCCCAAGCTCATTGCCGCAAGCAGCAGGCAGTTCAGAGCTGCTTCCTGCCACTGCCATCAAGCAGCAGGAGCTGGATCAGGCCCTGGAGCAGAATCGGATCCTGGAGCTGGATCGGGCCCTGGGGTAGGGCAGGGGTCATGGCCCAGAGCCAGTAATGCTCCTGCGGTATGTCTACACTGTCTCCAGTGTAGATATACCCTTAAGCCAACTTAACAAGTTCAATTTTAAGTCGACTTACAGTTGACCTTGTTAAGTGGACTTAAAAGAACCCCTCAGTGTAGATATATCTGAAAAGAGGGCACTGAGAGGGGACATGATAACAGATTTCTAGTAGCTAAGAGGTTGTCACAAGGAGTAGGGAGAAAACCTGTTCTCCTTACCTGTCAATGATAGGACAAGAAGCAATGGACTTAAATTACAAGAGGGGAGGTTTAGGATGGACATTAGGAAAAATTTCTTAACTGTTAGAGTGATTAACCAATGGAATAAGTTGCCTAGGTGGGTTGTGGAATCTCCATCATTGGAACTGTTTAAGAGCAGGTTAGAAAAGCACCTATCAGGGATAATTTAAGAGGGTACTTAGTCCTGCCATAAGTGCAGGGGACTGGGCTTGATGACCTCTCAAGGTTCCTTCCAGTTTCTATGCCTCTGTGATTCTAACATGATTCCCTCTTCCCCCTGGCAGCTCCAACACCCTCAGTACCCGTCCCTTCTTCCCAGCAACTCCACCTCCTGCAGCACCCCCTCTTCTCCCATAAGCTCTGCCACCCACTGAGCCCACTTCCACCTGACAGCCACTTCCACTGCTGCCCCTGGCACTCCCTCCCTTCATGCGGCGCCGTGCTGCTCAGAGCTGACCCTCCCCTCTGGCAGCCCCCTCCCCACCCACAGCTCTCTACTGCCCCCGCTGCTCCCCACTTAAGCCTCACCAGCATGGTGGCATCCCCAGGTCCCTGACTGGGGCCCATTCCTGCCAGCAGTGGCATCCACAGACCCCAACCAGGGCCGGATCTCAGCAGCAGTAGCCCCAGATCCCTAGCTGGGGCCAGAAAATAGCCGCAGCTCCTAAACCTCAACAAGGGCTGGATCCTGCCTCTGCCGGCAGCTCCAGGACCATGGTGGCATCTCTTGGACCTCAGCCAGGGCCAGATCTCATGACCACCAGCAACTCCAGGACCCTGGCTGGGGCTAGATCAGATGGCCAGAGCTGGTCCCAGAGCTGGCTGAAGGCTCAGGTCCCCAGTCAGGGCCAGACACAGGCAGCAGCTCCAGGACCCCAACAGGGGATCAGATCAGGTGAGTGGGGCTGGTCCTGCAGTCAGCAGCAGGCCCAGGTCCCCAGCCTGGCCTGGACACTGGCAGCAGCTCCTAGATCCCAAGCAGAGCCAGACCCTGCCACCACTGCCCCAGGACCCCAAGCAGGGCTGGATCCTACCGGTGCTGGTGTTTCTGGGACCCCCAGCCAGGGCTGGGTCAGGTGGCTGGGCCAATCCCACTACTGCCACCGGTGGCCATGGGACCCCATCCAGGGCTGGACCTCACCGCTGCTTCCGCCACTGCTCCCTGCCCCTGGACCCTGGTCAGGGTCAGATCCTTCCACTGCCAGCAGCTCCAGGACCCAGTCAGTGCCGAATCAGGTGGCCAGAGGCAGTCCTGCTGCTGCCAGCAGCCCTGGTCCTGGGCCAAGGCCAGACTCCAGCAGTGGCTCTTGAACCTTGACCAGGGCCAGATCTTGCCACTACTGATGGCTCCAGGACCACAGCTGGTCCTGGATCAGGTAGCCAGGGCCAGTCCCACCACCACCAGAAGCCCTGCATCCCCAGCTGGGACTGGTCCCACCACTGTTGCTGTAGGGTCATGGTACTGGCTGGGGCCAGATCCCAGAGGTGGCCCTGGGACCCCCAGTGGGGTGGACCTTGCTGTGGGTGGTGACTGCTCTCTGTCTCCCCGCTGGGACTCAGGACCGTCCTGCCTTCTCCCCCCCCCCCCCAATCCTATTTACAGAGCCATAGCTCTCTGTTTCAGTGCCTGAGGTGTGTTCCAATTGGAACATGCCACATGCAATTAGCAGCACTTGGGGCCAGTCCCACAAAACGTGCTTTTTAACGGAGTGGCTCTATAGAGATGCTCTGGGGCACCCGGGACAAAACCCCATTTACCCCACTGTAGTTACAACTCTGCCTATTTACTTTTCTTCCCCCCAGCCCACGCTTACCAGCAGGCAGGAGATGCAAACTGTATCTGCAGCAAGCTTTTCCCATCCTGCACAGCCTACATGGCTGGACTGTGCAGGGAGGGAGATTTAAAATAACCCTAGCTCCTGGGCAGATCTCACAGAACACTTGAGGAGTTGCTGCAGCACACCAGCTGGGAACCACTACACTAAACTATACTCCCCCAGTGTTGTGCCATGAACGTTTATGTCTGTAGAGTGAAATGTTTTGGAAGAGAGTAACAAAGAAATCTCTGAAAGTATGACCCACAATAGACCAACTTGTAAAATATTTATTGTTATGCCTTATTTGCGCTTTTGATTTGCAATTTAAAATATTTGCTGTAACTGTTTGACTGCTTAACACACAGAATTAAAAAAAAAAAAAAAAGAAGCACAACTATATTTTTGGAAGAAGGGGTGTTTTGTCATTCTATGGAATGCTGCCTTTTATTAATGTGCTAGTACTGTATTGGTATAGAAATATAGGCCCAGTCCTCATGCCCAGCCTTCCCAACTTTTCTCAAAAAATCCTTCATCCTCTTTCACCTGATTATTTCTATCCTCTCTCTTTCCATAAACAAATTTAATTGACTCAAAATAACCTCTAATCCTTGCCTCAAATACTAGTCCTTCTCCATCCCTCAGTGTTCCAGTAGAAAGTATACTAATCCATTAACATAAGAATGGTCATCTTATCAAACCAGTTGTCCACCTAGTCCAGCATCCTGTGTTTTTTCCAGGTGCTTCAAATAAAATTAACAGAATAGGGCAATTTATTGAATAATAATTCAATCACAGCTTCTGGCAGTGTTAGCTTAAGGTACACCTGGACCATGAAGTTGTGTTTTTAATCACATGGGGTAATGCTATTTTTGGACCTATCCTCCATGAATTTATCTAATTCTTTTTTAACACTGTTTTACTTTTGGACTTTACAACACCTCTTGGCAACGAGTTCCATCCTATTTGCATTCTCTTTGATTCCCCTATTAACTATTTATTTCCTAATTGCTTTACATCCCCTCGTTTTTTAATCCCTCAGCCATGAAAGTTAAAAAGGTCAGCACTACTAGTCAGCCAACTCAAACTTTCTAATAATAAAAATATATTTTTTTAAACATGAACATTGTTGGATTTGTGCCCTATCTACTTTGCGGTTGTCAGAGCCTCAAATTCCTCAAACAAAAAAACCAAGCGAACAGGTGTTGGCCACTGCTGTAGAAAGAACAACAGGCTGCATGAACTAATGATCTGAATTAATATGAGAGATCTTACTGTAGTGTATGAGAATTGGATAGTATCCCTTTAAATGGGAGATTTTTCATAAGCCTCTCTGTCTCTTTTTTTTTTTTCGGTTCATTTTTTCCTACTAAACAATCTTATATGTAACCTAACTGTGTCCGTTTGGTTTTCTTAATGTTGTACAACTACAAAAGTTACAATACCTAGTATCCTGCTTAGTACACAATTTATATAATGTAAAATCACTGTTAAAATACTCAACAGAAATTTTCCTGTGACCAGCTTTGCATCTTTTTGGGTTATACCTTTTAGGCATAAGCTAGGCAACATAAGTAACAATGTAAGTAACAAGAAAAATGGCTGTATCTCTACCATTTATCAGACTGTCCTATTGAAGAATAATTTTCTGATAGACAATTTTTGTTATTACCTTGTGCAACTTACATTATGCTGAATAGAAGCAAAAAGCTACCTTTTAAATCTAAAGCACAGAAAAACCCTTTAGACTTTCAAAATTTGCCACTATATATTTTGAAGGGGGAAACAGCTGCTGCCTAAGCATATACCAATGGAATACTTCTTCCTGCTGGAACTAATTTCCCATAATATTCCTCTTATTGTTCTGCAGTTGGAAATACTAATTTTTATGGATGGACAACTGGATGCATGGTTTAGAATTTCTGGGGAACACTGTACAAGTTGGAATATCACTTTATGCACTTTAGACTGCAAACCAAGAGTTAATGGCAGAGGGGTTTGACAGAGAAAAAGAGCTACAGGAGGTGCCATCAAGCATGTCCTTTAGTATTTCTACTACTGGGAAAGGGAAGCAAGATCTTCCTACCTAGCAGTCCTGCTGCAATTAGGGACATGTGATGGGGGGAAGGCAGAGGCATGCAGTCACTTTAAGAATACAAGACTGCAGAGTCAGATTCGCTGAACCTAGCACACTGAGAAATAAATTGTACTTCTTTTCACCAGTCTGGCCCTCTGCAGATGAAAAATGATTCATTCTGAAAAAAGGCAGGCCACCTTCGCCTCACTTACACTGTCTTGGAGTATCTGCCAGGGAAATTATCTTTATTTTCCATCAGGGTACTCCATAATTACGCAACTGACAGAGGCTACTCCAGACACGTGGTGAATCAGCACATTCTTTGTCAGACTTCCCACACACCCATTTTCTGAGCCGTGCTGGCCCCCTTGAAGCCCCACCACCACCACCACCATCATACCATACTACAGACGTTTTTCTGCCATGATTTCTTTTGCAGGGCTCTATCTACACTTGTAATTTAGGTACAATTAAGGAGGCTTAATTTGAACTAAGTTAGTGCATGGCCATGCTGGCTTTCATTAATTCGAACTAAGGAAGTCCTTAATTCAAACTAAGAAAAGCTTAGTTCAAACTTGTAAAACCTCCCTTTAGTTTGAATTAACGATTAGTTCGAACTTATTAGCTCAAACTAACCAATGGAGCCATGTTAGTTCGAACTAACTGTTAGTTGGAACTAAACACAGTTTGACTTTCTTCCTCCCAGGGTGCATGGCACTCTGGGGCATGGCTGTAACTACAGTAGGGAAAACAGGGCATAGTCCCAGGCCCTGAATTTCAGAAGGTGCCAAGCTGACCTTACCTGTCCCCAAAGAGGAATGTGCCTTTGTGAAAGGCACATTCCTCTGGGAGCCAGGCTTGGGCTAGGGCTGGGGCTGGAGGAGTTCATCTCCCGCTCTGCCCTCATAAGACTCCAGTCACACCACATGGCCAGGGCAGCTTCAGCCTCTTGGGACCTTGGCTATCAAGGTAAAGAGAAAGGTGCAGGGGGACTGGAATGAGAAAGCTGATGGCTGGGTGGGCAGGATAGCAGGCTTGGCCACCTTCCCCACCTGCCTGGCTACCAACTTTCCCATCCCAGTCCCCAGGGCACCCATGGAAGGCACCCCTCATCCAGCTCTAGCTGAGCTGGTGGGGAAGGCGTCCCCCCCATCTGGCTCTAGCTGCAGCCCATAGCTAGAGCTAGATGGGGGGGATGTCTTCCCCTCCACCTGGCCAGTGCAGCTAGAGCTGGGTGGGGGAGATGCCTTCCCTACTGCCCAGCCAGGGGACTGGGGCTGGATTGGGCCCTGGGCCAGATCAGGACCCGGGTGGAGAGGGCACCAGAAAACCGATTTATGGCCCTGCCCTGGGAGGAAGTGCGTTCCTCTTTCTATGGGATTGGGTGGGGACATGGCCTTTCTCAGGGGCCATGTTGCCACACTTCCCATTGTGCCCCTCTCCTAAACTGAACTGGCAAGTCCTGGGCGTGGACATGCTAGTTCAAATTAGGTTTCTAGTGGAGCCACATTAATTCGAACTAACTAATATTAGTTTGAATTAATTAAATTGAACTAAGTTAGTTCAAACGTCTTAAGTGTAGACATAGCCCAGCAGATTATCCCATTTCAGAGCCCCTGCATTGATAAAGGTGGAATCTGTCCTATTATGCGTTTTCTCTCTTCTGTGACTCTTAATCTTTCCCTCCTCGCCTGTTGAGGAAACTCTCCTTTCATGGAAACAACATTTTGATGTTCTGAGAAAGCTTCTGTATTCCAGTGACACCCAAAGCTAAACTTAGAGTTAAAACTCCTGCAGCCAGGTAAACTCCAAGCTCAATCAGATAAAAAGGCATGGACCAAATTAAAAGGAATCCACTGTCTCTTACATTGGGGGTTGGGTGATGGGCTGTAAACCTACCTTTATAAAAAATTAAATTACAGTGACACTGCATGGCACCATTTTGGCAAGCAGCATGCCAAAGATACAGAGTCTGTTTCAGTGTGAACTGTAGCAGTCAGTGATCACTTAATAATCAGCTTACAAAGCTGTCAAGAGATCTCTTTGTGTGTCCAGTGCTATCTGATGTATCATAACAAGAGCCCCATCTAGACTCTCTGTCTGAGATGTTGAGCTTTTAAGGGCACAATGCTCAACACCATGGATGGAGTGGCATTGCCTGGACAGTGGGTCCTGTGAAATTCTGTATCTTCTAATGTAGGGGTCTCAAACTCAAATCACCACGAGGGCCGCAGGAGGACTAGTACAGGGCCGCATGAGGCCTGGTTTGTTAGCCTGAGGGCCACTCCACTGAAACTTTTCCATACAATGACATTGCAAATATCAGTAACAAGAATGTCATTGCAGGCCTCAGGCAACAGCTTTAGGGGCTGCATGTGGCCCATAGGCTGTGTGTCTGAGACCCATGTTCTAATGGGAAGTCACATAGTAACCTGCCAGAAGGCCAAGGCAGATCCTGGGGCCAAATAGAAGCCCCAAAGTGAGACAGGGGACAATGGATTGAGAGACAGCAAGGGGTGACAGACTGGGAAGAGAACTAATCCCAAAACAGCCAGAAGGTGCCATTTGTCTTGAATGAGAAAACAATTGCAAGCATCCATTGAAATTCCCTCTGAAACATCTTGAAGTGTTATGGTGTGTCAATAGAAATAATCATAATGAAGTTATTTATACAAAAGTATAAGCTTATGTGGTTAAAGTTAATGTGCACTTGAGCAAATGGTTCAGCATAGACACTGGTGTCCAATAAAGACATATTCTTTCACCTCTCCAGTTTGGTATTGCTGTTAGCTTCATTCTGAGAAAAAGTGTAGACATACAACTTAGGCATCACACTGCTTAACAACAGTACATCAGAAGATATAGAGTTTGGTGGTGACACAACTGTTTTTGTTGACAAGCCAACCTGCACACATGTAAAGATTGTCCAGCCACACACAATTGATAGGGTTAACAATTAAAAATAAAAAACAAATTTAATGAGAACCCCGGCAAATCCCAACTAAAGCATTACATTAGAAGGAAAAGGAAAACAAGAAATGAGTTTAGTCATATACCCTGTCAGTAGCAGACAAGCCAATGGATGATTCCAGAAGGAAAAGAAAGCATGAATTATTCCAGAGGCAGTTGCATTCACCAGCTTAAAAATGACTTTTTCACCAAAATATCTATATCTTAAAGACCAAACTGGAAGCTTCAAATCAGACATTATTCCAGCCTTAACATATGGGAGGTTGGATGGGGTGGCTTCTGAGTTATTACAGAGAATTCTTTTTTGGGTGACTGACTGGTGAGATTTGCACACATGCTCAAGGTTCAACTGATTGCCATATTTGGGGTCAGTAAAGAATTTTCCCCTGGGACATATTGGCTGGAGCTCTGGGGGTTTTTTCACCTTCCTCTGTAGCTTGGGGCATGGCTCACTCGCTAGTGGATTTTCTGTATCTTAAAGTCTTTAAATCATAATTTGAGGACTTAAATAACTCATTCATAAGATAGAGATTTATTGAAGGAGTTGTGGGCGAGGTTTTGTGTCCTGCATTGTGCAGGAAGTCAAACTAGATGATCATTTTGCTCCCTCCTGACCTTAGAGTCTATGGCTATATCTACATACGCAATTTTAGTTCAGACTTGCTACTCCGAACTAAAGAAGTCCAAGGTTAGTCTGAACTAACCTCAGGCTAGTTTGAGCTAACTGCAGTTTTTTAGTTTGAGCTAGCCACACGTGCTAGCTCTAACTGATGTTTTAGTTCGAACTAGAATGCACAGTTAGTTCAAACTAATGGCTTAATTCAAACTTGTTAAATTCGGACTAAGCCTTAGTTCGTGTATTGCACATACTTATATAACCTGCTAGGGTGGGCTCAAATTCATTTACCTGCCCCTCTCTAGTGCCTCACGGAGAAACCCCTGCAGAAAGCAGCTGGAGAGCCAAGATCCAGTCTGTTCACAACTCACAGCGAAGACTGCTCAGAGTTCCCTTCCCACATTAACTACTACTAAGCATAAACATAACAATGAACTTTATTAACTAACTGAACAAACTTTATCCTAAGAAACCATAATAAATTTAAACAAAACAGTAAGAAACCCAAGAGTCCCAAAGTTCAAGTGGAGTCACCCTTATCTCAATCGTAGTCTTTTAAGTCTTTGAGGTGTGAATGCAGAACAAGAGCCATCCTCATCATCTCTAGCTGCAGGAATCTTCAGGCAAATGCCAAGCAGTCCTTTCTTCCTCCTGTGTAGCCAGCACCACACAATCAGGTCACTGACCATCCAGCTCTCAGTTCTGCTGCAGACAACTCCCCTGTAAAACTGTCCAAAGCAGGGAGAAAACATCCTGCAGTCCACTCTCACATAGCTCCTTTCATTCAGTCCCTGGGCACGTGGACTCTGCAGCTCTCCCTGTTTGCTCCTCTCCAGGCTGCTCCTCTCAGGCTTCTCCCTGGTCATGTAACTCCAGTGTAACAATAAAACTTGTGAAGCATGCTCAATGTGCTACCACACCCTCTTACCAGAAAGTCCTGGTTTCTGGGCTGCAAAATCTGCCCTGCAATGTAACCCAGCCATAAGGGATCCCTGAAAAAGATTACTCCTTTTTAGGCACGTGGGTTACACTTAGTTTGAACTAAAGTTTGAACTAAGCAGGTAAGTCTGGACTAGTGCTGGCTCTTACTAGTTTGAACTAAGCTTTGCCTAGTCCAAGCTAAGAAATTTCTTAGTTCAGAACAGGCAAAACCTAGTATAGCCATGGGACTAATTTGCCAATGCAGACATAGTCTATGACTCTAAATCCACAAAAGACATAAATAGATGCCCTCTAAAGCAAATGCCTCAGAAAAATACTAGATATTAAATGGAATGAAGTTATAACAAATGCTGAGATTCATTTATATTCAGCAGCACTTTGTGTCCTAAATTATCCAGAAAAGAAGACAGAAATATCTGGAACATGTATTTAGAATGAAGCCTAAACTTCTACTATGGTAAGCATGCTACTGGGCAGTTGAAGGAACACACAAAAGGGGCTGACAGAAAGAATCATTCCACTGAACAATATTGAGCAAGAAAAATAACTCATGGAACTTAACATAGGGGGCATGCAAACAGAAGTACAAGAGAGACAAGGATAGTCGTGTCCTGTTTGTTCTCTAAGTGACGTTTTACAGCATAGGAAGGATTCAAGTTGTCCTATTGGCTTTAGGGATGAATATTTTAATTAATCACACTACTATTTTTGTAACGCATACTATTTATTATCTTGTATTCAACTATGTGAAGCTTTTAGGATGCATTTTGTACTGAGACACCGCTATATAAGACAAAGTTTTGGAGCAATACAAAGAGAGGAAAGTGGCAGAGATAACTGCTTTTCTATGTGAAGTTAGAGTAGACAAACTCCTGTTCCACAAGATGTAGTAGTAACCGTCATAAATCACAAATCATCCAGTTGTTTTAAAGTTGTATTAAGGTGGCTTTAATGTGATCAGACCAAGTAGCAGGAGGATGCTGAATAAAAAAACTATTTATGGCTTTATTTCATCATTGCTGTCCTTACTCGGGCAAAATCCCATTTCCTCCACAGAGTTTCCCTAACAAAGGAGTTCAGAATTTGGCACAGCCAGAATAGAATTTAAGAAGACATGTTGTATGCTAAAATAGTAGGCTATGTCTGCACGAGCAAATTAGTTTGAATTAAGGAGCCTTAATTCAAACTAATTTGAACCCTGTCTACACTAGGCTTTGCCTAATTCAAACAAAAAAAAATATTTAGTTCAAACTCAGCAAAGCTTAGTTCAAACTAGTTAGTTCAGCTGGTTAGTTTGAACTAACTTCTTAGTTTGAACTAATTTGCATATTTAGTTCACACTAGCACAATGTATACATGCTAGCTTGAGCTCAATAAGTTTGTGTTAGCAGTTAGTTCCAACTAAGAGCATTTTTTTACTTTGAACTAAAAAGTTAGTTCAAACTAAAAAAACACGCTTAGTTCAAACTAACTTTTGAAGTACTTAGTTAAAACTAACCAAGCCCAAGCTGAGATTTTCGGTGTAGACATAGCCATAGAGATTAATTCTTGGGTCTGTTCTTGAAGGAAGTATTATATGCTATAGTATTTGGTAAGTGTCAACAGTACATGTTACTGCAGTCCTTGGTTACTTAGGGCTAGGCTGGAAACAGGTACAACATTATACATCTCTCTTTCAAGATAATCTGAAATAAAGACAGAATACAAAACACTAAATTTGAAATCTTTATTGAACAGTTCTTTTTAATGTGTTCTTGCAAATGAGATACTGTGTATTCTTCTTAGGGATTTCAATAGCTTTTGATCTGCTGTTATTAGCTACTGATCTGAATGGGAAATTACTCCATAAAATAACAATTTCTCTTTTTTTGCTGTTAGTGCAAATTTAAAGATAATGTATTCTCTACAAGCTCCCTAATAAGATAAAAACAAATACTGGCATTATGCAGTAATTTGGATATTTTACTGGCTTTATGTTCTGGCAATATGTTTCATGCCTCATTTACTAGAAAACTCATTAAATTAGTGTAACACTACCATGTTTTAAACGCAATAGGTTCAGGCTTCTTTTCCACCTAAGTTGAACCCTACTTATTTTCTATACTTTCATGCTTGAGTTAATAAATTGTGGAGTTTTACTCTTCTGTTTGCACTATTCTCCTTTACATATCATTTGTTGATGGTTCTGTATTTTCAAAGAGAAGGAGGAGATGAAAAGCAAATTATCCCCTTGGGCTTGTGGGATCGTTTGCTTTTGTACAATTTTTCATCTTAGTCAGATTATTTCTATATTTTATTGAGATTTCAATTTGTGACAAATGTATACATTAAAGCAAACAAATGTCAATGGGAAGGAAAACCCAAGAGAAAGCAATGGGGCAAAGTTGAATATAAGCATTAGTTTAGTCATCAGTTCAGATTTAACAGCCTGGTTGAATTCAATAATTGTTTTACACAGACAATTACTAATAAGATCAGATACATATTACCATTATAGGTAAGTGAGTTGCTAAGGTTCCTGTAAAAATTTAAAGAAACATTGATGCTATTTAATTATAAGTGGAATCTTTTAAAACTCAATTTTATTGCTAAGCTAAGCCCTGTTTCAATAAGTGGAGATAGCAAATGTGTCCTTTTGATCGAAGTGATGTTAGCCTGGCTCCAGATCATTAAAGGCAGTTGCAGGAAGAAAAATAGGGACACAGTAATTGAGCATAGGGGTTGGGCAGAGGAAGGAGAGCTACTCCTATGATACCAACCTTCTCCTACAGCCTCATGTATAGGCCCCTCAGAGTGGCTCCATGCGGGTATCTCTCTGTAGATATTGGGAATGAGATACAGGGATGACCTAACGAAGCAAAAACTACCATTCCCCTTGACTATGACTTTCCAGGCTGGATACACAGGCGCATCCCCTAACCCTCGCCAGTAAAGACAAAATTTCTGTCAAAACTGACTCAGCCAATAACTTTACTCATGCAGAACAAAATTGCACCAAAGCCAAGAGCAGTGGGGAAGGTGAATTCAAGGGAAAGTATCCTCTGCCCTTCTTCATTCAGTAGTCTCACAGCCCTCCCTCTTCAGATCTTCATCAGTTCAGTTAGATCGCTCCTCCTGGGCACAGGAGTCCACTTTGTAGCTCACTACTTTTCCTCTTCCCTAAGCTGGAAAGAAAAGCAGCAGTCCTTCCCCACTGCTAGTTTCTCCCCTGTTCAAAGGGGAAGAGACAGAATATATGCAGCCTTCTTTGCCAGAGCTTGTCTCTGTTGGGTGGGAGAGAGGAGAACCATGCCCCAAGCTCTCTACAGGCTTCTGGTCCCAGGCCCTTAAAGAAACACAAACCTAGTTTTTCCTCAATAACTCTTCTTCTGAGACTCAGAGACTGTCTGAGTCGGGGAGAGAAGAGACTGGGGAGGAGAAGAGACTTGGGGCTGCCAGTGGGGGGAAGGAGACTTGGGGTACTGTGCTGGGGGGAACCTTGGTGTGCCTTGCACAGCTGGGAACCCTCCCAACCATTTTGTGACCCTGAAAAGGTTGAGCCCCCCTGGGCTGGAGTGTTACCTTTTTCCCACTGACAGGCCTACTGCAAGTAAATGTACTGTGATGAATGCAATATGTTTGTGAGTGAGCATAATAAATTATTAGAAATAGCTGTGTTTTAATACCCCTTGATATTCACATCGACTCCTGTAAGCCATAAGTTATGTTAAAATGTTTAAAATGGCTTGCTTAAGTGGCAATCCGCAAAAACTTTTGATGACCTTGTAGTGGTTCACACAAAGGAAAAAATTGGAAGTCACTGCCCTAGTTCATGCTGCTCTTAAGGGGACAATCACCCTGTTGCAGCAAGTAAGAGAATTCCAAGGCAAAAATACAACATCTATAACGTCCATAAGCCTGCTGCTCTATAAGCTAGTAATTGTGTGCCACTGGAGAGGGTGGATTCCCAGTTTCCTAATGGAATTGAGCACTCACTCCTAGCCTTTGAACTATAACATCTTGGGCTCTTGCAAGTGATGGTATATTTTAAACCTAAGAAAGCTTTCTTAGGTTGTTTCCAGAGATGTCTTACATTTGTTGTTTTTTATTTGAGTCCTGCACAGCTGGACTCATGGTAGTTAAGGCACATATTGCTATAGGTGGAGAGATACCAAAAACAGTCTCACCTAAAAAACGGTTCAAACATTTGTATTAACATATGGCACCTAGTAGAATACATAACAAGGTGGTACAAAGGTACTTTGATAATTTGTTGGTGTGACCTACATAATTCACTAGTCTTTGGCCCTTATCAGTACTGCAACCATCTCATGCTGATGCTGATAGATTCTTTATACTACACCGTCATGTATTCCCATTCCCTTTGGTATAAATCCAAAGTATTAAGGTTTTCTTGAGAGGGTTTAAAACAGAAGTGACCTGAGAGCGGAGGAGAGAAAATATTGGTACAGCAAAGCCCTGCATATGTGCAAGCACACACAGCATGTTGTCTGACGTAAGTTGTGCAATAATTTGATTACTCTGGCCACAAGTCTGTTTTAAGATGTTGGAGAACATGTCATTAAAAGTTGCATATAAAGCATGAGGGGAGAACTGGCTGCAGACTAAACTGTATTGTCCTTCAGCCTCTCTCCAGTCTTCATTACTGACATTTCTATACTCAGAGTTTACAAAAAGTAAACGCTAAATCTCTAAAATTAACAAGGAGTCCCAGGGCACTTTTAAGGACTAATAAATTCATTTATCACATGAGCTTTGTCAGACGCTTGAAGATGGGGAATTCCCCATTTTCAAGCATCTGATGAAGTGGGATTTTCTCCCATGAAAGCTCATGTGTTAAATAAATCTGTTAGTCTTTAAAAGTGCCCCAGGACTCCTTGTTTATTTTTCTGAATGACTAACACAGCTTCTAAATCTCTAAAGCTATGTCTATATCTAAAATCTTAGCTTGGATTTGGCTAGTCTGAACTAAGTAGTTTGAAAGTTAGTTCAAACTAAGCAAATCTTTTTAGTCTGAACTAACTTTTTCATTCGAACTAATAAAAGCAGCAAGTTTGAACTAAAAGTTAGTTTGAACTAAAAAAATGCACTTAGTTTGAACTAACCACTAGTTCAAACTTATTTAATCTGAACCAGCATGTCTAC
The DNA here is from genome assembly GCA_007922195.1 of Podocnemis expansa. Taxonomy (NCBI): domain Eukaryota; kingdom Metazoa; phylum Chordata; order Testudines; family Podocnemididae; genus Podocnemis; species Podocnemis expansa. Next base: position 1,849,156 of record ML682021.1, on the reverse strand, counting down.
ACTGTGCTAGTTTGAACTAAATATGCAAATTAGTTTGAACTAAGCGGTTAGTTCAAAATAACCAGCTAAACTAACTAGTTCAAACTAAGCTTTGCTTAGTTCAAACTAAAAAACATCTTTTTGTTTGCACTAGGCAAAGCCCAATGTAGATAGGGTTCATATTAGTTCAAATTAAGGCTCCTTATTTCAAATTAATTTGCTAGTGTAGACATAGCCTAAAATACTTTGAATTATTTCACATGCACAGATTAAGAAAGCAATGCCCCCTCAGACTGTAAGGATGGGAAGAGTCAATATTACATAATTTTTTCCTATACCTACAGTATGCTCAATAATGTGCCTCTTCTATTACTGCATCATGTTCATTTCTTCAAGAACTCTTAAGATACTCTGACCAAGTGCCGTATTCTGAAACTAATTAATTTGTAGTGTCTGTAAGAAGCAGCCACATCTCATGGAATACATTGCTTTAGTAGAGTGGTAGATAAATCTTTCTAGTATCTTGTGTAACTTAATGTTTATTACACAACCTAAGATGTTACTTTTTCACTGTTTCACTATAATTCTCAGAGACTGATAGGCAGAAGGCAGGTGTACATTAGAAGCACTACATCAACACAGATGCATCAATTCAGCTGTGGCATTGTAATATACCTGGTGAAGAAGCTATATGTCAACAAGAGAGTGCTGAGCTCATCCTGTCCTGGGGGCGGGGGTGAGCCCAGCTGGCTCCCCACTCGGCTTTTGTGATAGTCACTATAACATCATGTAGCATGTGGGCACACGTGCAGGAAGGGTCCTCCTCTTGGCTATGTCTACACGACAGGGCTCAGTTAAGCTGGCTTAATAAAGTCTACTTTAAGCTGACTTAAAGTAAACCTTATCAAGCTGGCTTAGTGTCCACACTCAAAATGCCAGAAGACTGTCCGCATCCACACTGGCAGCTACTAGGTCCTCCTAGGAGTGCTTCATTGTGGCTAGCTGACCCACGGTGCACCACAGCAGAAGTGCCCCTCTATCCCGGTCACTCCTTCACTATAGGAAGTAAGTGACCACATCACCCTCCATACTGTGCGTGGCAACAGGGAGCCCCACGAGGTCAGGGAGCCTGACATCCCCCAGCAATGTGCCAGCACAGCACCCCACATCCTCCCTGCATTGCCCAGACTCCTCCAACTTTGGACCAGGCACCACAGGGCAACTGCCAGCACAGGGACAGGCTGCAGCAGGCCACCCCCTCACCCTCCCTGGCAGCTGGCATGGAAAGGGTGCCCTCTGTGCACATGCATATCTGGGCATGTGAAATCAGCAGTGACTGGTGGCACCGGATAAGTCTCACTATCTGGGATGATGACTACTGGCTGCAGAACCTGCAGATGAGAAAAAGCAACTTCTTCCAGCTGCTGTCACCACCCCAAGCCTCCCATTCCTGCCCTCCCACCCCCTCCCCCTCCCATCCAGCTCCCCTTGTCCCCAACACAATAAAAGGATGGACTGCACACAAAATGATGGTGTGGATGTGTTTTATTTATGGGGGCAACTGGTGGGGAGGCGAGGGGTGGGAGCTGCAGGGGTTGGGGGTTTGGGTGGAGTGAGGGGATTTGGGGGAAGGGCAGGGTTGGGGGGAATGAGAGGGGTTCTGAGGGAATGAGGAGGGTGGGGATGGGGGGCAAGTGTCTAGCAGCCTCATGCCAGCAGGTCCTGGGCCTGCAGCTGGCCACCTTGAGTCCTCTGCCACCAGCAGGGAGGGCTGATGCTGAGATCCTAGGCACAGGGATCTGTGACCCACCCAGCACCTCGGACTCATGACAGGTACTCCAGGGCCTGGCTTTGGTGCTCCATGGCCTGGGTCTGATGCTCTAGCAGGTCAAGCAGGCGGTCCATCTAGGCCTGTTTGAGCCTTCAGTGACCAGCCTCCTCCTGCCTGTGTTGCTCCCACCAGGCTTGGAGATCTGTCTCTGCTCTCTTGGCCACCTGGAAGTGGTCTTCCAGGATATCTTCTTGAGAGTGAAACCCTCTTCTCCTCCTTCTGGTCAGGGCTGGGTGCCTGCCTGGAATGACCACTGTCTGGGTTGCAGGGTCTGCAGGACAGAGACAAAGAACAGGGGTTCCCCCCATTAGGTAGTGCGGAGTGCAGGCTGACAGCACCTGTTGTCTCATGCCCATCCTCCTGCTTCCCACTCCCTGTCCTTTAGGATAGGGCCCCCTTGGTACATGATGCCATTCAAGGCAGCCCTGTCCCAGGGTTCTCACATCACACCACTTGCCAACTGTTTTGGGCACATAGTGTCTGGCCTTTCCAGTCCCACCTAATGTGCCCCCACCCAATCTCCCACCAGGCCCCTGCCCTGCTCGTCCCTGGGTCCCTTCTGCCACACGGTGCCCTGCCCCTCTGCCCCAGAGGGAGGGCTTCTGCATTCCCTCCCCAGGGCCCTGCCTGTCCCTGGGTCATGTCCCCCCGCGTTCCTGGTCCCACCTGCCTACACCACCATGCCTGCTGGGAGGGAGCAGTCACCAGCAGGTGCCTGGCATGATGTCTCCTTACCTGGGTCATCCTGAGTGGGGGGAGCCTCTTCCTGTGTCCCTGGGTCTGGCATCAGGACATGGACGACCTCAGGTGAGCCAGTTCCTATGGCCACCGAGGTGCGCCCCTGATCCAGCACCATATCCTCATCCATTGTAGTGGGAGGGGAGCTCACCGAGGCTGACAGTCTATGTGGGCAGGGTGTCATCCTTGCTGCCCTGGATGGTATGAAGCTCCGTGTAATAGGGGCAGCAGATAGTGGCTGCCCCTGAGTGCCACATGGCCTCCCAGGCCCTTTGGTAGCCCTGGCACAGGTCTTTTATTTTCTACCTTTACCTGCTGGGTGTGCCGGGTGTGGCCCCATCTGCAAGGGCCTGGGAGATGCTGCTTTACACCTCCCAGTTTTGTTGGATGCCCTGGACCCGGGACTGTACAGCATCATCTCCCCATAGGACCAGGAGATCTATGACAGGTTGGGGCCTGTCTTCTGCCCTGGCCTTGGGTCTGGCTCTGGGTCTGCATCTTTTGCAGATGCCAGTTCTGGTGAGCTCTGGCCAGCAGACAAGGCAGGACTTCCTCCTGCCATGTCATTGGCTGGAGCTTTGCCCTGCCCTGATTGGCCAGGGCAGGCTCTTCCTGGTGGCCAGTGGGGGGTAGGAGATGGCCTAGAGGCCATTAAAGTCAACTTAACTGGCCACATTGTCTTAAGTCAACTTAATAAAGTCAACTTAAAAATTAAGTTGACTTAACAACTAGGAGTTATTAAGTCGACTTAAGCAAATTCTTTAGTCGACTTAATAAATTCCAAATGTGGCCAGGGAGTTGCTTAAGTCAACTTAACCCTCCTTAAATCGACTTAAGCCCTAGTGTAGATATACTCCTTGTGATGCCCCACCCGCTTTCTCGCCTTGTTGCTTGCAGATGTGGGGTCTGCATGTCATAGTGAGCTGACAGACCTGAGAAAAGGGAAGCTCAGGCCTTGTCACCAGCTACCTATGATTCCCCTCCTACTATCGTCCCTCATTCAGTATTAAACTGTCAACTGCCTCCAAGTGGCCCATGATGTCAGCTTTCATCACCCACCCATTAATTTTTCAAACAAACACCCTCATTCTGTCTCGGATGCTGAGGAGAATCCCCTCATAAACATCACAGAACTAATTCATCTCCTGTCTCATATTCCTCCTTGAACCTCTCCTATTGCTTGATGGCTACAAAAAACTTCACAATGACTAGGCTGCTGGAGCACTGAGGCCATTGCCTACTACCCTAACTAATAATGTCTCATTGTTTCCTTGTATTCCCTCCCCCTGTCTGTTGTAATTCATTTTTGTCTCTTGTCTTATACCTAAATTATAAACTCTCTGGGGCAGGCACTGTCTTTTTTGTGCTGTGTTTGTACAGTGCCTAGCTCAGTGGTACTGGTCCATGACAGGGGCTTCTATGTGTTACTATATACAAGTAAAACACTGATAATAATAAAAGTGGCTCCTTCACTGAAATATTTGTTTCTTTAACAGAACAAAGCCAGCTAGCATTGATGGCTTTACAGCTTATGCACCATTGGTTGGCTGATGTCAAATATTAGAAATTAACATTTATATAGAAAGATAAAATAGTAAACTAAAATTCATTCCATTGACCTTTCTGATGATGTACTCTTTTTTCCCTCAGATATTTTTCCAATATAATGCTAGAAAACTGCTGAAAAATTCTCTTTCCAGGTACTATAGTTAAACTGGGAGCCTGCATTTAGGTTCCTAAATACTGTTTTTTTAAGATCTTGACCTTTTGCTTTCACACAGATTCCCAAAATCTTAAAATTTCAGTACTAGAGCTGGTTCAATGCCTCAAAATCATCATGTGCCTACATGTGTTCAAATCCCAATCAGCTGTTTTAGCTCAGCCATGTTTGTTTCCTTTGTCACAAAAATTCCTGCAAATGAGTTCCTTTATACACAATTTCAAAAGGGATAGCTGTGTTAGTCTAGTCCAGTAAAAAAACAACAAGGAGCTGTGTGGCACTTTAAGACTAACAGATTTATTTTTTGCATGAGCTTTCGTGGGAGAAGATCTGAGGAAGTGGGATCTTCTCCTATGAAAGCTCATGCAAAAAATAAATCTGTTAGTCTTAAAGTGCCACACAGCTCCTTTATACACAAACATTTGGGGCATGGCTGTTTTACCTATGAATAAGCTGTACTCAACAGTACTGTTCCAAAGGGGCAGCCATGTTAGTCTAGTTCAGTAAAGCAAAGGAAGAGCCCTCTGGCACTTAAAACCTAACAAATTGATTTACTGCATGAGCTTTTTTGAGAAAGAATCCCACTTTGTCAGATGATTTGAAGATGGGGGAACTTCAGAATGGAGGAAAATAAATGCAGCGAATTATAAGTAATGGGATCAGGTCACACTGTAACAGCAAATCAATGCAGCTGTTAAAATTCAAACGCCGGAGAACAGCATATAGAGGAAGATGAGTGTAAAGACCATCTGTTTATATACTGTTCATCATTCTGTTGTTTGTGTTCCCCTGTTTATAAAGTTTGCCATACAGTTAGAGGCTAGAGACAATAAAATTACTTAAGTGATCCATTTCACATCATGAACGAGATAGTGAAGTTCACAAACAACCTGCAGGCTGAAAATTGTTCATCCAAGCTATTGAGTGAAAACTTAGAAGTAACAAACATCTTGTCATAAATTAATGCACAAATGATGTACAAGCAACAAAAAGGGGTAAATTGACCAGAAGATTTATGTGCAAGAAACAACATAGCTAGCTTCACTCAATGCCCAGCATTTTCCGCTAATATTCTAAGGTAGGGTTTTGTTGATGTCTGAAGTAATACTCTTGCTTCTATATTAGCAGCACTTCTGCTTAACAGAAAAGAGACTGAATCTCTGAACCATTACACAGCTTCTCAATATAATATTAATTATAGTTAGTATTTATGGCATTAGCAAAAACCAGTCAAATAAAGTTTCTGAACGAGAATTTGTTATCAGGTGTCTCTACCACATGAAAACTTATCTGCTGTGGCAGATTGCCATTAAAATTTCATTTCGAATTCCAGCAGAGGCATAGACTTCACAGGTGAATCTCTCTATCTTATTTACTTAACAGCAGAGTTGTTAAAAATTCAGTATTTTTTCTTTGCGGAGTCTGTGCAAAATAAGAAGGGTCATATTGAGTTAGACCAGTAGCCTGTCTAGCCCCAATATCATGTCTTCAAACACTGGCCAATACAAGATGCTTCAGAGAAAATGAACAGAACAGTGGAATTACTGAGTGATCCATCCCTTGTCCTCCACTTTTAGCTTCTGGTACTTAGACATTTAGGACTCCCAGAGCATGGGGCTGCATCCGTGGTGATCTTAGCTAATAACCATTGATGGACCTTGCCTCCATAAACTTATTTAATTTGTAACCCAGTTATAGTTTTGGCCTTCACATCATCCCCAGACAAGAAGTTCCAAAAGTTGACTGTGCACTGCATGAAGAAATATTTCTTTTTGTCTGGTAATGAGCACTTCTCTGACCCTCTTCCAGAGCTAATATATACATATTTTTGAGATGAAGTGATCAGAACTTCTTGAAATATTCAAGCTGTAAGCATACCATAGATTTATACCGTGGCATTCTGATATTTTCTGACTATCTCCCTTTTCAAATTGCTCCTAATATTCTGTTAGTGTTTTTGACCACCACTACATGTTGAGTAGGTATTTTCAAAGAACTTTCCATACTTTCTTTTGGCATGGATTCAAGCCTTCTGAATTTCATGGAAGCTTTAGGTTTGAATTAGTCTAGATTTCAAGCATGTAGTGCTGTTGTAGACCTTTCACACCCAGGATATTAGAGAGACAAAGTGGATGATGTAATATCTTTACTGGACCAACTTCTGTTGATGAACGATAACATGAACATTTTTATCTCTTACCAGAAGAAGCTGCTTAAATAAAAGATATTGCTCCACCCATCTTGTCAGCCTAAATTTGAAAGTAAAACACCCAAAATTGCCAAGTTCTGTCAAATTCACAGAGCATTAAATGGTTTCCACTCTTTGTTAAATTGCAATTCAGTCCAAGCTTGATTAGAAATTTGCACAAATTGTGCCAAAAAATTTCCATATTGACCTGAGTTAGCTCTCTGCCAAAATATGAATATGAGGACAGAGCCCAGCCAGGGGAAGCTTTGGTACGGATTGTCCCTGTGCAAGTGTGAAAATGCCCTATCACTTACGATTGTACAGTATTCTTCCCTCTCCAACCCATTCTTCACTGGAATGACTTGCAGTCGAGGCATTCTGCAAAGAAGCAGATACTGACCTACAAGGATTGGGTGATCTGTGGTTGTGACCTCATCTCCACCACACACCAGCAACATAGCCAGGCACAATTTTAATCTGGGTTTACTTTGCCAGGTTTCACATAGATCTAATCATTGGTGACCACAATATGAAAATATTGGCTATCTCCTCTTTCATGAAGATGGAAATCTTTCTCAAATGAAGTTTCTCTCTATTATCTAGTACATCTAGAGATTTTCAAGGTTAAAACCTCTGAATACACTTTTATCAGGATCATGGTAATGCATACTACTTGAGAACAGCTAACCAAGTGGCAGGGTAGTAATAAACACAGGGATTAATATCATCACCTCTTTAAAGATGTAATCAGAGGTTTCACTCAATTTAATAAACTCAGTAGAAATGACATGTTGTGAGTAGTGTAAAGATGCTTCCTCTGTAATATGATAGCACTCGGTTAAATAGAGAGAAACAAACATAATGTTTCTCTGAAAACAAGTTCATTGTTGTAATGATTATGGTATTATTGCTGAGATGTTTATATGGCTAGGATTTGTAAACCTGTTAAAACTTCCTAAAGAAAGAAATGGTTTTTAAAAACAGTCACTTCTACATTGTCAAAGAACTGTGCAGGGTTTCTGCTACAAAACTGATTAAAATGTGACTGGGAGTGACAAACCCCTCCCCCCTGCACAACTTTTACAAGTTGATATTTTGTTTTCTTTTTCAAATAATACAAAATAAAGTTCTACTTCACCCACATATTACGAAGTACAGGTTGCACTTTCAAGTAAGAAATTTAAGTTTTTTATCCTCAATGAAGTTTATAGCCTCATCTCAGTGTGGTGTGATTGATGCATGTAACTCACATTAGCATTAATTAGAGGGATATACCTAAATCCCTGCTTGCCAAGATACGAGTACAAAGTCTTTCCAAAAGCACTATATCTTCAGTTGGAATTTAAATTTTAATCACAAAAAGAACAGCAGAGAAATTACACTGACCAACCAACACAAATTTATTTGCACAATATTACTCTATTTGACTTCTACAATTATAAAAATTCAAACCTATTTAAATAATTTATAAAGTTTGAAGTGTTAGAAAACTGAAAATTATATTTAGTTTATATCAAATATTTGTGCAACAAACTTTAATGAGGACTGCATTTAATACTACAAAGACACTAGACTTAAAACAGTAGCATAATGAAACAGAAAAAAAATCCTTTGACCACACAATAGTCATGCCACTCACTCAAATTCGGTACAGCACCATGCACCATTGAGGCAGAACACTGCCCTATCCTTCTCCCCATGTATCACATGCCCATGGAATTTTTTTTGGAAGGGTGAGAGGCATCAGTTTCAAATTTTGCTCTTGGCCTGCAAAACCTCTCTGCAGTCCTGAGGTTAGCCAGCTTGGTTGTGTGGTCTGAGTTCTCAGGCAAGGTGCTAGATAGAGGGTCTGCACCTTGAGAGAGACTAGCCATCCAGAAGAGCGGCATTGCATGGATACCGGTCAGACTCCAGAGGGAGCCTAGCTATTGGATCCCTCACAGCAGTCTGTGAGTGATTGAGAGGGGGAGTTCAACTTTGTCCAGATCAAATAAAGAAAGAAGAAGAAGACGACAACAACTAGAGAGGTCAGATTTTCAAAGTAGACAACAAAGTGCAGGGAATTATAGGAAAAGGATTTCAGACCTCTGTGGGTAACAGGTATTGGCATCTGGAGAGACAAAAGAAATGCTATTTTTTTCCTGTACTTTTCTTTGTCTCTTTCTTTTCTTTTCTTTCTTTCCACAGTGTCAGCATACCCAGTAAAGGGTGTGTTCATAACTTGCATTAGGTATGTCACAATGGCTAATTCACATCAAAATAGAAATGAATGAAGAATAGAAATGAAGACAAGGCCTTTCAGCTGTCAACTCTGGTTCACCCCCAGATGGCCCTATAGGCTTGAACACAGGCTCATCGCCCAAATGAAAAGCCTAGTTGGCTATCTCACTGAGCAGTGCTTGGCAGGGAGTGAGGAGAGCAGAGTTGGTGGGGTCCCTGTCAGGAAGTAGCTGAGTCCTGCCACCCAACTGCTCTGCTCCCCCTAACCTCACCCTTCTTCCCCTCCACTCCTCTGCCATGCTCCCCTGTCCTGCCTTGCTCCCCATGTTCTGCCTTGTCCCTCACACAGGCACCCCATCCCCTTGTCCTTTGTACACAGTGCAAGCAAAAGCAATGCCAAATATCACACTAATTATTATTTTATTAAAGTTTATTAATGATTGATTTGTATGTCTTATCTCTCAAAAATTTCCTCACCAGCCCCTGACTGAGAAAAGAATAGCAAGTTGGCCCCTCACCCAAAAAGGTTAGACATCCCTGAGTTAACCAATTGTCCAGTTTGACAAAGGTGTTTCTTCTTGTGACATCATAAACCAGGATAACACCTTGTGCTCCTCTATAGGAGCTTGGTGTTAACCAGGGCTAGACCAAGGCTTTTTGGCACCTTAGGCAAATTGTGATTTTGGTGCTCCCACCCAGTCCCCAGTGGTGGGCCATGCTGGGCAACCCCCCCCCCCCCAGCCAGCTGAGTGGGGGCTGGGCCGGGGCAGGCTGGGCCCCCCAAGTCATCAGGCTAAGCACCCCCTCCAGAGCGGCAGGCCGAGTAGCAGGCAGAGCAGCCCCCCACCCACACCACTGGTCCAAAGTGGCCAAAGTGTGGGATGGGCTGGATGGCCCTGGAGCCAGCTGGGCCCCAAGCCAGGCTGGGCCGAGCCCCCTCGACAAAGCTGGCTGAGTCCCTGAGCGGAAGCACAGAGCCAGCTGAAACAGCTCATTTCAATTTCCCCCCTTGCTGCACCCAGTCAGGTTATGTGCCTGTGCGCAGCAGGGCAGGAAATTTAAAATAGCTTTGCCCCAGCCACACAGTCCCTGGGACCTTCTAAAGTCTGGCACCCTAGGTGACTACCTAGGTTGCCTCTATGGTAGGACCGGCCCTGGTGTTAATGTTCTGAACTGCTCCTGACTCACTGTGTCCATCCACTTTCCTCTTCCATTCATAATCTTTCCTCTCACTCTCCACATTTATTCATTCTTTCTAATACATTCATTCTCACTCTTTCATTCTCTTCCCCTTCTCACTTCTGTCCCCATGTCCTGCTACAACATAATGTTCACTTGCAGTGTATGGGAGGTGAGAAAGGTGGAAACCAGCCCAAGTTTAACCAATTTCTGTGTATAGTGGCAGAAGACCTGCTTCCAACCCTATGACTTTATGATTCTATGATTCTATGACCCTGTGTGTAAAGGAAAAGCTAGTTCAACTGGAGAGCTTCACAGGTGGCAGGTTGGCAATATATGACGGACTTGGTGAGGGGAAAGTTTTCCTTAAGACATTGTTTTTTGGAGTTATTTGGTTTTGTTTAGATCCAAAGGGGCAGCTATGTTAGTCTAGTTCAGTAAAACAAACAAACAAGGAGTCCTGTGGCACTTAAAGACTAACAAATACATTTATTGCATGAGGCTTTGTGGGAAGAAAGCTTTTACAAAATAAAATAGACATAGTGACAGATTTGAAAACAAGGATATCCCCAGTTTTCATTAAGACATAATCAATCACCTAGCACATCCTCATACACAGTTTTCCTATTGATAGTCTCAAAGGAACGCTGTACATCTAGGACTGCAGCACAGAATGGACAATCCAGAAAGGAAATGGCAGTGAAGAAAAAGTGGGATATGTTTTCAAAGTGAGCATGTTGTTCTCATTGCCCTCTGCTCTGTCTATAGTACAGCAGTCATCTCTATAATCAGATTTTTATATTAAGCATATCCCAAATGACCTTACAAAAAGGCAATGTTCTAAGTGTGCTTTATAGTATTCCAAGCATGACTCCTTTAGTGCCTTACACAGATGAAATTAGCCTACCCCTAGCATTCATTATCTATATTGAAATCTCTTGAATTTGTTTCCCTTATTTATTTTATATTCTACTATTAAATGTTAACAGCAAGCATTTTTCAACTTTGCCTGGGATCCTTTTTCTGCTTAATCTATCATATGACTATTAAATTAAATCCTTTTTATTTATGTTTCTAAAATCCTCATTATTTTATGTAGAATTCTTATGCTGAATTCAAGTCAAATCACAATAAGTCAACTTTAAAATGGAATTGCAATAGTATAAAATGTTATTGTTTTAACTATTTATTCCTTACATTTTAAAATCAGTGACTGATTGATATTACAATATTACTATTTCTATGAAATATTATACAGAGGTACAATATATCTCCAAGTAGGTAATGACAGATACATTTATTTTAAAAAGCTTGCAAAGTTAAATAAGAGCAAAGGAAAAGAGAAATTAAGATATTTAGGCTAGGGAGAATGACTATATTGTCAAATGAAACTTGAAATTAAAAGAAGGGTCTGTTTTGCAAAAAGTTAGTCGGAACTGATTCTCCACTGCTGTACCAATAACGATTAGTATAAATCAAAAGAGTTGCCCAGCTTAAGGCTGGAATACGGTAATACAGTAGAAGGCAAACTCCCAGGGGACACTCAGCATAAATCTGATACAATATGGTAGAGAATCAGATTCAAGAAGTATGTTTTCTATTTCAAGACATGGAGAAAAGTTTCGGAAGTGGAGTAACTATACTGGAATAAAGTCGCTTTCATTGTGGAACAGTAAGTCCTCACAACTACCTTACTGCAGAACAGATATAGCAGAATGGCTCATTAAATAAATAGTTCCAAAGGCATAGCCATGTTCATCTAGTTTGATTTGCTGAAGTAATTTGACCTGATGCAGTGAAATGTTAGACTAGTTCAGCAAAACAGGCAAGGAGTCCTGTGGCAGGTGAAATGTGATCACAGGATTTCTCTTTCCCTTTCTAGCATCTGACAAAGTGGTACAGTACCTCACCCATGAAAGCTCATGCAACAAATAAATTTGTTAGTCTTTAACAGTGCCACAGGACTCCTTGTTAGTTAGCCATCTCTCCTGAGCCCACCCATAGTCTCCCTTCCCAGTAGGTGTCAGTGTAGCAGCAAATAGCAACACAATCCTAGCCTCCTATGGCATCAGAAGTTGTTGCTGTGCACAGCCCAGTGCCTATTTGGAACTTCATAGCAATGTTGGGGATCAGCCCTCATTCCAATCTCCTAGGCACCTGCCACTGGAATTAAACTGAAGGTCTGCTAACTTTTGCCAGTATTCAGCATATGACACAGTTGTACAGTCCTCATTCTTTCTAGGAAAAGCCAGCTACTGCCCCCCCCCCCCGCCCCGATTCACTCACCTTCTCTCACTTCATTATGTCAGCACAGTTCCTTCTGACCCAAAGTATAGGAGCTAGTAAAACTGAATTGAGTTTGTAAATGTATATTTATCTTAATTCCAGCAACCAGAGGCAGATGAACTTTGTCACTGTGCCACTTTTTCTTTATAATTACTGCTCTTTGAACTCTTGTTGTGGATGCCTGTTAGAATCATTCTTTCAAAAAGTCACTGCCATGCAAAAAGCAAAGTTGGAATAGACAGATTTATCATTGTCAGGAGTATTTTGTTTTATTCTCTCTAAAATGACTATTATTACTCAGGCATCCTGAGATTACTATGTTCAATATTAGATATTAAGGAAATCATGTGTGGTTTTGCAAGAGAAAATTATTAGGGTCATGGGGCTTTTTGCATCTTATTTTGTGTTGTTAAGTGCTGGTGAATCCCTGTTTCTGCCCATGTAAAGTAATTGCTGCCCATATATGAGAACATCTGCTTCAAAGGGCATGGTTTTCATATTAATTTATCATTGTCAGTGGTCCAAATAGAAGATTTTATCTTAACGAAGGGTAACTCATATGATTAGTTTAACATAACACAGCCAATGGAATGTCAAGGTGTCCTAGGAAGAAGTCTGATAATTCACTTCCATGGATGCCCACTGAACATTCAAATATGCTCAGGGCAGTTGTCTAGTTAAGTCACTCTGGACTGCCTTGTGCTTCTTAATACTCACTGCTTATTTTCCAGTTTTGTATCCTCAAAAAACCTCATGCCCTTATTGTAAATACTTCTACGTTCAGTCAAATACTATCTGAATACAGGCCTTTGTGGAACTTTCTCAGAATCTCTCTTGATCTTCAGATTCTCTATATCAGAATATGAATGAAATAGAAGTCTTCAGTCATAATCAGAGATCTCTTAGAAAAAACGAAAGCACTCAGCAGCACTGAGAAATTGCATCTTATCCAGTACAAAATGTTCCAGAACCAAACAGGGGTGTAGACAGCCCCCATTTTCTGGCCATGTCCCTGAATCTGCAGGGAGGATCTGGCCAAGGGCAGCTTCTGGTCATGTGACTGGAAGCTGCCCTGAGATGCTCCAGTAGCTAGGTAACAAGTGGAGCAGGTGCCACTTGGTACTTAGCAAGTGGAGCTGCGGAAGAGGAATAGAGAAGGAGAGGTGGCACAACAAGTCCTGCCCACTGCAGCTGCCAGCAATCACATGAACTTTGCTACCGTGGCTGTGCAATCAGGTGCTAGCGAAGTTCACGCTGCTGCCTCACACTGGGGTGGGCATGCCTCATCTACAGGTGGGTGGGCCCCAGCCCACCTGGGACCACCTATGGCTATGCCCCTGGAACTATATTGTCAAATTTAGACTGCAAGCTCCTTGGGACTGGGGTCAGATCTTCCTCTGTGAGCCAGATCATGCTTCAGGGAGAAGGTGTGACCTTGTATACCTTCTGGTATGCAGCAATTATGACTGTGTAAATCATCATGAGTTCAAGGGTTACCTGGCAAGCACAGTGGGCAATAAATCTTACTCCTTTGCAGCCAGATTATTCCTGCTTCTTATGCCAGCAACCTAAGTGAGGAAGGGGCTCCCTGTGTCTTCCCCTTCCTAGTGCATCTGTGTAGAATAAAAGGTGACAGGCATCAACTTGTCCAGAGCAAATGAAAAAATAGCCTCAGCTCCCCTTCCCTTGCCCAGCTGCAAGTCAATGGCACTGCCCATGTATTTAAAATCAAGCATGTGTTTAAGTGCTCTACTGGATTAGATCCAGAGTGCTCAACTGACTGGTTGACAGCATCATGAAAGAAGATCAGGGTCCATATCTATGTAATGAGACTATACTAAACCCCAAGATTGCAAGCTATAAACATTATTCCTTGCAGAAGGACCTTGCCGACTGCAACTTTTCTTTTTCTCCTTACTACTCCATTCTATAAGAAGCCATAATTGGCACCATGCCAGTACAGATCCAAGCACACTGTTACCATATTGAAATCATTAAAGCTGGCTGAATATTCGTATTAAATGATTGTGTGATTTAGTCAAAAATGCTATTTATTAGTAAACTACTAGAATGTTGCACACTTCATTGTCTTTGTAGGCTGAACTCACTACACACACAAAGAGCTCCTTGCATTCTTCCATTTTCCCACCAACATCTGCACAAAATCCCTGTGTGCTTCTCTCAATCTCAAAGACTTCCTGCATCTCATTCTTTCTGCATGCCAGGAGATCTGTGTGATCCTCTATTCTCCCTTCATTCCAGCATGCCAGGAACTCTGCATGGCCCCCTAGTGCAAGAGGTTCTGTGTGTCTCTTTATTTCCCTGTCCAAAGCACCTTTCTTCATACCAGAAAGAAAGTGACAGGCAAACAGCTGATCTCCTGTCTCTCTCTCTCTCTCTTGCTTCTTTCCTCTCCCACCCACACCATTAAGCAGGTTTCTAGTAGGCAAGGCATTAGGAAAGATGAAGAAAGGAAGGAAATATCCTTCATTCTCTTCTTTCTCTGGACATTTGCCCCCACAACTGTTAGGCAGCTCCAATAGTGTAGTGAAGGTGTCTGGAAGTTGCTGGCACTGAGGGTGGCAAAGCTCACATTTGTTCAACCCCAAGCACTGCATGCCACCTCATGCCTTGCAGTCTGCCCCCCACCACACACTGGCCCAGCACCCTCTGCAGTCCGGTGCCCAGGGGCTTAGCCACCCACCACCGCCTCCCCTTCCCCCATCACTACACCACTTGAGAGCTGTCAGAAGGAACAGCAAGGAGCAACTATTTCAAGTCTGCTGATTTTCACAAAGATCAATAGGGTTCTGCCCACTGATGCCCAAAACATTCCCACACATTTTGGAATTGATCTGATATGCTGTTCAAAACTTATAGTAATAAATAAAAAAAAACCCATCACATTAAATTTAGGGCCTTGCTTAGTTTGGCCATTTATTCAGCATTATATTCTTCCAGCTATCAATCCAATTATCCCTTCCCTCTCCCCTTTGGGAGAAGTAGAGCGTGATTCAGGTCAGAATCTACATCTGAGTGCAGATTTCAACTAAAGCAATGACAAAGGATGTTCAGCTCTGGGCTTCTGACTGACTGAGAGAAAAGGCCCATTTCATATCCTGGTGAATTATTATTTAATGTTTATATTGTATAGGGCCTAAAGAATCCAGTCAAGATTTAGGTGACATTGTGAAAAGCCTGGCCCAAGGATCTTACTAGCCAGGAAGACACAAGGGAATATGACATATGTGTTGAGAGAAACAAAAGTATAAGGAGGGCAGTGTAGGTTCAGTATGGCTTGTTCAAACCTACTTTGAGGACAGTGGTGGGCATGGAAGTCTCATGCTTTGTTGCACTGATGCACATACTGGGTCCCAAAAAGCTAAATAGACCTCTGTTGAAATTATGCATTTGTTGGATGTGGTATTACTGTCACTAACATTCAAAGGTGGTGGGTCAGGACCCCCAAAATTGAGAGATTAGCTAAAAATAGTAAGATTTTAGAAAAATCAATATATTTGGGGTTTGTGGGATTTTCATTTCTCTTTGGGTTTTTGAGCATCTAGGTTACATAGGGATCATGTTTCCATAATTTTCTCCACAACCATTAGTGCTTTAAAAGAGATAAGTTTTAATGATGGAAGAGGAGTGTAGTCAGTTCAGCCCTCGGGGTGAACCTCTAAGCCCCAGCTGCAGTGGATCTCCCAACATCAGTTGCCTTCCAGCCCTCAGGCAGGGTGAGGCAGAACACCCAGAGTCAGTTGAGACAGTCAGATAGGACAGGTTAGGTTTTGGGAAACAAAGAGGGGAAGGAGGGGGATGCAGGCCTGCCCACTCCATTGCGTCCAGGGTCCTATCCAGCGACAGAGCGGTCTACCAATGGATCAGCGGCGCTGTCACTGAAACATGATGACTTCCAGGCAGGCAGCTTACGCCCGCACTCCCTGAGCTGCTTCCTCCTTAACCCTCAACCCACCACCTAGGCCATGGGGTCCCCTTCTTAGACTCATGGGGGATCTTCAGCAAACCTTCCGCACCTGGGGGTGGCAGATCTGGTAGTCCCTTCAGGTTGTCTGCCAGGGGCAGCTCCTCAAGGTCACAGGGGCTAGGCCCGACCAGGCCTTCAGAGTCCTCCGTAGAGGGCAGTTCCTCTAGGTCCCCAGGGTTATCCTCAGTGGGTCCCTCTCTCCTCTTGTCCAGCCCTTCGGCCAAGGGTAGTTCTTCAAGGTCCTCCCCTGGGGGGGGAGTACAAAGGGAAGTCCACCCATGGTCATCCCATGGGGTCTCCCAAGGAGGGGGGTCTCCTGGCTTGAGTGCCTGTCTCCACCTCTGTCTCCCCCTGGGCTGCACAGGCTACCCCTTTATGTTGTCCTTCCTTCCCCCTGACTGACCCCTTGGCTTCTGGGCTAGGTCCTTGGTAGGGCCCTCCTCAATCCAGCAAGGGGAATGTGGGAGTCTGCTGGCACCCTGCCTGGAGGGCAGCCACTCCAGCCTGCTAAAATGAGATTCTGATGTATTTCAAGTAAATCCAGAATCTGGTACTTTAGGAAAAACACCAACATTGACAGCTTCAGGAAAGGCTCAAGAAGGAAAATTCTCAAACCAGTTTGCAGTGGACAAGTTTTCACAATTGTCATTCCATTAGCTCTCTGAGCAGAGGCCACTGACTGAATGCTCTTAGAGAATGAACTAATCTCACATAGGTAGAAATGTTCCATCCAGGATAGAATGTACCAGTGAAGTTTACACTGGCACCATCCACACTACCTTGTACCCTAGATAAACAGAATGTCTGTTTGAAAAAGAGAAGTAAGGCACAGTTTTTTAAGAGAGGGTGACAAACGACTAGAACAAGCTATGAAGGGAAGTAATGGATTCTCTATCTCTTGATTTTTTTCAGACCAAAACTACATCTCATTCTGGAAGAAATATTTTAGCCAAATACAAGTGACTGTGCTCAGCATAGGAGTAAGTGGACAAAACTCAGTAGCCAGTGTTGTGCAGAAGGTCAGACTAGATGATCTAATGGTTCCTTCTAGTCTTAAAACTGCATAAATTTCTTCTTTAATCATTGCCAGTCTGGAGTCTTAGCCAAGGACTATATTCATTTCAAGAAATTAATTTTTATAATGAAGAGGCAAGAATTATTTAGAACTCAGCATGTGGTTCTGCTTGGAAAAATTACTACAAAAACAGCAATGTCACATTTCAAGTCTCTCAGTGATTTTCAAATTAAATTTGCTCAGTTTGAAAGTAAATATGTGTGTATGGAAGGTCATTTCTAGCTGCCAGCCTTGTAAATATGACCTATACTCTGACAGCCACACTTAGTTCTGTTCTTGCACATTATCATCAGTCATAAAAGCTCAGTAGGGCAAATTTGTCCCACATTTACCCATGTTCAACCACTTTGGCTTTCAGTGGGTTTGCACAGATGGAAAAAATGAAAATATGGTTGCACAGAAAAGAATAGAATCCAAATACCTCTCGTAGATGTGTTGGCTTTGCAGAAGAAGCAGAAATTAAAGAACAGTGTGTAGTGAGGAATCATGGTCTCCTGCCAAGTCTGATAAGAATGAACTACAACAATCCCCCTGGTGGGCAGAACTGAACCAGCCATGACCTCTTCAAAAGTGGAGAGGAGGGACAGGTAGCTTAAAAAGGTGGGCCCTGTAGCTCAGTTGTGCAAGAGCCGGGGAAGAAAGCCAAACGTCCCTTGCCCACTGCACCCAAGACTGAACTCTGTGCCACCAAGGACTCAAATGAATTGTGGAAATGGATGAGGAGCTGCTAAGACTGCTGCTGGCCATGTGCCCTGTGGTAACTAGGGAACTCTATAACTATGTCTAGGAAAAGTTAGTTTGAATTTGCTAATTTGAACTAATAAGTTAGAGTTTAGCTTAAAGCTCACCTGAAAACACCATCCTGGCCACTGTGGATGTAGAAGATCCTTACACCAACATCCCACACAAGAATGGATTACAAACTATTAGAAGAAGCATCCCAGATGATGCCACAGCACAGCTTGTGACTGAAATTTGTGACTTTGTGTTCAGCTACAACCATTTCAGATTTGAGGATAATTTATACCTTGAAGGCAGTGGCACTATGGCTACCTGCATGGCCCTACAATATGCCAACATTTTTATGGGTGACTTGAATAACATTTCCTCAAGTCTTGTCCCAAACCACCTCTCCTCTATTTACACTACACAGATGACATCTTCATCATCTGGGCCAATGGCAGAGATGCCCTTGAAGATTTCCACAGAGATTTCAACAATTTTCACTCCACAATCAAACTGAATCTGGAAACCTGACACAGGAGATCCACTTTCTAGACACTACAGTACAAATTAGGGATGGACTCATCAACACCACTCTATACCAAAAACCTACTGGTTGGTCTAGTTATCTACATCCCTTGAGCATCCACCCTAAACACACCACATGATCAATTATCTACAGCCAAGCCCGAAGATATAACCACATTTGCTCTGATCCCTTAGGCAGAGACAGAAATCTTCAGGAACTCTATCAAACTTTCCTAAAACTACAGTGTAGCAGGAAGGCCCGGCCCCCCTCAGAGATAGGCCAGAGGGTTTTGCCTGTCTGCAGGGAAGTGGAGCCAGAGCTGTCTTGTCAATAAGGCCGGAAGCAGAGGCACGGGGCAGGAAGTATAAAAAGGGAGGCAGCCAGCTCAGTGCAGCCCCAGCCACCAAAGGGAAAGGATGTGCCCAGGGGCGTCGCTGGTGCTGGGCACTCCGGGGCACATGCCCCAACCCCAGTGCCAGTGCTGCAGATCTCCGGCCCAATCGGGCCGGGGATCCAGAGCCCGGCCGCCTGCAGCCGCGGTGGCCCCGTGCCCTGACAGGGATGTGGGGCCCAGCCTCCTGCAGCCACTTCCAGCCCCAATCCTGGCTGGAGATGCAGGCCCCGGCCTCCTGCGGCTGCTTCCAACTCCATCCCCGGTCAGGGATACGGGGCCTAGCTGCCTGCGGCGACGCAGCGGCGCCTGTCCCTGTCCCTGGCCAGGGGGCGGGCCTGCAGGCTGGGGTGGGGCCTGCAGGCTGGGACGGGGCCTGGGCCTGTGCCCTGGGTCCCTCCCCCAGCCAGCGATGCCCCTGGATGTGCCTCTACTCTCTCCTGGCCCTGGGCTGCCTCGTGGGGCAGCTGGGCTCTGGCCATCAGACCCAGGCCCAGACGTTTGGTGGAGGCTGCCCACGGCTGGGAACTGGGAGCTGGCATCGGGGCCCTGGGCCACCACAGGCCCCCAAAGGAAGTCATGGGCAGAGAGACATTCGGGCACCTCTGAGCCATTCCCCACCAGGGACCCTCAAAGCACTGCATCCCCCCTGTAACCTGGAGGACCTGCCCTTGGCTGCTGAGGACCTGGAGCTACTACCCTCCTCATGTGACTTAGAAGAATTACCTTTGGCAGAGGAACTTGATGGGCTCCCTGACCTACCCCCACCTGATCAGATGGAGGGGTTTTATAATCTCCCCCGGGTGATTACCCTGAAGAACCAATGGACAAGGTATGGTGGGAATGTAAGGCCAGCAGTGGCTCATGGGAGTGCAGGTCTTGATCCTTGATGGGGAGCCACACCTCTGGGGCAGTGTGTTGTGGCCTGGACCCTGGTGACCTCTGCACTCAGGCACCACAGGGCCCACCTTGGGGTCAGCATGTTGTGGACTGGACCCCTCCGACCCCTGTGCCAAGGTGTCAGGCCCCAGAGGGCACCCCCTAGGGGCGGCATGTTGCGGCCGGGACACCGCTGACCCCAGCCCGGAGGCCTCAGCCCCTATAGGGGGGCTTGGCTGGGACACAGTGGAGCTGTGTGACCCGATGCCTTCGTTAATCCCAATCCCAGCCCCTATGCCCCCTCTTGGGTAGTAACCCCAAGAGGTAGCTCTGTACTTCCCCTCACCAGAGAGACTGAGACTGTGAAACTTTTTGCCCTACCCAGGGGCTAGCGACTGGGTGTCTGGCCCCATAGGGGGCCTGTGACCATGAAACTGTTGCCCTGCCAAAGGGCTAAAGACTTGATGGTCCTGCCCCACGAGGGACCAGGGACCTGAACCAGCTGGCCCTCCCAGGGAGCATGGGCAGCGTGCTTACATATAGTACACACCTGGAGAAGTAAAGAAACAGATTGACAGAGCCAGATGGGTACCCCACAGTCAACTACTACAGGAAAGGCCCAAAAAAAAAAAAAAAAAAGAACAATAGAACGCCACTGATCACCACATACAACTCTCAAGTCAGACCTTTACAACAGATCATTAAGGACCTCCAGTCTATTCTATAAGATGACCCCTCACTCTCTCTAGCCTTGGGAGACAAACCTCTCCTCACTTACAGGCAACCCCTGAATCGTAAACAGATGCTCACCAGCAACTACAGACCTAACAACAGAAACATTAAAGCAGGTACATCTCTCTGCAACAAACCACACTGCCAACTTTGTCCACATATCTGCACAAAAGACACCATCATAGGGCCTAATCAAGCTAGCTACTCCATCAAAGGGTCATTCATCTGCTCATCCACTAATGTGATTTATGCCATCATGTGCCAGAAACGCCCCCACACCATACACATTGGACAAACAGGACCGTCGCTACGCAGAAGAATAAATGGGCACAAAATTGACATCAGAAATCACGACACAAAAAAAAATTGCTGATCCCTTCCATCTTCCTAATCATTCTATTAATGATCTGTTAACGACAGGGGCATTGCTGGCTGGGGGAGGGACCTGGGGCACGGGCCCATGCCCCGCCCCCAGTCCGCAGGCCCCGGTCCCTGGCCAGGGACAGGGCCAGGTGCTGCCACGCCACTGTGGGCAGCTAGGTCCCACATCCCTGGCTGGGGACAGGACCAGAAGCAGCCGCAGGAGGCCGAGCCCCGCATCCCCAGCCGGGGACGGGACTGCCGCGGCTGCCAGCAGCTGGGCCCTGGATCTCCAGCCCGATTGGGCTGGAGATCCCGGGCACTGGCACTGGGATTCAGGGCACGTGCCCCGGAGTCCCCAGAGCCAGCGAAGCCCCTGGTTAACGATGGCCCTCAAGAAAATCAATGGGACATCAAGACTTCAAATAGAAACAGCCAAAATGGAATTTATATGCAAATTAGATTGTGTGAAAGCAGGACTTAATCATGACTATGGATTCTTTTCACATTATAACAGGTAATTTGACTTCACCCTCCCTCTATGTGCTGTTTCCTAGAGTTTGAATCCTTACAAATGCTGTTGCAGTATGACCTGATCCCTTGCCTTACACTCCCCTGCATTTATTTTCATCCCATTCTGTAAGATCCCCCTCTTCAAAGCATCTGACGAAGTGGGATTTTCTCCCATGAAGCTCATGTGATAAATAAATCTGTTAGTCTTTAAGTGCCACAAGAGTCCTTGCTTTTTTTGCTATACAGTGAGGTTTACTGTTGTCACTAAAATCAGTAGATGCGATTCTGGGTAGGCACATTGAGCAGGCAAGATGGCATCATTCTATGGGGCAAGATGGCATCATTTTTAATGAGTTACCATTCAGAATATAACCACATTTTAAAATCATTAGATTAACACTGAATTTTTTCATTAATTATGTATAGCCAGTTAGTTCACTATACTTGTGGTGCATTATGCAAAAGGTTCAGGAAACTAAATAACCGAATTTAGTTGTCTAAGCAAAAGTACAAGATGAAAAAGAGATGAACATATCCTCCTTCTGGGAAGCAATTCTTACTTTGTAGTATGTTCACCTTACTCAGAAAATGTACTTTGAATTAAGCCTCCAAAATCACCTACAGTTTTAGAATGGTTACACAAGTTAATAAGCATTTTATGTTACTTAATATGCAACCCAGCAGTTTCCTTAACTTGTTCTGTACCTTTCCTTATCTCAGTTCTGGATTCTGCATTTTAAATAAAGTGTGTGTAAAGATATCTATACTAGGCAGAATGAATGCATATTACCTTTGTTTGACTGGCTTTATATTCTCTAATGTCAAAAACAACATTTACCTTTGCAGAGTATTGTGGGATATTTCTCTTAACATAAGGAATAAAGTGGACAGAATTGTGGGAAAGATATAATACAATTTAAGGAGTCCTGTGGCACTTAAAGACTAACAAATTTACTTATCACATGAGCTTTCGTGGGAGAAAAACCCACTTTATCA
Organism: Podocnemis expansa; assembly: GCA_007922195.1. Taxonomy (NCBI): domain Eukaryota; kingdom Metazoa; phylum Chordata; order Testudines; family Podocnemididae; genus Podocnemis; species Podocnemis expansa. The sequence continues at coordinate 1,826,829 of ML682021.1, read as the reverse complement.
GACATTTTGAAGATGGGGGTATCTTACAAAAGGGTAGGAAAATAAATGCAAGGAAATATAAGTCATGGGGTCAGGTCATACTGATTTGGTGTTACAGTATGACCTGATCCCATGACTTACACTTTCCAGCATTTATTTTCCTACCATTTTGTAAGTTCCCATCATCTTCAAGGAGTCTGCCAAAGTGGGATTTTCTCCCACAAAAGCTCATGCGATAAATAAATTTGTTAGTCTTTAAGTGCCACAGGACTCCTTGCTTGTCTTGCTGAACTAGACTAACACAGCTACCCCTTTGCAACTTGGCATAATAAATTCTGGTTAACTTAACTGTCTGCTTGGCATATATGATATGGTATGCCCTATGTCTAATAAATGTACTAGATAACACACTGTAGTTAGAGGTAAGTAAAAGTAAAACAAACAATGTGCCTGACATTTTCTGGTACATTCCCCCAAAAAGATAAATTTACCATTTCAACCACCACTATAAGGCTGGTTTTTGCAGCTTAGACAAATAAGTGTAGAGTTATTCAAGTCACAGTACTACCTATAGGATTAATGATTCTGATAATAGAAAAGATGATAACTTTCAACTACTGTTATCTGGCAGAAAAGCTAAATGACATTAAATTGAAAGAATACATTACATACCTCTTTAATTACAGATGGAGGTTAACAGGTAAATGGGGCTTCCAAATTCAGGCGTACAAAAGTCAGGCAAACTGGAATACTTTTTACTGACCACGTGTCAATACTCTGAATGATGTCATAGCTCAATCACTATATAGCCGTGCTGGTATCTATGCTTTGGCTGCACCAAATGTGCATTCCCAGAATTCTTTTCTGATTCTTGTCCCAGCAGAAGAAAGCAACATTAGGAAATTGTGAAAAATATGCTCTATAGTTATCTGCAATGTACAATGCTATAGATAAAATTGCCAGGCAAAGTCATCCCCAGACAGGGGCGAAGTGCTAACCCTGATGAGTTTACCTCGCTATAGAAATGTCGTCTTTACTTTGTTTTTATCTCATGATAGCTCGTTCACATTAGCTCCCCAGAAAAAAAATAGCTTTGTAGTAGTGATGACAAGACTTTAATTTCCATGTGATAACCAGCCAAAAGTCTTAATTTCTACCTTCTTTTATATTTTCTAAATTCTATTCTCAAACTTTACTAAAGATCAGATATAAGTTAGTCTTCTAATCCCTTTTAAGTCTTCACATTTCCTTCAAGCTTCTGCCATATTTTTATACCAACTTCTAAAAAAACAAAATAAAGAAAAATGTCTATTCCTGAAGCAGGTGGTATATAGGCTGTTTAGATGTGTCAGGGACCCACCACAATGTGCCCACAATGTGTGGGCCCTACCCCTACTGGCACTAGGAGGGAGCAGAACAGGCTGCACTCCTGTCCCAACCCACAACCCAGCCAGTTGGCCCCCAAGGGCAGGGTAGTCCATTCTAGAGGCCAGCGTCTCCAATCCCACCCCACCCCTTAGCCAGCTGGTCTGCACCTGAAGACAGTGCAGGACAGCATGTCTGGTCGCTGTGCTCAGGAGGCAGGGCCAGCCGGCATGCAATATGGTCTCCAGTGTGGTCTTCAGGCCATGCCATGCATCAGTCAGAGCTGGTACCCCCAAGGGCCTGACCAACTAGGCTGGGTCTGCCCTCTGGCCCCAGGATGCCCCCAGAGCTGGCCTGTCCACAGCTCACCAGGGCCCTTGGCCTGTGGAGGGCCAGGGCTGTGGCCCCAGGTGGGTGGGCACTGGCAAGGGCAGCCCAGGAACCCTATAGCCAGGGCCGTCCCTAGGTGGGTGCGGGGCCCCGGGTGAATCACCCTCTGTGGGACCCCCCACTCAACCCCCAGGGACACTGGGGGGGTGGAGCCGGCCCCTGCGCCATCCGTCCATGCCAGGGACCAGGTGAGCTGGCCAAAAATGGCGGAACCAGAGTGCAGGGTCTGGTTTCTCAGCCACCCTTAAGCCAGTGGTTGTCAAACTTTTTTCCTCTGGACCTAACTCTGGCCCCCTCTGCCATGTGGCAACCCTCCACTGAAAAAAAGCAGCCACCGCCAGGAAATTGAAGTGACCATGGCTGGGGGGGGCAGTTGGGTGGGTGGCAATCCCTCATGGCTTTCATCAGTTCTCTTGAGGCTTCTATTGCATCTCTGAAATCTGCACATCTAATTGAGATCACCTACATGGAACATGCAGAGGGTGATCCGACATGCCATACTCCTGTCTCAAATCAGGAAGTATGTCAAGTCTCTAAAATTGCACGTAGTAGCCTGGCGTGTATGGAGGGCTCCTTGCAAATAGGAGGAGGGGTGCCTGGGTGGAGAAGTGAGATTGAAGTGCTGAGCCAGAGGAAGGAGAAGAGAGCCAATGCCAGGCTGGAAAGAAAGGTCCTGGAAGATCCTGTCTGCCCAAGTCCCTGCAGGTCCTGCTCCCTTCTCCACTGCCAAATCCCAGGAACTGAAGCAGCCCCTCTGGGTTCCACTTTCACCTCTGCACTTCATCTGCTCCCTGAGTCTGCATGACATACAATTGTCCACAATATTGTGATTGGAGGGGTGCTAGGTCTGGTGACCCCTGGCAGCGTGAATAAACCAGCAAAGCAATGGAGCTATCCACTCCCCCCTTCAGATTAGGACCTTGTTATAACTTCTCCTTCCAGCAGATCAACCTCGAGTTGCATTTTATTGTCACTTAGGCTTTCTAATTGTAGAAAAAATACCATACTTTGTAACACAGGCTCCTGCTAGAAGAGTTTGCTTTTCTCTTCTCTTTTTAATTATCAGTCAAAAAAAATCTCTGGAGTTTTTATTAAAATCTACATGTTATAACTTTTGTTGCAAGCAAGGGAATTCTCAACCCACTGAAAAAAGAGGCAAGTCCTAATTTGCAAAAATAACTACAATCCCCATATGCCAGAAATGGTAGAATAATAGTAGAATGGTAGAATAAGACAGTGTTCAGGGTTTTTTTTTTTCTTCATTGGGTCTATTGATAAAAAACCACAAAGGTTGCTTGCCAGTGAGCTCAGCCCTTTTCATACGAATGAGAGAAGCCCAAAGAGAAAGGCATAGAGGATGTTTGAACAGCAATTAGCACCTCATTGTTAGTCCTAATCACTCACCTTTGTTGCAACCGGGATCTACTGTATTACAACACGCTGCCTGAAGGAAGCCAGCCCTGTGAACCAGGCCGTCACTTCTGGCCAGCTCACTCAGTCCCTGGCAATGATGGGGGCAGCAGTGTGGCCCCCACAGGGCCCCCCAAGTGCAGGGCCCTGGGCAGCTGCCCCTCTCACCCTACCCTGCCTGATAGCCCTAATCTCTTGTATTCTTTTGTGAATAAAATTTATTTTCTAGAATTTATATTTTTTTCTGACTATTAATCCTTGTAGCAATGATACAGGAAGAGGAAAACGGGATTTTCTACAACCACACTTCTTTCTCAGTGGACTACTGCCAGTAGATTTGCCTATGACCAAGAAATGCTGGGTGCAGGTCAGTTGAAGCCTGTTAATGCTACTCCATATTTTTCTTGGGAAGGTAAGACTGGAGAGAAATGTTTTACTAAAATGGAAAAGGGACTTTCCTCCAATCAAAATGGATCTGGGGAAAGTAAAGTCTAAGACAACCTAATTATTGTATACTGTTTTCTTAAATGAATCAGATTTCTGTTCTAGTAGGAGTAATAACTTCAGTCCACTTATCTCTGAAAGCTTGGAAGAGCCAGTGTCCACTCAGAAATGTTGCACAACTTCAGCTTTAATAGCATATAAAATGGCATATTAAAATAAGAGCAAATATAGCTTCTCTAAACAGAGAGCTAAAATAACACTGTTCCTCATGAGACGAAGGGTGACCCTTTGGATACCATGCTGCCTCAGGTCCACCTTTCATGAAGCGGGAGATGAAAGAGGAACTTCCATGATGTGAAGTAATGATTTTGCGAGTGTACACCAATACATTAGATAAAGCTATAAAGAGTCACTTTAGTTATTTTACTGAATGCCAAAAATGTGTCTTGTTTTTCAATGAATAACATGTTCTCATAGAGAGATGAGGGAAGAGCTCCAAATTGTTAGAAATCTTACCAAATTTACTTAGCAGTTCTTTTAAAATAGAAACATAATGCATTCTCTTTGTCTGATTACCTGAATAACAGTTCAGTAACATGTCCTTATCCATTATCGGTACTGGCATTCTTTGCAGGATTCACTCAGCAGTTCTTTGAGTACCTACTTTGGTGTTGCAGAGTTTTGCATCGCATCTGAAAGAAATGGGTCTAGCAAACAACATAACTTTAGTGGGAGCAGAGGGTGGTCAGCACCTATGTTCCCTCTAAGCTGTGCACGTGTGTGTGCGCACACAGGTTGTGAAACCTGCACACACAACGAAATAGAGCACACACAAAAAAATTCAACAGTGCTAATATTTTTATGCTATGTTTAAGAAGGCGATTTCAAATAGCATGTTTCAAATAAGGTTTTGTAATTTATAAAATCATTTCCTTCACCATATCAAAATAAAATCTAGACGTTATTTGCATCATAAACACTTACTTCATTGCACTCACAAGTTTGACCACTCTCACTGGAATGTGCACAAATTTGGATACTGGTTCCAAAAATTTGCACAAAAGAAATTTTTTGCCCACACAGCCTATGAAACATTACAGGGAACACTGGTCAGCACCTCACAGGATTAGGTGTTTGGATAACGACCTATAATGCTATACAGATGTAGGATCAAATCTACTGGCTTTTGCTAGGATTTGCTATTATTCTGCATTTCACAGGTTCTGCTCTTGATTGAATAAAAGTCCAATTTTATTACCAAGTAGAGGGCCTGATCCTGCAAAGTGCTGAGTACTTCCAGTGAGAAACTGAGCATCCTCACTTGCTACTGAGTTCAATGGGAGCCAAAGACTCTCAGACCTTCAGGAGTTACTCCACACTCTTCAGGATCAAGTCTGCAGAATAATTTTCCAGCCTGTTACTACTGTATGCATATTAATAATCACTGCCATGGTAATCAATATACATAATGATGTATTTAGTTTTAAAAGGAACCATGTGCATTAATTGGCAGTTCCCATTTAAAATGTTAATAACCTGAACCAGTTGCATTCAAATGTGGGAAAGATAGAGTACTTCATGGAGCAGAGCCAAATGCTCTGTATTGGCGCCCCTTGCAATTAGTGGTGCTTGGTGCTAGCACCACGAAACATGCCGTTTAGTAGAGCGGCTCTACTGAGCCGCTCTGGTTTGCCCCAGGCAAAGCCCCATTTGCCGCACCATAATTACAACTCTGTCATGGAGGACTGAGAGACAAATTCTGTCTTTACTGAAGTCGTTAGCATTAGCATTAGCAATATTGCCATAGACTTCTGTGGGCACAAGCCTAAGCATCTAATATAAACAAGCTATTGTTTTTAATTATGGGGTGCAAAACCCCGTAAGAACATAGAAAAGATTTGGCTAGTTTACAATTCAAGTGTCCTCCATAATTTATTCAAAAGTGTCCTCCATAATTGATTTTGATCATTGAATAGAAATGGTTCAGTAAAAGAGTTCAGTGCAGAAAGGATTTGAAGACAGTTACAATAGTCATTAGGACTCATCCCAGTGACTAGGTAAAACAAACAAGCAAATTTATCATTGGTAGTCTTTAAAAGTGCCACAGAATTCCTTGTTTGTTTTGCTGAATTAGCCTGACATAGCTACCCCTCTGGAACTAGAGACTAGGTAGCAAATGATATGGTTTTTATATGATTTTTTTTTCTGGAATAGGTGAGGGCTGTAACACAACCATTCATCCACCTTTAGTTCATTAAGTGTCATTATTTTGGTTGCACTGTACACCAAACCCCTAGTGTGTCAAATATACTACAACTCAAGAGCACAGCAGTTGCTTCGCCATCAAGGGCTGTGTAAGAGGTGTCTTGATGGGTCCCAATAACCACTTAGAAACATGGATCAGTGGAAAAGCTAAGTTACTAGAGCTAGTGAGAAAAGAAAAGGCTGTAAATACTCTATGGACAGAAGGTTAAACAGGTACAGTTCAAAGTAAACACAAATAGTTCTTGTTCGAGTCCTTGGGGCAGTCCGGTTGCCCAGGTCTCTTCAGAGTTAGTGTGTGGATTGACCTCTTCTATTCCAGTCTCTATTTTAAGGAAATAGGTGCTTGCAGGGATCCAGACCAGGTTCAGTTAGTGTCTCTTGTTGGGGACCATCTGCTCTGGCTCCCTGCTCAGCATGGCTTTCCCCCATAAGTATCACACGGATCTGCGGCCAGCTGTAATGTATATCCATCACAGTGTGTTACACGCACAGCTCTGTTCACAGGGCCCTGGGCTTCTGTTCAGCTCCCTGTTTGCTGTGTGGCTCCTGCTTCAGCTTCCTTGCAGCTGCCAACTTGCACAGAGAGCCTTGCCTCCTCCTGACTGAGGATTCTTCCCATACACAACCAAAGTAAAGGGAAGCGCAGTGAGAAGGGAGGTTGATGGGACTTTTAAGGCCTTGCTTAGCAGCTCCACCAACTAGGTACCATCACTCTGGCATAGACAGTACCATTTCGAAGCTCTTTGGTACATGGCTGTGGCATCTTACAGTTTTTAAACTGCTGAGAACCTTGTGGGTGCCACTGGAAGATGAGACCTTGCACCCACTGGAGTCATTTTTTACCTGACCTGTTTATTAGTGTAGAAATATAAATATAACAAAATACTAACAATTCAGTTCATGTACACTTATGAGTTCTGAGCAAAGATTAAGGGTCACAACTGTAGCTGTTTTATTTAACTGCTTTCTTTAAAGTTGAGCTTCTTCTGAATAGGAGATTATCTTTTCATTCAGCTGTAAACTCACCTTGCTCATCAAGGTATTACTATGGCTGCATTGTGGTAGTTATGTACTGCCCCACTAACTTAATGAGCAGGAAGATCCCCATGTAGGCAAACTTTCAGGTGGTACATGGCTTCCATAACAACTCCATCCACTTATGCCCAGGCAGCTGATTCAGGGGCTGTGGCCAGAGAAAAGGGATATAGGAACAGCGTTCTACTTCTCTAGGGATATGTCTACGCTTACTAGTTATCTCAAATTAAGGAGGCTTAATTTGAAATAACTTATTCCCTGGCCAAGCATACATTTTATTATATCAAATTAAGCGGTTCCTTAATCTGAAATAAGGAATCGCTGAAATTGATACAATAAATTGTCCTTTTATTTTGAATTATTTTTTAATTTGAAGTTATTAATACAAAATAACCCTATTTTAGCTGTGAAGTAGGATTAATTTGAATTAACAGGGGTTCCTGTGACCTTCCCCTGGGACGGACCTTCCTCCCAGGGTTCCTGGCACAGGAAGAGCCTGCTCTGGTCAGTGACAGAGCAAGACTCATCCCACAGCCCAGTTCTCTCCAGAACTGGCCAGGTCTGCAGAAAGACAACATGTCTCACTGGGTGAGCCAGTGGCAAAGGTGAGCCCTTTCCTGGAGGCACCAGGAAATCTTGAACCTCCTGGCCATATGGAGGCAGGAAGAAGCCCACACGACTTTGCAGGCCAGGCACAGGAACTGGGAGGTGTATGCATCTATTGCCCAAGACCTGGCAGCAGAGGGCCACACCTGGGACATGGAGCAGGTCTGGGTGAAGGTAAAGGAGCTAGAGCGGGCCCACCAGCGGGCCAGGGAGGAGAAAGAGGCCTCCAGGGCAGACCTTACTACCAGCGGCTGCCGATACTTTCAGCTGCTGGACACTTTCCTGGTCAAGAAGCCCAGCAGCCTCGCAGCTGACATGGTGAACTCTGGCGAGCCCATGTCCATCGAGAGGGGGATGGTACCAGTTAGGACCAGCGGGTTCCCTGCCAGCCCATGACCCTGCGGCCAGCCCGAGCTGATCCCTGCCCTGCCAACAGAGTCCATGGCATCAGAGGAGCAGGAAGAGGCTCCTCCAACCACAGAGGAGGACCCAGGTGATGGGGCATTGTGCAAGAGACCCGTAGCGCCTGCTGGTGAGTACTCCCTACCCTTCCCCCTACGGGCAGGGCTGGGCACACCTCTGGGAGAGGCACTGCAGGGGGGACATGGCACAGGGGCAGGCAGGGTTGTGGGGGTGGGCACAGGCCTTCCCATAGGGGCAGAAGGGCTGGAAGCCATGTGGTGGGGGGAGACAGAGCCGAGCAGAGTCGCACTGTGTGGGGAGATGGGCTGGCAGGCCAGAAAGCATACAATTGACCCTGCTGGCACATGGCCCCTGGAGAAGCCTCTAGGGCACGGCTGCCTGCTGCCACCACCATGGCCACGACTTGTGGGTGGGTGGGGAGGCAGCAGCACAGCACAGTGGTGCATTACCAAGGGGACCCTGCCCCGAAGGAAGGGGACAGGGAAGCACAGGGATGTCCAGAGGACAGCAGGTGCTCTCAGGCTGCACAGCACACTAATGCAAGGCACTTTCTTCTCTGCTTCTCTTCAGCAGCCCCAGCACCCATGCCTGCCACCACACGCAGGACACCACCAGCCCCAACCCCGAGGAGGAGGAGGAGGATGCAGCGCTCCCAGGTGGAGTGATTTGAAGAACTAATCTGCATCAGAGCTCTCACCATGTGGATGGCAGAGTGGCTGGAGCAGGAGTTCACCAACTGCAGGGTTGAGCAGCGGCTGTGGGCAGCTCAGAACAGGCTGTTTGAGAGGCTGGCCGACCTCCTGCAGGAGCAGAACCAGTCCCTCCAGCGCCTGGAGCAGTGCTCCCACCACACCATGCCCAGTGCTCTATCACCAGCTCTCCATGGCACAAGCCCAGGACTTGTGGCAGATGCCTGCAGGCCTCAGACACCTCGACCCTCCTCCCCACCCCAAACACCACTCTCCTCAAAGCCCCAAACCCCCTAAGCTCCCCCCACACCCACTCCCCCCAAAGCCCCCATTCCCAGCAGCTCCTACCCCATCCCCTCTCAGTTCCCACATCCCGTTCCCCCTGTAAATAGCAATACAGTGTTTATGGGTTTTATTGGTGTAGGGACAGGGGGAGATGGGTATGGTGGTGGCAGGGGGGCAGCCATGGGTGGGTGCTGGAGATGAGGTGATGTTGCCAGGGCCTGGGACAGGCCCATCCCTCAGCACTCCTTGTTTACGAGGTGGGCCTTCAGCGCATACTGGATGATCAGGGCTTGCAGTGGGCCCACCACATCCAGGGCAGGGTGACTTCAGGCTGCTCATACTCTCTGGTGAGTCACTCAGCCTTGGACTCCCAGACGTGGGGGACCTCCTTCTCCTGCAGCTCACACAGATTGTGGAGGCAACGGCACACACTGACAACCTGCGGGACATTGTGCTTGCCGAACTGCAGGCAGGTTAGGATGGCCCCCCAGCATGCCTTCAGACAGCTGAAGGCATGCTCAACAACCAAGCAGCAGAGGTGGAGCCTCTGATTAAAAAGGTCCTTGCTGGTGTCCACGTGGCTCGTGTATGACTTCATGAGCCAAGGCATGAAGGGGTAGGTAGCATCTGCCAAGATCAGAATGAGGACTTGCACATCCCCGAGGGTGATGGTGTTCTTGGGAAAGAAGATGCCCACCTGCATGAGCCTGTATAGTGAGGAGCTGTGCAGGATGCAGGTGTCATGTGCCCTCCCTGGCCAGCCCGTGTAGGTGTTTTGCAAGATGCCACGGTAGTTGATGAGGACCTGCAAGACAATGTTACCAGAATTCAGGTACCAGGATTGTCTTGGTGCCGTCAGAGCCAATAACCACACCAAGAGTGAAAAGGTATTTTCTTTATTGCATTTGTGATCACAAATGGGCCTCCTGCTCTAGTGGCAGAGAGACCCTGATTACATCAGTCAGTCAGTTTATATACCCCTTTATTCCATTACACGTAATATGCCATATAGGGTAATGAATAACTAGGGGATACATGATTGGTTAGTGTGGACGTGGGGAGTTAGGGGATTTACAGGAATAGGGAAAATTAGGGGATTTCAAAAAGAGAAGTTCAGTAATTCCAAAACTGTTAGTTTCTTGTAAACAACAAAATGGCTGTGTTAAAATAAAATGGCTCTTTGCTTATGCTAACAACAGTTATATAGCTATTACAGGTGGCTGTTATATGTAACGCCTGCTTACAACAATGGAGTAGCATCCATTCTGGTTGATATAGCCCAGGGCCTGGTGGTCTGGGGCTCGGATAGAGATGTGCACGGCATTCAAGATTCCCACATAGTTGGGGAACCTGACTCTGGTGAGGCCATCGAGGGTATCCTGCAGGTTGCCCTGTGAGACAAGACAAAGTTGCAGGACCCGTCTGACTGCCCGGCACACCTGCATGAGGGTTGTCTCTACAGTGGACTTGCTGATCCCAAGGGAGCTATAGGAGTCTGGGGTTGCCAGCTTCCAGATAGTGATGGCCACTCGCTTGTCTACAGGCAGGGTGGGTCGTAGTCGGGTGTCCACGCGCTGCAGAGCTGGGGTGAGCTCACAGACCAGTGCAAGGAAGTTCCCCTCACCCATCGTAAAGTTCTGCACCCACAGGCTGTTGTCCCAGGTGGGGAGGACAATTCGCTCCCAGCAGTCGGTGCTGACTTTGCGTGCCCCGAGACGATGAGGCATGGAGCTCACAATGGTGAGTGCGGCAGCTTGCAGGGGCATCAGGACAGGGTGCAGGCTGTGGTATGCCACTGCATGGTGAGAGTGCTGGGGATGCCTGTGGAAGAAGCCTTCCCAGTAGCTGGCAGATCTTACGCAGCTGCCTGACAAAGTGCTGGAGAAAAGTCTGAACCATGACTTCCTCACACTCCATGTTACCAGGCACAATAGGGAAGGTGCTGAGGTCACTTCCTCTTTTAAAAGGAGTGGCTGGAGGAAGGGTGACTGTCTGCTGTGGTATGTTGCCATGTTCTCCACAATGCACCCCTCCTAGCTCACCCCAGCCCCCAATTCAACTTAGAGAACCTAATGAAGACTGTAAGAAAAATTATATGTAATCTCTTCTGTAGGACAGTGAGAAAGG